>CAJHZI010000713.1:562500-1162500 GCA_905160935.1 Enchytraeus crypticus
CTAACTGGCTCAATATATTCCAACTGATGTATTCTAACCATGCATTCTAATGTAACTGGTTCAAAATCTTCTAATAGATTCGATATGTTCTAAGTGGTTAAGTATGTTCTAAACGGTTTAATATGTCATAACTGAGTCCATAAGTAGGTATTGGGTCACTATGTTCAAACTGGGTCAATAAGTTTAAACTGGTTCAATATATTGCAACAGGTCAATGTATAATACTACTGCACTTAATTTATACTTACTATCATAGCACACAGGCCCGAGTATGACATCAATGTTGTTGTCGATCAGCTCAAGCACTGGATACGAGGCGTACAGAGAGTCACAGTAGTCGTTTCTATAGCTATAGCTGAAATCAATAACTTAATGATTCAATAATTTAATAACTTAGTGATTCAATATGTTAGTTTATAGAATGAACATAGTAGCTGAAATTAACAATTTTTACGATTTACTATACTTCTTTGATCTTACATTCCAAGTGAGTGTTTAATTTTTGTTGCACTCGGAATGAATGAATTCAGGCACCTATATTGAACACCAAACATTCCAGCTGACAGTGTCGCTGCAAGTGACTTACTTCAGTAAGTTACAAATTTTGGGAAAAAGCACGTATCATATATTTATATTACGATTTTATTTGCTTTGAAATCTACAAAGCTTAAGTTCAAACGAATGCGAGAAAATCACTACAGATAACATAAAATTTTAAATGACTACGTACAACTGAAAATCATTCTTAAATATATGTATAAGTTACATGTCAGTATGTGAGGGGTTTAAATCCTGGGCTCGCCGATCAATGACATAGCATTCGATTGAAGAAACTGACGTTAACATTAGCTTTTTCTATATAAACTATGTTAATAGTGCTCAATTTTCTATTTCAATAGTGCTCGATATTGTCGTTGATGACTGTAGCACTCTAATTGTTGTTGTTGTTATTAATCTATTACATTCTTACTTATATGAGACCATCTTTGGTTAATGTTTATGGTTAAACTTTTCTAGTTGATTAGCTACGTCTATATTTTCATCACCTCCAACGTTAGCAACCGATTTCTGTTGCAATTGTTGAACTCCAGTCGCTATTCCTACATTTTCCCCAGCAGGCTGCTGCCACTGTCCAAATGGTTGTCATTACCAATTACACTTGATAATTAATAATTCGCAAGTGCTAACTTTAAAAATAACGACGTCATATAGAATATGTTCATGCGGATGGCACCAGAAAACGTGATCATTTCGGAAGTCGTTAACAGCAGTTTACTGCCGCTTCAAGTTACTTTTCGTTTTCTGCACCAGTATAGAGATGTTAATCTTCTATAGGCCTTAGTAAGCCGCGAAAAAGTATCCAAATACGGAGAGTTGAAAACTGAAAAAATGCTTGTATAAAAACTAGAGTTTAGACATACATACCTGATATTATACCCAACCAGTAGCCCATCTCCCTGAGCCTGCTCAAAAGCCAGACTCACTGCTCCTTGATCATAAGCCGATGAAATGAATCCTACTCGTATTTCCCTGTCCTGAGCGTGAGTATTGAAGATACTGGCTAGAGACATCAGGACTATCAAACCCAAAGTGGAATTCAACACCAATCGATTAAGAGTAATTGCAATTTGATTTAACATTGTGATCCGATGTACGAGCATATTTCTGCTGTTTAAGTTAGTGACTGTAAAATTGAAAGTGACAATACATGAATACAAATTGACAGTATGATAGTTATAAAATTACTACGACAATGATGCAATATATTCTATAACATTTTTTATATATCCTGTAATATTTTTCGATAAAAATGACAGCTGTTTTTCTGTAAAGCCATACTCAAGTCATTTGTAATAATTGATGACTTCGAAGAATTCGCATATTCGCTGCAAAAACATCTAAATACTTAAATTTATTTATTTCTAATGTTTAAATTGTTCTATAATTTCTATATTACTTTGAAAATGTAAATCTCAACAAATATAGGGGCCAATATTGTCCCTTTCGTTTAATTTAAACGTCACAAAAACATGAAATAGACCTGTTTATCTATAATGAAATAAATTGAATGGTAGTTTTTAAGTTTATAAAACGTAAAATTCAATGTTAGAAAAATCAAATGCCCTGTAAAATATTTTGGAATTATATATAGGCCGATCAACCAAGCATAGATATATTGAGATATTACATGTCATAACATGTTATTACATGTTATGATCACTATTTAATGAATAAGTACTGCTCTACAAAATGATTAAGTCGATTATGAAGTCGACCTAAAAGCTGGTAAAAATGAGACTTGAAGTATTGAAGCTCATTAGCGATTTAATTTCCGTATCCGGAGCCTGGAGTAGAATATCAATAACTGTTTGAAAAAAATACTGATGAATATTTTCTCCAGTCACATAAAGTAATTGCAGCACGAATTATAACTATACTTTTCCTAATCGTGTCTGATTGCAAATGCAATTCAGATGAATATTTATTTCCTATTGCATATTCATATTAGACACGCAGTCATCAGTGTCTCTCTTTGTGTTTCACATGTACAAACAGACCAACGAAGCAAATAAACAAGAAAACCATAAATAGCAAACGAAAGCAAGAAACAGAGCATCTCTTCCCGTTTGACTATATATTTATTATCCTATCGTACATGTATGTCGTACTAGTTCCACTACATGATAACTATTGATTGTGTTTCGAGTTGCTGCTGCAACGAGTACGGCAGAGATTCTTAATACTGGTTGTGAAATTCGGCTTTTGGAAAGTTTATTCTGCCGACAATATTCGTGTTTGTGATGCTAAATATTTCGGCTGATTCGGCTGAGCACGTTCTGAGTTATGAACGCATAAACCATGGTTACGCCTAGTGGGATGCATGTTTATTGATCTTGGCGTTGAACCCAGGCCAATTGCATCCGAGGCGAACACTTTAGCCGTTGCGCCATATTGAGAACTTGAAATTATACATATATAATTAATCTATTATTATTTTTTAAAGATATAATTTATTTTATAATCATGCATATAGATAGTTTGAATTTTCGAATGCTGAATATATTTCAGGTAGAGCTGTGTAAATAGAGTTTAACATTGAATGCTCGTTGAGAGAACGTCAGAATATTGCTGCAGTACTTTCTTATAGTGTGTCAGATAGAGTTGTGAATATGTCTGCAAAAAATTACTGCATGCCTCGGAGATTTTGACTGCTTACATAGACTATCTACTAATCTGTCAGCTGGAGAACTGGACATATAGCGCTAAGTAGACTGTAAAGTTTTAATTGCGAATTAATCGAATGTCAGTTACGTATCTTACCCCGCCACCGCCCCTCAGCCTTGCCGCTATTCACCCAGTCTAAGACTTGAGTCAAATGGTCAACTTCTCTCTCTCTCTCTCTCTCTCTCTCTCTCTCTCTCTCTCTCTCTCTCTCTCTCTGCGGAAGAATTGAAGTGTCAGCTAGAAATGTTAGAAATAATCGTCATCAGCCCCGCTTAACTTGGCACACCTGTGCTAACATTACTTATTAGATAAATATTTAACAAACTATGCATAACATAACAATACTTATATAAATAAAATTACTTAGCGGAATAATTCAATGGCATAGAGTGCAATCCCTAGGACAAAGTTCCAACTGCAGTGAAACTGAGATGTGAATTGAAATGACGAGATAACTGGTGTGATACTGTGAGTAGACATTTTCTCGGAAGCTAGCTGACTATGGTTACGCAATGATTTAGTGATTTTTAGTGCCGGTATTGAATTACAGTAACTTGACATTTTATATCAATGTACTCTCGCAGATTGCTATTAAGATCGTGGATTTTTATTAATGGAACTGTTTATAAGGACAGTCTATAGTTGAAAGATTTAGCATTAAAATTAAACATTTCATAAGATTTTGAATAGTTTATTTCGCGTAAAGTTTTAGTGCTATTGGTGTTTTATTTGATCGCTTCTATTGTATTTACGCTAAGTTTATTGTATTTGAATTAGCGTTATGACTCTATGCTCTTTGACATGCAGTGGTCAAACTGCAGAGTTATTTAATCTGATTGGTCAGTTATTAAATGACCAAGCGTCACCTGTGGGAGAATACTGGCAGATTCGTGTATGAGAGTCATTCAAGTTGTGGCAGCCGGACGGGCAAGTCCACAAGGCGTAGGCCGATTGCCGATACCGGAGTTGAAGCCGGAGTATTGATATTTCAGGGATTCTGTGTTTACATCTTAAATTCGGTTAAAAATCGTAGGGTTCATTTATATGGAGTTGTAGTGCTGTTTTATTGACTGCTAAATTGTGAGACTCTATTTAGAAATATGTGTCTTGACTTCGATATATAAATCAGTTAAGGATTAATCACAGAGATCCTCACAACTACTGCATATCGGGATCCAAGACGCCTCGAGAAGTACAATATCTGGTACACTAGAGCAGGCCAAGGCATCCAATTACAGTCACGGACCGAACAAAAGTCCTGCGCTGAGCTCCAACGGCGAGTTGATAGACTGAAGGCAGCATCAGAGACGCCAGTTTTTTTTATAGCTATACATCTACGTCTATATAGATGTACATGTCTACATTCGTATACGCGTGTTACCAATAGGAATTTTATACAGTTTAGTTTAATGGACACTTTAAAAAGCCAGGAAGTCTTTGAGAGTCGTTGTGGCTGTAATTCGAACCAATGGCCTCAGACCTATTCAACAAGCAAACGCACAATCCACTCGACCATCCATCCAGTTTATAAAAATCATTTATGAATATAGGATGACTCGTGCTAGCGATTAAATCTCTTTTTATTGAATTACACAAGTAAATAGGTTTCTTTTCATAAATTTAACAAAAAGAATTAAAACATTTAAATATTAGAATTTCAAGAATTCTTCAAACTTATTAACTTCAATGATGATATGAATTTAGATACGAAAGATTTAATTTGGCGGTATTGCAGTTTCCAGTTAAAATCAGAATTACTACAGCAGAATGTTTATGGAATTTATCTTGTCCTACTTCTTGGTTGAAACGTCTAATCGCCATATCATACTGTAATTCTAATTTACAGGTATTTCACGTAGCCTACTGCTAACTTAACTTTGACAAACATCAGGTACAATTTCTAGCCTTAATAAACATTAGCAATTGGATCAAATTAATCCAAATTTTTGCACAAACAAATATTCTAGAGCACCAAACCAACAAAATAACAGTCAATTAATCTGTAATTGTAAGAGAATATGTTGTTGAAAATGGCAATTTTAAAATTTAATAAAAACTGCGTCTTGAGTTGGTAAATTTGCAACGACAACACATTAAATGCCAGAACTAAACCACCACCTGTGCTTTCAATAACACTTTACAACAAGTTTGCCAAGTAAAATCTGCTTCAAAAATTATTTCAGGACTTGGGATTCCGGACTTGGGTTTTGTGTGTAAAATAAAAATCCATATAATTGGTACTAGCTACACGGGGAACTGCTTTCCTCGGGTTTTAATTTATCTATTGTTTGAATACTTTAAAGCAAATTCTTTACGTTTTTAGCTTAAAGTAAAAATATAATTTGCTGAAAATAATAACGGGAAGCTTTCCTCAACGATTACTGGAAGGTAGAGAAATGTTTGAAGTGATCGACTTCAAATTCTTTCATTAATCAAATTCTTTCAATTAATTTAAGCTTACAAAGGAAATAAATCTTCAATCAAAATTAAAACCGATAATTATATAAAATTCATAGTAAGCAAATAAATATAGGCCAATATGTATGTAAATTAAATATAGGCCTATACGTATTTATTTCAAAGCTTTTCAAGTAGGGCTTAAACATTAATAAATTACGAAACATTGCAATCCAAGGCTATATTTAACGTCAGTTTCCTACTCGATGGCAACTCAGTGACGGGTAGAGCACTAGATATTTAAAGACCTGAACCTACTGACCTGATCCCCAGCAGCATGCCTAAAATCCACCCACCAAAGCGCCTAGGCGATACTTGTTAAGAATAAAGTGATTGAGTCGAATCCATGGATAGATAGGGCAATGCCCTATCTATGTAAATTATTTAAACTGTAAATACAATGTTAACTAAAACACAAAAGCAACGATAGAAGTAATTGTTGCTTACCTTTGTGATTTAAATGAAGTCCGCAAGTAGAATACTCCCTAGTTCCGTCGCAAAATTAGCTAAATATTGCAGCTCTGATGTGTACATGTATATAATGCATAGTATAACTAAAGCCTATTTTCAATATAAATGACTCTAGTGGATTATACAATGGATTATTACAGGTTGAAATGAATCATGCTGATTTCCATAGACAAAAATAGCATGAAATTTGTTTGATGTCGGTGTTGATGAAAAATATCCTTGAACATAATATAGTAAAATTGGGGAGTCTTAATTAAAAGATTATACTTTGCTATTTCTCACACAATTATATAAATTCTTGCCATAGGGAACTACTTGTATATATAGCCATGTCAAGAAGTTTCAAGTCGTTGCCTAAAGCTTGAATCTCCTCAAATTTCAATTTAACTTGACTGTATGCATTGCTATTACAGACGTAAATGCTGAAGTTCTGAGAATTTAATCGTCTGTCATGATTTAGTTATAAGATATTTTCCGTACAGTGAGATGTCATTTCACTGCAACACGGCGCTAGTGTATGCGTATCCCGACCCCAGCTAAACTGAGATTCAAGGGAAGATGCTGATGATGACAATGATATTCATATATATATATATATATATATATATATATATATATATATATATATATAGATATATATATATGAATATAGACCTATATGTTAACGATATAATGGGCGTATTATATATGTATGTATATATATATATATATATATATATATATATTTATTTATATATATATATATCTTCTCTTAGTGCACTGCCTACTGGCAGGTCCATGGTACATAACGCCTCCACTCTTCTCTGTCTTCCGCCTTCCTCTTCATTTCCACATATGAGTGGGTCTTTAAATCATCTAACATACCTAATCTCGGCCTGCTCCTGCCGCTTTTTTCTTCCATTCTACCTTCTATGACCTCTTTTAATAGACCTTCCCCCCTTAGAATGTGTCCTATCCATCTCTTCTGCCTATTTCTTAATACATTTATAAACTGTCTATCTGTGCCAACTCTCTTCAGGACTTCCTCATTTGTAACCTTTTGAGTCCAGCTAATCCTCTCCATTCTTCTCCAAATCCACATTTCCAATGCCTCCAGTTTCCTAATATCTTCCTTTCTTAAGGTCCATGTTTCACATCCATATAATAGCGTGGTCCAAACCAAAGTTTTTACTATCTTTATCTGTGTGTCTTTCTTTAGACTTTTGTAAATAGTTCTTTTCTACTATCAAAGGCCGCTATTGCTTGTGCAATCCTACTGCATATTTCTGTCTCACATTTCCCATCATCGGTTATAGTATGACCCAAATATTTGAAACTCCTTACCTGTTCCAATTTTGTACCATTTTTGTGATACTAACTTCACCTTTGTTATTGGACACTCTCATAACCTTGATCTTTTTTATATTAATCTTCATGCCATATCTTAGGGCCGTATCATTCAGCCTATCCGTTATCTTCTGCAATCCAATCTCGCCGCCCGCTACCATTCCTTGGTCATCTGCAAATCGTACATCTTGTAACAAATTCCCTCCTACTTTTATTCCTTCTTCCAAGTCTTCCATGGCTTCCTCCATCATTGCCTCAGCGTAAATGTTAAACAGCAGCGGCGAAATGCTACAACCTTGTCTTACTCCACGTCCTATTTCACCATCTTCTAGTATTCTTGTTGGATTTTGATTACTGCTCTTTGATTCAAGTACAAGTTCAAAATTAGTCTTCTATCTCTCCAGTCAATTCCTATTCTTTTTAAGATATTCATCATCGTTATCCAATCAATCCTGTCAAAGGCCTTCTCGAAGTCTACAAAGCATACAAAAACGTCATTACCATATTCTAAGCTTCTTTCGCAAAGAACCCGCATTACTCCTATTGCTTTTCTTGTGCCGCATCCTTTCCTAAAACCAAATTGTCTCTTGCTCAGTATCCTCTCTGCTTTCGACTGAATGCGATTATTTGCTATCTTTAATAAGATCTTCGATTCATGAGGTATTAAGCTGATTGTTCTGTAATCCGAACACTCCACAGCATTGGCTTTTTTTGGAATTGGAATATCACTGACTTAGTAAAGTCGTCTGGCCAAATACCTGTACTGTACACTTCCATGCATACTTCCATTAACTTTTTGAGTGTTTCTCCTTCTAACATTTTCAAGAATTCTGCTGGGATTTCATCTATTCCGGCTGCCTTTCCCTTCTTCATACTGTTAATTGCAGAATAAATTTTCTCCTTCATTAAATCGGGGCCCCTTTTATCGTCTTCTACTGTATTCTCTTCTTCTATTTTAAAATCCTCTTGAACTGGTTTCCCAGCCTTATCGTATAATTCCTCTACATATTCTCTCCATCTTTCTTTTACTTCTTCAGCTCTGTCTTCAATTCCCCATCTTTACCCATTATACTAATGTTCTTTGCATCTCCTTTCTTTTTCTTATCGGTTCTTGTTAATATCCTGACTTCCTGGTATAATTGATCCGACCTCCTTCTTCTATCATATTCTGCTAAATCATCACACTTTTCACTCCACCAATGATCTTTTGCTTTATCTGTAATTCTTCTAAATATTATTCTAAATATTATATATATATATATATATATACAAAATATTTGTAATATACGGCATTGTAGTCGAGATCAGAACGCTTGAGAGCAAGACCAATACCAAGACCAGACCTTCAAGCCCGAGATAAGACCTAGACCATTAAAGACAACATGCTCCAAGGATGATTAAACGAGGTGGTTGGAATGGCAGGAATAAACTATGCAATTAAAACTTGCAAAGGAGTTTTTTTGATCATTCCACTTGCTTACTGGTAGAAAATTATTGAAATACTACATCCTACTTGATAGGCCTAAATATGGCCGTTTGAAAGATCTTATTTATTAGAACCGAATACTACTGTGTTAAGGGCTTCTTGCTAATGTACACTATAGGTTCATATGATTTATCTGTTTCCGGTTGACATTAGATTCAATTGATTTTCCCATAGCTGCTTTAAATGTTAAAATATCCATCCGATCAATTAATTTGTAGACTAAAATTTGAAGTGTAAAACAATCTAAGAGAAAGAAAAAGAAATTAGAATGTCATTGTACTACATCATACATGTATAATTCTTGCAAATTGTCCATTCAAAACTGTTTGAAAATTATTAATATAATATGCGGGATTCAAATCCTGGGCTCGCCCATCACTGACATCGCTTTCGAGTGAGGAAACTGACGTTACCCTTATCTCTACCAGATTTTACATGGCAACCACATGTCTTTACAACGCTTTCTTTATTGATTGCTGTTTTTGTAGTTTTTGTTGTTTCCTCCTTCACCCATACGTGGCTATTAGTAATAATTGACTTTTGTTGGCACATCGATAGTAGCCGGAGCGGATTTAAGAACCTCCAACACCCTCAAGATTTTTTTCATTCAAAGCTACCAACACTCGGTCTTCCAAAATGGTCGCCCACAAAGTTCTAACCGTGCGCAACGTGACTTTACTCTCTTCATTTGACTCGCAGCTTATGCAAATGCGCGAAATCCCACCCTAATAAGTTTAAAAACATATATTACAATAAATATGTTACAATGTATGTGCTTTATAATTCTATTTTGTACTAACGATAAATTGAAAAAGCTCAAAGAAAAAAATTGAAAAAAGTTAGAGGTGAGTTTAAAGTCAGTTTTATAATTTATCAAAAGCAGTTCTGATTTTCTGTGGCGTTTAAGCACTAGAATAGAACCAATCACCTCCTGAACTGGAATTAATTTTAAAGTAAAGCATGACGCTTCTTCAAAACTTGATTGCTTTCTAGAATACTGTATGCTTCCCACTAAAGCATTAACTTTATTGCGACAATATAATCGGCTTCCTTTTAGAAAGTTTTAATATTTTCAATTAATACTTTTTCTTAATTTACTCTTATTGTGTTTAATATTTTAGTGTGACAGAAATTCTAAGTAATTATCCAATTCTACAAAGTCAAGGTTAAGTAAAAAATACGAAGATCACTGAATATTTCACCACAAATTAAAATTGTCTCTATCTAGTATAATTTTCTCTACATAAATCTTCACATCTTTTTAAAAAAATAAAATATGTTGAAAAATATTTTAGTAATTTTAAATATCTAACAATTTTTAAATATTTTGAAAAGGAAAGGTTGATTTGTGGTGACAGATTCAGTCCATGGCATCAAATATTTTAGTAATTGTAAAATATTTTAATATGATATGAGGCATGTTTTGCTGACAAGAAATTATTAGATGATCTAACTGAAGCATGGACTATACCTGATAACAGATTGTAAGAAGAGCTGGTGAATTAAGTCAAATACAGACAGTAGTATTACAAATTCGCTCGTAATACAGAATTAATAATTTCCTGCAATTCGACACCACCATTCTATACACTTATATGGAATTTATGGATCCATTGGCATCAATTTAAAGCCCTGATTAAATTTGACAAAAATGTTAATTTTGACTGCATATTACTGTCGCACTTTCGTGATTAGGTTTTAGAAAAAACTATATATATATATATATATATATATATATATATATATATATATATATATATATATATATATATATATATATATAATATATATATATATGCGATATATATATATATATATATATATATATATATATATATATTTTTTAGTTTATTTATTTATATATATATAAATAAATAAAATATAAAATAAATATATATATATATATATATTGAATATATATATATAAATATATATATATTCGATATATATATATATATATTTTTATTTTATATTTTATTTATATATATATATATATATATATATACATGTATGTGTATATGTAAATGCATATACATATCTATAAATGCAGATACACACACACACACACACACACACACACACACACATATATATATATACATACATATATATATATATATATATATATATATATATATATATGTTCATTCATGTACAGGTATATATAGATATAATTGCATGAACATATATAGATGTATACAAACATATATATATATATATATATATATATACATATATATATATATATATATATATATATATTAGATCACTGCCTACCGGCAAGTCCATGGTATAAAACGTGTAGTAGTTGTTGATAATTTTGCTGTTTAGGAAAACTACTTAAATATCCTGCATTTCTATAAGTTAAATCATCTCCACATTGGGCAGTAAGTTCAAACATACTACAAATTAACGTTATGCAAATTTATTCAGATTAGGATGATCAGAAGAACTAAAAAGGGGTTCAATGTGTTTCTTCTAAATAATTATTTTATGAAATCATAGAACCTATACTATAGAAAAGATGTGCCTAAAGTAATCTTATATTCATTTCTATTTACTTAGATAATGAAATATTGGCAGGAATTAATAAATTTGTCTGTTTCCTCGACTTGAATAAATTTCTGATATACATTTATATTTCAAATACTGGTAGTCAATAGAGTTGAAGTCACAGCCTCTCAAAAGTTAACTATTTGCAAATTAAACCAATAACTTTAATTGAGCATCGTCGTTGCAAGATTAAGACGTTTAGGTTGCTACGGTTTAACATCTTTTGAGATTCAGATGAGTGGACTTATTTTATTTCAACATCATGACTGAAGCACAACAATATTTAATGTTTTCAAGATCTTTATCCTTCTGATACACTGATTTCTCTTCCAAGAAGCCAATAGGTTTTTAGGAGTCCCTTCCCCTAAGCAGAAAATGTACCAGTAAATATCAAAACAAATCAAGTAGGCTACATAACAAGAATTCTTAACCAAATGTAGCGGTATTTAAATACACGTAAGACTTTAGCATATTGTTAAAGAAATTCCACTTCCAAATCACAATCAATTCACCACTTAGTATGTATCTGTTAAGTTCTGCTAAATGCAGTCCTTACGTGACATGTGGAGACTGATTGATAGTTAGCATTAAGCAATGTAGATATTACTAAACAGACTTGTCTGGATTAAATGCATAACTTATTGATTCGATGTTGGACGTTCTAGCTGACTAAAGATGATCAAAAGCAAAGTAAAACTGTATCAGTCATTTTCACATCTAGTTAGATTATAGAGAATATAGATATAGTAATCACAGAGGAAAAATGCAATATGATACTTCATAACTATAGGCCTATCAGTGATTAGCTACGTTCAGTTTCGCAACTCAAATGTCTTCAAAGCTTCTAATTAGAAGTTCTATAAACCTGGATTCAAGAGTTGTATAAAAATCAGGACAGAAACCAAAAATTAAATGCAGAGAATATTGATCTCCGTTGTTATCATAGAGGATAAGAAAGTAAACACGCATTATAGTGAAATGATCAACTATGTTTATGTCTATCACTTTTAATACCACATGTTTAAATCGTTGAGCTATTTAGACCATTTTTCGTGTATCCAGTCCAATGAATGTCTGAGATTTTACTCTCAGGTCGACGCGGCTGGGATTCGAACGAGAATTTCACCTCAGGATCTGTCATTTTAAACTTCATGACGATACCCCTAAGCTATTAAGACATTCTAAGTAGCATTTTTAAGTTGCATGCGATTACTATATAAAATGCAGTGTCATACTGCATGACTGTAACCGTCATTAGCTATGTTCAGTTTCGCAAATCCAATGTCCCAAAAACTTTAAATTTAAGGTCAATGAACCTTGATTCATGCGTAGAAAAATCATGACAGAAAACAACGGTTCAATTTTAACTAATTGCTAATTTTCTCACGAATATATATCAGTTGCAGGCGATTACTATATTTAGACTCTGTAACAACCTCTCTCTTTAGTGCACTGGCAAGTGGCAGGTTCAATTTACATATTCATACTTAAAGTCTGTTTTCTCGCTCCATAGGAGCACTCCTTAGATCAAAAGTTGATCTCTTCACAAAGTCTATGCTTTATCCATACCCTATGTAGCCTAAAACTTGGGAAAAGTAAGACAACGGAGGTGGTTTCCGTTGCCTTCCTCAGTTAGATGGATTAATTGCCTTTTACGCATGGGGGAAAATATTTCATAGTGAGGAGGGTCCACTCTTGCCATCCTCAGCTCATGCCTTAGTCGCCTCTAACGTACACGCAACATATTGTTTGCGGTTGCCCTATTCTGCAGTGGTCCAACCATACCCGAGCACAACACTGGGGCCAACAACCTCGCCGTAGTAAAAAAGCCTAACAAATCATGCAATTAATAATATTATAGCGCATTACAATTAAACGATCAAGTATGTTAATATCTATCATTTTTAGTAATAGATATTAAAGCCGTCTAAGCAATTTAGTCCATTTTCCCTAAGACCAGTCCCGTGAAAATCCGAGATTTACTCTCATATCCAAGCAACCTCGAATGGATCCCACGGGAATTAAATTCATCTCGGGTTTTTTAAATTCATATAAGGGACATTACAGGGTGAGTAAAAAAACGATTGCACCTGAACAAGTTTGAATATATCAGGCTCCTGCTAATATTTTCCCATAAAATTTTCACCAATTACTAAAGGACTAATTGCTGATGGGATGGCCAATTTTCATCCATTTTGGTACAGAGATTTGCCAGTTATACAAGTTTCAGCAGAGCAGCCCCTCATTTTTACCTAAAAATGGCGTCTGCAACAACGGTAAGGGCAGATTGCACTTCATTGACGAGAAGGTAAAGGTGAACTCTCAGTATTACGTCAACATTTTGCTTCCGGAGCTGTTTGATGATTGTTATACTCTTCTACCAAATGGTTTCATCTTTCAGCAGAATGGTGCTCCGGCTCATGCATCTCGTCATGCTGAGGAATAGATCGGCGAGAGAAACCCGGATTTCATTAAGAAGAGTGAATGGCCTCCAAACTCTCTCGATCAAAATCATCTGGATTACCATGTCTGGGGAACCATGCTGTTTCTCTATCAGAAACACCAGTCGAAGCCTAAAAACAAGACAGACCTGCAGGAAGTGCTGCAATCAATCTGGGAGAGAGTGCCCCAAGCTGGAATCAAAAAGGTTGTCCTAGCGTTTCGAAAGCTACTGTAGTCCTGCGTAGTAGCTGGAGGAAAGCATATCGAATAATCACTAATGATAGCAGATACACTTGGCTCTTTCTGAACCACTACAACGGCCCTTTTCAGGGCCAAAATAAAAATAAAGTAAAATTTATATTAACATTACATTAAAAAATGGGGGGGTTGTTCTGCTGAAACTTGCATAACTGGCCAATCTAAGTACCAAAATGGATGAAAATTTGCCTCCCCGACAGAAATTAGACCTTTAGGAATTGTTAAAAGTTTCATTTAAAAATATGAATATTATCCTGATATATTCAAACTTTTTGAAGGTGTAATCTATTTTTACTCACCCTGTATAGCAGCCATTGGACAACAGAGACACAAAACTAAAACATAATTGGCTTGAGATTCATGAATCAGAAAACTAACTAAATTAGGTTTCCCCAGGGTTCTTCAATAGTGCTAATTTTTAAACTTTTTAAAAGTAAACTCAAACTAGGATATAATTACTAGTTAATTTGCTTAGAATGAAAACTAGACTGGTTCAGTATAGTACTGTCAATAATTCTTCAATTTGCTTTGATTCAACAAAACGTGAGTAAAGCAGAATAGCGAGGGATAATATTTGAAAATAGTAATAAAATAAACAATAAATGTGAAGAAAATTAAAACATTAAACATGAACGCGTGATAAATCATTTCTTTTAAACGCAAATGATTCAACGTTTGATATCTTAATTGTTCTAGCTTGAGGATGAGATGAATTTTGTTGTCAACAGGGTGCTAATTTTTGCGCGAAAGATTCAAATGATATCAACTAATAAATTAAAATTCCTTTCGTTTGGATTTCATTATATTATTATTTCCCAGTCCACGTACCACATTGAATGTAAAAAATAAATAAGAATAATTTTTAATTTTAGAAAAAAATTGGTTCAAATTTCTCAAAATCTCTTTTTCTAATCCACAGCTTGAAACAAAATGCATTAACTTTTTAATGCGAGAAGTCTGCATTAGAAATATGTTCAGAAGTTTATTATTAATTTACATCTGCAGTTTAATATTCCTACGTAGACATAAACAAGCTAGGCCTGTATCACCTTAACATAGGTCTCTCCGCGCAATTCTGTCACGTACTGCGGAAATTCATTGAGAGCTTCGCGTGAGGCTGAGCTCAAATGAATCTTGGAGGCTGCAAAGAAGAGTAAATAAGCAATAAACATATTTATTGGTCAATATAAGAGTTTAAAGATTCAAAAATTATATAAAATTTATAACAACTTAAATATGAAGTAGTTAATCGAAATATTGAATTGTTTCTCGCTTTATATGTTCTCCAAAATATATCAATTAATAATATGCTTTGTCATATTATTGACAAAAGCTACGGTTCAGCAGCATCAGAAGCCTAGTAGCAAATTCTTCGACTCCGTTGTTGTAGGATAAGTACGAATGTCTCTCTTGTGTTCAACCAAGTGGCAGAACTACATGTATATGTAAGATATGTATTCCTACTGCACGTTATTGTTACCCCACATAAAAAGTACTAAAGCTATCAGGAAGTTAATATCTTAACATAAAGCCATGTTGTATCCACAAATTACATTGGAAAGGAAATATACCCTACATTACATTTAATGTAGGACATATTTTGGTATTAGCCCCTATGGCTTTGTATGTGGTTTTCCCTTGCCTTCTTCAGTTCTTGCTTAGAAACCTCTTAGAAACGTTCAGCGTACGATTGGTGTGTTCTTCAAGAAGTGGATGCAAGATAGCTAATATGCGAATATCACAATTAAAACTAAATGACATAATTATTATCCGTCCTTTTCAGCAAATATGAAAGAGTCCAGGTCATACAAACCACGGGATGAATATATACAGAGTTTAATTACTAGCGCTGCAGATACCAAAGTATTTAATAATAGTATTATCGTGAGAATGCCGATTAAAACACACTTAAAGCTTACTCTTAAAATGCGGCCGACTTATATAATCGTCTGCAACTAATGAAAAAATGCATACAGATTATCTCAAGCGTTCAGCCCAGTGGATGGTCCATGGTTCATATTTCTACTCTTAGTCTGCCTTCACGATTCATATAGATTACTCATGGATTAGGAATGAAATTTCTTCACAAAAGACTATGTCCTACACACACTTTAAGTGTAGACTGTAGCTGGCAATGATGCCTTCCGAGGTGGTTTACATTAGTCGCTAGCAGGGGGAGTACTCGTACAGTCGTTTCTTACTACACTTCCAAATTACGGAGGTCTAATTCTTCGATGTCCAAAACGAGATGTTGTTTTTGGCACTATTGATATATATCAACAATTCGTGATGTTGCCATAAATGCAAAGATTGACACTACATACATGTAATATAATATATTTGTAAAATTATAATGATAATGATGATGATGAGAAGTATTTATTTATTCAACAATATACCGAAGACTTAGTACAGAGTCTGCAAGAGACGTCCCTGAAATTGCCTTATGACCAGACACCGGACGTTAAATTCTGATTGATTGATTGAAGACTCTATCATGTGCCATAAAAATAAATAACTTCAAAAAATAACTTCAGATAATATGAAATTGTCAATAGCCTTCAATTTATGTGCATACCGATCTAGGCTTAGAAATATCTACTCCACATTTTCAAAAAGCTGGAGATAATTCGAATTCCCCGTGTTGTGCTCGGTTGTGGTTGGTCCACTGCAGAATTGGGCAACCACAAACAATCTGCCGCGTGTACGTAAGAGGCGATTAAAGGCAGAAGCTGAGGATGGCAAGAGGGGACCCACCTCACCAGGAAATATTTTCCCCAGGATTAAATGGTAATTAATCCATCAAACTGAGGAAAGCAACGGGAAACCACCTCAGAAGCCATTTTTTCCCAAGCTATAGGTTACATAAGGTATGGATAAGGCACAGACTTTATGAAGGGATTAAATTGTTGATCTAAAGAGTGCTCTTATAGAGCGAGAAGACAGACTTTGAGTATGAATATGTACCTTGAACCTGCCACTTGGCAGTGCACTGAAGAAGAAGAATTCGAATACACTTAGGTGAATAAAACTAACGAAATTCACGTCAGATTAAAATATTGCCTGATGTATCTAGACATTTAACATTTTATTAACCTTCTCCAGTAGATTCCATCCTGGAGGCGACGTTGACGGTGTCTCCAAACAAACAGTAGCGAGGCATCGTGTGTCCTACCACACCTGCAGCACAGGGTCCGGTGTGGATACCAATCCTGACTCTGAGAGCTGCTTCAGGTTTATGACGGATCTTAAAGACGGACGCCTCACTGAGTAGATCCAGTGCCATGTTACATATTTCCATGATATGTCTACCAACGTTCTGTACCGGAAGTCCACTTACCACCATGTATGCGTCTCCTATCGTCTCTACCTGTATATATATATATATATATATATATATATATATATATATATGTATATATATATATACATATATATAATATATATATATATATATATATATATATATATATATACAGGATGGTCCAGAATAAATGAAACTAATTTGAAGGCTAATAATTTCGATTCTTTTTATCCAAACGTCTTACTTCATACATAAAATTAATTAATTGAGGCAATTCTCTTTCCTATTAATCTTATAAATATCTAAGTGATACTATTACAAATTTTTTAAACATTATTATTAATCGCCGATATGTAATTTTCAATTAAATTCACTATTATGTATTTGTCACTGTACACGTACGCCATGCCCTTAACTATGTACAGTACCAAAGACTGACATGCAAAACATACACAAAGATCGTGGTCTGGTGCTTCACTATTTGGATCATTCCGTCCTTTAAATATTGCTATCCGCTCTTTATGTGCAAATATTAGACTGTCCTACTGTATTTCAGTTATAATTTCGTCACTGGAGGCAATCTAGATTAAAATCTTTTAAAATTGTGTATTATTTGTAATTGCATTCAAAATGAATTTTTTGGAATAAATTTGTTTTTATTTGTTTTGATGGAAATCACGCCTTAATATTTATTATATAAGATTGATAGTCATTTTCTAATTCACTTTATAAGTCATTAAATTACTAACCTTGTAGACATCATGTCTAGAGATGGTATCGTCGAATGTTCCATAGAGATCATTGAGTAGATCAACGACCTGCATAGGAGTCGACTCTGAGGAGAGAGACGTGAAGCCTGCTATGTCCGAGAAGTAAATGGTAACACTGGAGAACATCTCAGGTGGTACTGTTCTACCAAGCTTCAGTTCTTCAACAACAACTCTGTGTGAGACATGAAATATTTAACTATTAAAATGTTTATTTCGGTATCTTCTCTCTCTCTCTTAGTGCACTGCCTACTGGCAGGTCCATGGTATATAACGCCTCCACTCTTCTCTGTCTTCCGTCTTCCCCTTCATTCCCACATATGAGTGGCTCTTTAAATCATCTAACATACCTAATCTCGGCCTGCTCCTGCCTTTTATTCCTTCCATTCTACCTTCTATGACCTCTTTTAATAGACCTTCCCCCTTAGAATGTGTCCTATCCATCTCTTCTTCCTATTTCTTAATACATTTTTCAACTGTCTATCTATGCCAACTCTCTCCAGAACTACCTCATTTGTAACCTTTTGAGTCCAGATAATCCTCTCCATTCTTCTCCAAATCCACATTTTCAACGGCTTCTTTTTCCTAATATCTTCCTTCCTTAAGGTCCATGTCTCACA
Source organism: Enchytraeus crypticus (assembly GCA_905160935.1). Lineage (NCBI taxonomy): Eukaryota > Metazoa > Annelida > Clitellata > Enchytraeida > Enchytraeidae > Enchytraeus > Enchytraeus crypticus. Next base: position 581,410 of record CAJHZI010000713.1, read on the forward strand.
TCCATACAATAGCGTGGTCCAAACCAAAGTTTTCACAATCTTTATCTTTATATCTTTCTTTAGACTTTTTGTTAATAGTTCGCTTCTACTACCAAAGGTCGCTTTTGCTTGAGCAATCCTACTGCATCTTTCCGTCTCACATTTCCGTCTATTCTATTTCGGTATATCTGATTTATACTTCTACTTCTTACAAATGCAACTGTTAAAAAAGCTTCTCTTCTAATTAGAATTTGGAACAAATTTTAAGAGTCTTGATGCTATTAAGAATGCGATGACATCAGATCCTTTTCCTGAACTAAAGTTTAAGATTCAAAGCTATGCCATGGAAATATAAAGCTTTATGAATAAATTAGTAGCTACTAAAATTTTAGGTGAAGTTAATTAGTATATGCAACTGATCCGATGGTTAATTGACATTTTACTTGACAGCATATCAGAAAAGGTGCTGCGTTCAAAACCAGTGCTTCCCCCGGCGGTGTCAATAACATACACTATTGAGCAGGAAATTGATATTAAACTTGTATTTGGCTTTAACTTTGTAAATTTATTACAATCGTTAATTTTCTTAGAGACCAATCATAGCTATAGGTTTAATAGATTGACCCTTGCAAATCTCGAAATAATTTTTTTGTAGTAACAAATAACAGATCCCTTAAGAAAATATAATTACCAACTAGAGTTAGTCACTTTGCGGATAGTGAATGAGGCTATTGATTTAGTCTTATTCCACAGGATCTTTCTTTTTCCTCTAATGAAGTACGCACTCAAAAGGCGAAAATTATACTTAATAGTTTCAAATCAAAAGATAAAATCCTGTTGCTTAAACATTCTGCAGTTTTTGTCACATCACATCATCAGTTAATCCCTTATCTGAGACTTTTTAATCAGACCTAATCACCTATTATGTAAAAATTAACCCTTTGATTGGCATAGATGTACCTACTGGGAAATTTTTCTTTTAAAAGTATAAGCATATGGAATCACCTACCTTCTAATATAGTGCATCCCCCCTCTGTATATTCTTTAAGAAAAGGCTTAATTGCTACACGATTTGATATTTTATTTAACCTTCCAATTTATTCGTTGCAGTTTATCGAAATCAGTTATTCTGTTGTTTTCATATTGCTATAATCTAAAGTGTATTCGAGTATTTAGTAACGGTATCTAGAGTATCGGCATCTATATATCTTTAAATAATTCTAATAGAAAAGTAAATCAGAATTAGTATCTTAAATCGATTGTAAAATAATGTTGTTTAGCACATACGAAGGCAGCATTCTATTCAGTAACAGATCAGTTTTCTTTTTCTCTTCAAGAAGTTCTGATGTTCTCTGCTCCACAATCGACTCCAGGTTATTGGCGTATTTCTCCAACTTCTCCAGAACATGATCTATAATATCTACCTTTCTGTAGAAACATCAAACAATAGAGTATAAAGTGAAAAATAAAACATTAACACTGGCAGTTCGGGTGAACTCTCTCTCTCTCTCTCTCTCTCTCTCTCTCTCTCTCTCTAGTGTTCTGCCAAGCGGCAGATCCAAGGCACACATTCCTGCTCACATTCTGAATGTTGACACTCCGTGAAGAGCACACCATCGATTGTTAGTATATTCACAAACGGCTATGCCTCATCCACAACTTAATGTAGCCTATAGCTTTGGAATAATATGGCCTCTGAGATGGTTTAACGTTTCCTTCCTCAGTTCTATAATGTACTAACTGTCATTAAATACTGGGGAAATATTTCATGGTGAGGTGGATCCCACCTACCTTCCTCAGGTCCTGCCTTAGTCGCCTCTTACATACACTCGGCCGCTTGCTAGCGGTTGCCCTATTCTGCTGTGGTCCCAGACATACCCAGGCTCAGCACGTTAACTAGTGCAATATAATACAGTAATATTGTTATTATTTATAAAAATGGACGTTGTTTAGCTAAGAAAGAGATCTAAACTCGACTAGAAGTACAACTAGAGGATGTTGATATTTAAATTTACTACTAATGAAACATGTATATTAACAGAGTTCTGAAGCGAATTGGAACCCCTACCCTCCTGCACATCAGGCTGATGTGCAATCAACCCTGACACTAACCGGTTATATATGTGTATCAAGATAACTCCTTCAATGAGTTTGTTAAATGACTCTTTAGTGTTCTAGCAGGTGGCAGGTCCAAGGTATATATTAGTACTCAGAGTCTGCTTTAACGCTCCATAAATGAATACGTTGAGGATGGTGATAGGGTGCCATGTTTAGAATGTGGCCTCCAAAGCAAGTGATTTGGATTCAAAGTCCAGGTCAGTCTGCAAATGATTGATGTCCCCTTGGGCCCATGAAAGATTAATCATGTATCGGAGCTTGCTGCCAATTTACCCTATCAGTAGTAGGGGTATGATTTATCATAGGGTGGATTAGTAATAACCTACCAGAGCTTGTAAAGCTGTTTTAGTGGTTTTTTAAGGTAAGCCTCTAAGTGCTTTCTGGCTCATAACTGTTATTGTTAGTGCATGTTCATCCTTTCTTAAAAGCAATGCTTTATCCGTACCCTATATGGCAATATTTTGAGAGAAAAGGCTTTTGAAATGGATTCCCGCTACCTATTTTAATTTATGCTTGGTTGCCTAAATATTAAGAGACTTTAAAGTAACTGTTAGTTTTTCTCCAATGTCCATACTGAGCGCGTAGAATAAATTTTACACACCTTTTGATGAGCATCAAATCTAATAAATAATATCTATTAGAGATGGGAATTTTATGAATTTGCAGAGTTCGGTTCGGTTCGGTTCGTTGAATATGGAAGTTCGGTTCGATTCGGGTTCGGTAAACACTTGACAATTTGAGAGTTCGGTTCGGTTCGTTGAAAATGAGAGTTCGGTTCGGTTTGGGTTCGGTTAGCAGTTGAAAATTTTAGAGTTCGGGTTCAGTTCGGGTTCGGCTTGCTTTCCACCTCACAATAGTTCGATTCGAGCTCGAAATGGTTTGGTTTGGATAATGTTGCAATTATTTAACATTACTTATAATAATCATGGTTATAATAAACATGTTTAAAATGGTTTATGGTAAATGTGCTTACAAATACATGAATTAATAATAACTGCCACATTTTTCGCCTGAGTAAAAATATGACAATGAAAAAAGGAGAGAAGTGGTGTTTATTCCTGTACATTTCAATATTTCTTAAAATATTGTTAGTTGACCAACAAATGTTCGTAAAATAGATATTTAGCTTTATTACTCTAGCTGAAAAATTCTCCTTGATTATAACCAGCAAATAGAATGCTTCATCAATTCAAACGTAAATTTTGTCACTATGCCTATATAATAGAAACGTTTATAATTAAGTGGTAATGTCTTGGCTAAAATTTGATCGAATATTTCAGAGACAAGTGCAATTTATGAAAATAAAAATGTCAAATAATGACCATTAGGTAAACACGTGTACATCCACAAAAATGATCACAATATATACCGTTTGCTATCAACTGAACCAGTAATAAACTTTATAATTTACCTCAGGGTTTCAAATTTGAAACTAATAGTTTATTTGAGTCCAGCTAATCCTTTCCATTCTTTTCCTTATCCACATTTCCAATGGCTCTAGGTTCCTGATATATTCTTTTCTTGATGTCCATGTTTCACATCCAAAATAATAGTATGGTCCATACCAAGGTTTTCGCTATCTTAATCGTAGTGTCTTTCTTTAGCTTTTTTATGAGTTCTTTCCTATTGTCGAAGACTTCTTTTGCATTTGCAATCCTATTATATATTTTATTCGCACATTTCTCATCATCTATTATAGTATGACCTAAATATTTGAAACTCCTTACCTGTTCCTATATCGTAACATTTATTCTAATATTGACTTCACCTCTATTCTGGGATACTCTCATCACTTTTGTCTTTTTGATGTTAATCTTAATTCCATTTTTCAATGCCGTATCATTCAGACTATCCATTATCTTCTGTAGACCAGTTTCGCTTCCTACTACCATTCCTTTGTAACGCTACCATTCCTTTATATCTCTATCTGTTATTAGTTTTAAAATTTGTGACGGAACCAGCCTTACCTGAATATATGCTGTTAGATACTGTAAGACATGTAATTATAAAAACTAATTTATATATATATATATATATATATATATATATATATATATATATATAATTATATACATGTGCATTGTTCTTATTATCATGTCAAACATTCTCCATAATATCATAATGAAGACTTTGAAAAATAGCTGAAAAGGAAAGTGTTCTTTGCCTGCTTCAGGAGAAAGGAATTTCAAGAGATCTGGTCGGTTCGGACGAAACCAGGGTTCGGTTCGGGTTCGGTCAGAGTCTGGGTTCGGGTTCGGTTCGGTTCGGTCAAAATTTCAGATTTTAGGGTTCGGTTCGGGTTCGGTTCGATTCCCATCTCTAATATCTATCTCGAAATCGTACGTTCTCTGTACTAGCAAACATTTGAAACAATATAGCCAACCAGATGATGCAGATATATAAACTAACATTCTCCATAATATCATAATGAAGACTTTGAAAAATAGCTGAAAAGGAAAGTGTTCTTTGCCTGCTTCAGGAGAAAGGAATTTCAAGAGATCTGGTCGGTTCGGACGAAACCAGGGTTCGGTTCGGGTTCGGTCAGAGTCTGGGTTCGGGTTCGGTTCGGTTCGGTCAAAATTTCAGATTTTAGGGTTCGGTTCGGGTTCGGTTCGATTCCCATCTCTAATATCTATCTCGAAATCGTACGTTCTCTGTACTAGCAAACATTTGAAACAATATAGCCAACCAGATGATGCAGATATATAAACTAATATAAATTAATGCGGTATTGTTTCTCATATGAGCAGGAAAAATTAACAAACATTTTTAATATAATTGAAAAAACATACCAAAAAACTCTCTTCTCGACTAAAATGCGAAACTAGAGACTCATGAGTTTTCTAATTTTGTCAAATTTCTGCTCTTGGTTAACTATGCATCTTTAAAACGATTATATATATATATATATATATATATATATATATATATATATATATATATATATATATATATATATATATATATACATATATATATATATATATATATATATATATATATATATGACAAATTAAGGTATTAAAATAAGTTAAAATAGCCAACGTATGATTCAAATTTTAAAATCTCGTTCAAAATTATATTTGTTGAATCGCATTTAAGAAAATCTTATGATAAACGTAGTTGAACATTTCACAACAAAGGGCAATAGAGAGTTGTATAAAGATGAAGTCACCTTCCTCTATTGAGCTGCTTCAGTCTCTTGTTGATCTCCACAAAACTTGGACGATCTTGAGGAGTCTCCGTCCAGCAGTGCTGGATTAGAGTTGTCAACTCCGGTATGTCGTGCGGAACTACTGGAAATGTTGGTCGATACGGACTAGAACCTTCCACGGATGAGCCTTTGGTTATTCTCTTCAAGGTTTCTATGTGGAACATTTCAGATTCGGTTAATCATTAAAAACAGTTCAGATGTGATCTTAGTCAGAAAGTAAATTAATTAATAATAATAATAAAGGTTTAACGTCCGTTTCCTCATACAAGAATGATGTCAGGGACATCAATAAATATAACAACTCATACTTGTGTAGACCATAGCAAAACGGAGCAGTATTGATATTACCTGAGATCATTCTCCCTAAGCTGTATATATGTTCATTCGTATAGTATACATTTATAAGATAAATTTTTCATTTGGCCCTACACAAGTATAATAGTTTGAAGTAGTCATGATGAATGATTTACGTTCAACTGACAGAATATCTATAATTTTACTTCCACACTCTTTTGCTAAAAGAAATTTGAATATCCTCCGTAAAAGCTTTTCTTTACTTATCATTGTCGTTGCCATTAACTAGCCCACCTCTACACAAATTATCCCGTCGCAAGGTAAGCGAAATGATTCATTAAATCCTAAGAAAATATGACAGCCGCATTGATCACAGATTAAAGCTGAAAGCCAAATCCAACATCAGTTCTCTGGTAGATGGCTTGCAATTGACGTGAAGAGCACTGGATTTAAACCCTGCATTAACTAATCCGCTGGAGAACAATTTTCCAAAATTCCACCCGTTTCAGTCAATTTGGTGTAGGAAATTGATATATTTAGACAAGGTTTCATGTGTGATAAAATCGATACGCAATGTAAGATGACACTTGTGTTCGAAGTACTGTAATTGAAATGATGCCGTACAGAATTTGAATGCGGGATTTCTAATTATGCGAAATCAAAGAGAATAGACATAGAATTGATAGTTGTAAAAGTTTAGTCGTTGCAGTGCGTTGATATCCTTTGGATGTGAAGTTAAGAGAAATTTAGAAGAAATTTGGCTCTGAAGAAGATTTCGTAATTAAGTTAGGTAAACGGTACAACCTTGAGAGAAGATAGAGGGCCTAAGTAATTCTCTTGAGTAAGTGTCAAGTTGCGTATGCATATAATGTATGAAATAAAAGCTGACGGAGATTGCAATCTATATTACTTTTTAAACTACTTTCTCTATTTAAATTTAACGTCACTCACTAGTACCAGAGAGTGGAGATAAAGAAAGTAACAGATTTCAAATATTTGGGGTTTGTAATAGAGGATAATGGGGAGTTGGAAAAGGAGGTTGCTAGTAGAATTCAGGTTAGGTGGGCAAAGTGGATTACAGCTAGTGGAGTGTTGTATTATAGGAAAGTACAACTAAGACTGAATTATTTAAATCAATGGAAGTTCTGTAAAGTATGTGCACCTATTATTGTGGTATATTTGTACTTGACGTTAAATTATACGTCTTATTTTTTTATTCTACGATGGACTGAGTTATTTTCAAAATAAATAAATAAATAAGAATTTAACTTCCGGTTCCTCCCCATAAGGAAATGTCAGGGACGTCCCTTATGGACTCTAAACAAACAGGCTCCACAGTACCACACGATGACATCAATAAATTTAAATTGAATGACAACATTTAATTAATAATTGGTATGAACATCACCAGAATTTTTCCAACAGAATATAGCGTTTGAAAATAAACTCTAACTTTAACTATAAATCATAAGCGTATGGCTACATACTTGCACAATAGAAACAGATTTTGCGAAATATTATGTCACCTATTATAGCCATCGAATCCATACTTTCAATGAAGAACGGTTGAGCTCTGTAGGCGATCTCCTGCGCTATGATAGCAAAGCTGTAGACGTCTCCCTTCTGAGTCACAAGAGCCGGTCTGCTGCTCATACGGAGCAGTTCTGGAGCGGTCCATAGGAACTCTCGACAGTCGATCGAATCGTCTTCCACAGCTTCCTTATCGATGATAGAAGAAATTTCTTCCTTCCAATGCAGAGATATAGACTTCGTTTTAAAAGCAGAAAGAACAGGACAGGAGATTTTGAGTGACCATCGGTTGTCCACCCTACACGTCATACTGCTCAGACCTCCGTGTGCGTGGATGGGAGACTTGTGCAGATATGTCATTCCCTTTTACAAGTTTAATAGTATGAGATAGATACAATTATCCTTCCTCGTGATATTTAATCATTATAATTAATAATTATTTTATTTTATTTTGCTTTTTATTTGTAAGCTTTGTTTAAATGTAATTAACTGGTCCCTCAACAAACCCTAACGTTTCCTCATCCTTGTACGAGGAAACCGACTTTAAACCTGTATTATTGTTAGTATTATTATTATTATCTTTTTTTTTTTTTTTTTTTTTTTTTTACCCCGGTGTAAAGAACCTGGGGTTTGATAAAAACGATTCAAGCAATACGTGCTGAATCGCCGCCGGCTACTCGAGGTCATCAATCGGCTTAAAAGAATTGTTGAAGCAGACTGCATGAAATCTTTGCAAAGTCATGGAAAGCCTTTGCCAAAGAAAAGATGTCTCTCGCTTATCGCCGGTTTGCTCTGCAATAAGTCTGCCTATGCCATTAATAAAGTCCTTCAACTCCTTCGGGATTCATCGGGCCCATGGTTTCAATAGCCACCGGAACAACTTCATATCTTAAGGACAGATCACGGTATTTATCCAACTTCCTAGAGGCGGCATAAACAGCAGCACCACCGGCTGTGACTGAAGTCGTATTCAGGTAGGAGTTTGCCATAGTGTCAATGACCGTGACGTCCCAAACGGCACATTTACCGTTGCACCAGGGCACTAAAGTCATGCCGTCCGGACGCTTGCCGTCTGATCTGGACAACCCACTTGGCTCCTTAGAGGAAGGGATGCCTGCTCTCGAAAGTGCTCGCCATATTATGTCATTTAAATTATGATGGCGAGACATTCTACCTGAGCTTCGTTTGCAGGAGAGGCCGTGGAGACCTAAAGCGTCGACTTCATGACCGCAGGTCATTATCATCATTATTATCATTATTATTATTATCATCATTATTATTATTATTGTTATTATTATTATTGTTATTTTTTACCCCGGTGTAAAGAACCTGCGGTTTAATAAAAACGATTCAAGCAATACGTGCTGAATCGCCGCCCGGCTACTCGAGGTCATCAATCGACTTAAAAGAATTGTTGAAGCAGACTGCATTAAATCTTTGCAAAGTCATGGAAAGCCTTTGCCAAAGAAAATATGTCTCTCGCTTATCGCCGGTTTGCTCTGCAATAAGTCTGCCTATGCCATTGATAAAGTCAACTCCTTCGGGATTCATCGGACCCATGGTTTCAATGGCCACAGGAACAACTTCATATCCTAATGACAGATCACGGTATTTATCCAACTTCTTAGAGGCGGAAATTATTGTTATTATTATTAGTATCATTATTATTATTGTATAGCAATTTTTAAGTATTTTGTATTCTTAAGTATTTTGTAAATTAAATAATCAGAGCTAGAAATGGGTTTAATCATTTCCAATATGTACAGTTTTGCTTATTTGAATTTTTGTTTCTTTTTGTCCGTCTATGAAAATATGAAGTGTACTGTTGGTTGAAAAAAATATAAATATTTAAGTACTACTTACAAGTATACTTACATTAACAAGATCCTGAATAAGTGCGAACCTAAAGAACCAATCGAGAGATATGTCTTCGTCATCAAGTATATCCTATAAAAATGGTAGATAGAGAACAAAATTCTTTACAGCTATATTATATTGGATTCAGACATTTTTTCAAGTTAGAAAGTTCATAAAAAAGCTTAATTTTATTATTTTCATATATTTAACATTTGATTATTTCAAAACAGAAGCAAATATACCGACTGAAATCGCTTAAATGAGCCTTCTTCGTGCAGCCTTATATTATTTGCGCCAGTTAGGTTAATATAATCTAGAGTTAATAACTACATGTATGTCATAACCTATTACATTATCATATCATATTATCATAGTCGTAAGACCAACAATGTATGGCAGCATAGTCGCTATGTCTCTCATAATGCTAAAAAGTTTAATTCGTACATAAAATCAGATTCCAGCCCTTAAAACAAGCCGCTAACGAGAACGTGCAAGAAAATTAAAAACTCTAAATGCTGATCGCAGTCGGATACTTAGCCGATCAAGATAATTGCTCAATCCGCTCTTTGTTTTGTAATTTGTGTTGAATTGTACACAATTTTGTAACTCTCATTAAAAGTTGACATTTACCCGTAGTGTTCCACGCTTACACCTCTGCAGCACGTAGCAGATACGATCAGGTTCTATGCAAGCTCCAATAAACACCTGAACGTTTTCATGATTCAACTCCTTTAACTACGCAATAACAAAACCGATATTTGATCAATTAGATTAATTAATATGCTGGTTTCAAATTAACACTAGGCTCAATAATAGCCAAATATTGCACTTAATTGCAATCTCTCTCTCTCTCTCTCTCTCTCTATCTCCCTCTCTCTCTCTCTTCTCTCTCTTTCTATCTCTCTACATTTCTCTCTCTCACTCTCTCTCTCTCTCTCTTACTCTCTGTCTCTCTCTCTCCTTCTCAGTCGTTAGTGTTTTGTCTGGTGGGAGGTACATGTTACATAGTCATACTAAAGTCCTCCATCACTCTCCATACACAGAGTACGTACTCCATAGATATGTAAGTTTATTCTTTCACGAAAGGTATGCCTTATTCATACAATATATAGCTTATAGCTTGATAAGAACAGTCTCTCCCTTGTATTGATTGATTATTAGATTAATTGATTGATTGATTGATTGTTTGATTGATTGATTGATTGATTTGATGTACTAACATAAGCTAGTTGAATAAGATCAGATCTGTTGAGATGAACGACAGATAGATGAGGCATGAGAGAAATGAGAACAGTCGCTCCCTTGTACACAGCCAGCAACTCTCCTGACCCACATTCGTTAGACGTCACGTGACTCATCATCGACATCCGCGATGATCTCATGTTGTGGGCACTATCTTTGAAAACCTGAACATATAACGAAAAGATGGAAAAGAAACGTAGCCTTTACAAAGTAAAATATCGCTTTTTGATTTGATTCATAAGGTAACCCCGACTGCGACACAGTCATCTCAAGTAGGCCTATTTCGAAACTTTAATGACTGATTATTCCATATAGATGTATATATGCATATATATATATATATATATATATATATATATATATATATATATATATATTTCGCTTTCGAGTGAGGAAACTGACGTTAACCTTAGCTTTATCAGCTTTTTTATACACATTTCACTCCAATTACTAATCAAGTTCTAATTAATTTATTAATTAATATCCTTTCATTCCTGAAGATCCTATACCTGTTGTAGTTGGTTTTGTAAAACTTCGAGAATGTAATAAGTTTAACTTAATACGCTGCAGCTATTTAGAGGTCGCTTCATTCAACTGATAACCGACTTCTTACGGCATCTCTATTTTCCAATTAATGTTCTGATCCTCTCATTGACGGTCCATTGATCAACTCCAAGGAAGTGAAATTCTTTATTTTATAGCCGGCTAATTTTTCACGGTTCAAAATATTATATTTCTATTATGCTTAGGCCCTGTCTATTTTTGCTCTTTTTCGAAAAAGGGTGAAATTTTGAATGTGAAAGAAACGATGAAATTTGAAGCGGCTGAATTAGTGTAGTTAATTTCAATTTCAATATAAATCAGTACAGTATCATATGGCACCTTGTGCAAATAGGTATAGTTGGGAGTCAAATTTCATTTTAAATACGAATCAAAAAGCTTCATACGTCAATATTGAATTTTATTTCGTGCTTTGTTCATAGTTTTATTTTCATTTATCGGCAAAGTTTTAATATAGATGTAACTCCTACTTGATACTTTGATCGGTTACTGAATGCTTCTGTACAGTATACTAAACCCTTTACTATTAAACAATTAATTAATTAATTAAGTTAATTAATTACTAAAGATTAGTATTAAACAGATTAAACAGTACTAAGCATATTAGTTGTGATTCCCGACTATATGAAGTAAAAGCTAGTATGAAGTTTCTCCAATTATGCAATGCAATCTGACTTAATAAATAATTGTATACTTGCCTATTTGAGATTTATGCACTATATTTTCAATTGATTTCCCAACTAATTTGATGTATCATTATTTATAATACCTAGAAAACACTTATGAATGATTCACAATTAGCTGAAAACTCTACCGATATCGTTAGTAAGTGCAAAATAATATAGCACGGAGAACTCTACAATCATATTCGAATGATTACATTGACATCAAGATCTCAGCCGCATTTGATGTCCAAAATAATGTGAGATTAAAATAAATTTATTCAAAAGGATCTTGAAAATTATTAACAACCGAATATATTAACATATAATAAGACAAGAACTAGAGTGCTAATGTCGTCCATGACAATATCGAGCACTTTTAAGACAAATTCAAGCCGATGAGCATTAAGAAGGTCCAAAACGGTGCAAATGCCAAAATCAAGAAAGTTAGTCATAGACGAAAGAAATTTAAAAAAGAAAGTTTGGCGTGCTGGTCGCAACTCATGGACACTTGATGGAAAGGGAGATGGGAAAGATAGGTCTTAAACTGCCTGTGAATCTGCTCAAAAGAGAGCAAAGGATGATGTGATTCAAACGAATACTTTCGATGAGTGGATGGAAGAGAATTCCAGATCTGTGGTGCAGTATGCTGGAAAACTATTAGACAGTTTGAAGCGTGAAGGTAAGCTATAGGTCTCAAAAGAGTAATTAATTTAGAAGATCGCACAACAGAAGTCTGTATTACTTTAGTCAAGTGAGCCATACAACTTTGTATACAGCTTCTTCGTGAATCTAAGCACAATGAGATAGTTCAAACTATGAAGTTATATAGCAACTAATGAACACTTAATACTTAGTTGAATTTTAAAATTCTGCTAAATTTCACCTCAACGAAAAATGTTGTTTCCATTCAATAAGTGCGAATGAATGTTGGGTAAACAGAATGGTTTGGTCAGGGAATGATGCCCTGCCCAGTAAATGTTAGTTGGAACTGAGGAAGGCATAGGGACCCATTTTCATAAGCAGAATCCCCCAAGAGTAATGGTATATCGTGTAAGATTATTTAAAGATCCTCTCGTGTGTAGACATGAACAGAAAACTGAACACAGATGAGAGTGGAAGCGTTATATTACATGGACCTGCCAATTGGCAGTGGATTAGGAGATAGATGTCCAAATGATTCTATCATTCTTGCAGTACAGTGAATACGAATGCAGGTAGTGTATATTAATCTAAACGAGCATTTGAGATTGAAAACAAAACAAATAATTACAGTGCAAATGAAATGCAGTTCTAAGTATAACAAACATATTTCAAACTGTTTTCAATTGCGGTCCTTTAAAAGTGTTCCACTTTCAGATTATTGGACAAATAGGGGTATAACAATCAGGACTCATAGATAGTTTCTTATGTAGTATACATGTACTTGCGAAGTGTGAGCCGAGATAAACAAATAAATAGTTTATGATAATAAAAATGTATACATATATAATAAACTACAAGGCATAGCAACTAATTTTAATACTGTTCATAACAATTAATTACAATCAGCTTATTGAATAGAAATAGCAATGTTATGATGAGTATTATAGATGAACGGACTTAGTTTATAGGTCAAATTTAATTTTCCTTATCTCGTTCGAGATTTACGGAATATCCGTCAAATTAAAATATAGTAAGCGCAAATTATTCATATATTTGACGGATTATACAAAGAAGTAATTTTGTATATGTAATTTAAGTCCAAACTCATTTAACTGAATTCGATCCAACTCGTCTCATATATTTTAGTATATGCATTAGTAGGCTCCTTGCTCCAACTCCTCTGGCTACTTTAAGGGTTCGATTTCCCACCCTGTGACTTCGTCATTAGCACGATATTCTACCGCTGACTACGGGGAATCCTTTTTTTCTTTCTGGAATACGCTTGTCCTAATCCGGTGGTGGCTCGTTAACCTTCTTTCTTTCTTCCTCTTTCTTTCCCCGAAGCCGGGGATATTCCTCTTTCCTTTCCCCAATTATAACTCTACATGTCTAATATTTGTCAATGTCGCTGAGGCGATGTCGGTCGTTTCCTCTTCCTATGGCTGAGCCCTAGCTAATATAGATTATGTAATAAAAGCAGAATCTCACAATGTTAGAGGGTTCTAATTAAAATTACATCGAATAAAAAAACAAAATTAAGTCTATTCTATATTTTATTCGACTGTAAAAGTATAAATAAGTGCTACGCAATAATTCATTGAAGAAAAGAAGAAAATGAGGCTTAAAATCACTATATATTTATATATCTTACAGTAGCGCTAGTAGCTTGATTTTCCATTATTTCCAATTCGTCGTAAGCAATTTTCCACACCATCTGTTTAATCTTCGTCTCTAAACGTCTTGATCTATTCAATCCATTAAGACAATTATTTAATATTATTGTTTGCCATTTTGATTGCTTTCAGCTCTTAAGTTATTGGGGTAAATTCACTTATTACTGAAGTTGCATTATCTTGAGAATTACGATGTTCTCAAACCAACGTCTACGATTAGACTAAATCATCAGTGATATTAAGTCCATGCCAAATTAATATCATACTCTACATGAATATAGTAGCAACAGTATCCGGGTCAGTTGAATTGTAATGAGGTTAAACACTAAACATAATATAGAACATTCTGATTATTTGCATTTTAGTACAATCTGATGTGTTTAGATTATTACTGAATATATTGATATTGGTAGTTAAAAAAAAGGAAGATTCTTGCAGCTAATTTACCAATTATTCATGCCATAAACCATTTAATGTAACATATATTATACTATACTTTTATAATATAGATGCTAAATATAAAGGTTACCATGCGTTAACACTAATTCTTAATAATTAAAAGTTAATACTTTACCTGATAGTCATCACAAAACCTCCCACTACCATTAGAAGAAGAACTACACCTACCGTTGTTACCACAGTAATAATCACGCTATCTAAAAATAAACAAGATATTTTATTATTCAGCTATTGCTTTAATCCATTATCGTATCGTAGTTTTATTTTAAGACATCATAAAATATAAAGATTTGTGTATCACATATTTATTTGACTTGCAATATATGCTCTCAGGTGCCGTGTGTTGAAAAAACTTAAAAAAACATGAAATATCTGAATATATGTCTATAAGATACACTGCATTAAAATAAGGCCCAATAAAAGTAATACACATAACAATGATATTACTGTAGGTCTAATTATATTACCATGATCAGGACAAAGTTCGCCCAAAAAGCCACATCTTGGAGTGTCTGAAGGTGGGACTTTTCTCCCTCCTCCCCATTCCATATTGCTAGACACTTCCTGAACCTGTAGAAAATTATTCAAAGGTATCCCATTTTCAGCCATAGTTATACTAACAGTAACTTGTGGGATACCTCTTAATGTTGTTTTAATTTTCTACATTTTATTTTATTATAGTCATGTTTTCCATTTTTGTGCTTCATTTGTAGTAAGATGTGACAACAAGTAACTTTACTATATAACTATACAGGTTAGATAATGTTATCTTTTAGAGAGTTTTTTTAGTTCATATGATTAAAAGTATAAATTTGTGTTCAATCACTAGGCCTACAGATGGTGTTCGATCGTATTGTGAGATAATATTTGGCCACTCGGATCAAAGATTTTGTGATGCAGAGCAGAAATCATTTAGTCATTCAGAGATTAAGCTGAGTCATAATGATGTTCAGCCGACAAATCACAAATTCCTAATATCGTATTATAAGTGGAATAGGATGTTAAATTATTAGTAATTAATTTTTCGATAAAATTATTAGAAAATTATTATCATATAGGCCTAATATGAGTAAGATATCATATTTAACTATTATTAACAATAACTTCCCAATTAAAGAACATTTTCGAAATATTACTTCACTTCAGAAAGCTTGGTTAAGGGTAATTAATAATGTACGCTTAACCTGCATTGTATCGACGTCAATGTCGATGTAAGGAACGTATTGTTCAGTATCAGGTCCATATCCCCACAGAGTCATTGTCTGAACACGATCTCCATTCTTGTTTATCTTAACTTCGCCTGTTTGTCCTGTATAGATTTTTATTAATATGTTTAAATTAAATTTTCACTAAGAATTAAAACCGATATGCTTAACTAGCTACTGATTATATCGGATTTTCAACATGCACATTAATTTCGGTTGCCCTATTACTCTCGTAAATATCAAGGTTAGGTACGCAAAGCAAACTTACGTCTACTTTCGAATCGTGTAAAATTACGACTCCAAGCGACCACCGTAGCAAAATTTATAAAATCGGTTCAAACAGGAGATATATGTGAGTAAATAAGCGCGCTTTTTGAAGTTTTGTGCTATATATCTCTCTGAAGAACTAAACTTATTATTTAATTTAGAATACTAAAAAAAAAAAATTAAAAAAGAACGCTGTTTAATCACTTTCAGTCCACTACGTGTAACTATGAAAATATTTCTTTCCAGAAGTGATTCCAACGAATGTTAAATTTTACAAAATGATCACTAGGAATTATACTTTAGAGTTAAAAGAAAGTAAAAGCTTTTCTTTGTACTTAATCCACTGACTCTAAATCAATCCTATAAGTCTATAACCTAGAATTCAATTAGATGTTAAATTGAGTCAGTCAAGTTAATAAGTTTCAGTAACTAGAAGCTCGTATTTGATCAGTAATGATCAGTTCTTCGAAGATAAAAAGGCATAATTCCAATGAGAAACTATCACAGTACGGTCGACTGTAACTTGCTATTCTATTTATCAATTAGAGTAGACCATAGGTTTCAAGAAACTTATGCAGTATGTCTAACTTTAAGAATGGCTTTAAAAATTAAGTCAAGAGAATAGCAACATCGTCAACAAATCTCATCTAAACTATGCCTGCTTTACGGTCTACCAGAAATTTCCGTAAATGAAGCTAAAACAGCATGACATACAATGGTGACCATTTCGGAGATTTTGAAGCAAAAATTAGATTACGTACAGGTATAATATGCGTGTACATAATGCATATCATCAGCAAGAAATATATAAAAATAGCAAAAATAGTTAGCAAATTCGCAATTGGATTAAGGTAATTGACATATAAATGGGCTTGGACTGTTCTATTAATGCAATGCTACGAATAATTTCAACGGTTAAATAAGTTACTCCTTGCCGATGATCATCATCATCCTGGCTTGAATCATAGTTTAACCAGAGTACAAAATGAAAAATGACTGTCTTAAATCCTCTCTGTCCTACACCACACCACCGCCAATCTCCTATTTGAGACTTTTTCATTCGTTTACTTTTTTGTAGCAATTTCTGGAGCCTAGGCGCTCACTAATATAATGCCCTTTCTGACGTTGGTATGGATCTTGGTGCTTTATTCACCTTCTACTACACGTGCAGTTACCGGTTGGTCACTTCTTCAAACAACCTGGACACAACACGGGAACTCCTTGCTGATGATAATTTCTGAAAAATATATTTAGAAACGACTCAGAAAAAATTGAAGTTTTATAATTATCCATCAATAAAAATTATAAAATTTAATCAACAACTACCTCTTATTGCTATTACTTTAGCTCAATCGAACCATGATAGAATTTAAATGCACATAGAAAGCTACAAGTAGTACACAAATTGTCAGTAACCTCTAAAACTTATGTCGTTCGACATATCCAACAAGTTCGATCCATTCCTGAAGTCCGAACTGTTCGATCCATTGGAATGAACTCTATCAGCGAATAGGATATATGCGTATGTCATGTCATAAGCGTAGAGTGAAGCGAATCCTGCCTGTACAATTTTGTATGCATTGCAATTTTATATAAATCGTTTAGAGCAATTGCTTTAATTCGTATCTCAAAATCACACGTTATAGTGTTAGAAAGAGTACTGGGGAAATTATAAAGTATGGTCTCTTGCTAACTAGGTAACGTGTAAAAACTCCAAAATCTAACCATGCAATACAATAAATGCAATACACTTTCACCGAACTACTTTGAATTAAATTAGAGAATTACTGACTTGTATTTCAATATTGTAGCTCAATATAATATTATATATAAATAGTAAATTTCATTCCACGAGTTGCGGATTTGAGAAATTTCATATTATAGGTTAATATTACAATATTAAAGTGTAATAGATTAACCTGTAATATGAAATTACAGGTAATTATTTATGAAATTAAAATTGCAATATTAACCTATAATGTATGTAATATGAAATTATAGATTATTATTGCAATATTAACCTATAATTTCATATTACAGGTTTACTATAGGTCATAGAAACTGAAATATGCTGTTTCATTGCATTTCAACTCAACTACATAAATTCTAAACACAGCAAACGAAACCACTCATGCGTCATCATTACCTTTCCTTGAATTCAAGCTTAGTTAGGGATGGGGTGCGAATTTTATTGTTCTGTTTTTACTGCCATGTATTTTGGTGAATTAAAGATCATATAGACCTTGTTCAATCCTCAAAAGTGTCCATCCGTATTAGAAAATTGTGCATCAATTTATGAAGCCTAGGCATTCACCAACCAATTGCCTTTTCGGATGTCGGGTTGAATCTGGGTGCTCTGACGCCTATTATTATCGCTACAGATGCATCCACGTTGGGTCTACTATTCAATCCGAATACAATACGGATACTCAGTGATAACGGCACGCACAACCAATAGTAAAAACATAGATATTACGAGTACATGTGACCCTCACTGAAGATACACAGTATCTTATCTAGCTGAACACCACAACATAACTTGTAAGCTATTTTTTACAAATTAACACGGGCCACATTGGATTGGTTTATTTATATAATAGTAGCTACATTTACATAATCTGTTTAATTTTGTCGTGGACAACATTAGGACTCTGATCGTTTTTTGGTAATATAAATACGCAATTTATTTCGTGTAATTTTAAGTCACGAAATTTTATGTATAAGAGAATTTGATAACTATTCCATTTTAAAAGCATATCTGTCCAAATACTGCGACCCATGACATTTCCTTAGAGGCGGGAACCGGACGTTAAATTGTTATTGATTAATAGATTGATTGATTGCAGTAGTATTTCAAATTACAGTGCAAATAGCTCTATTGCAGTGCCATGCTTTTGTTGAGTCTAAAGGTTTGTGATGCTTTATTTAGAGAAGTACACATAACATAAGGTCATTTAGTCTTCGTAATGTATTGCATTGAGTTAACAGTTTTTCATTTGCCTTTCTAATTGTGCAAGATTATTGCACTATGTGTAAGTATAATATAATTAGAGCAGCGGGATCTGCTGCAGAACCTGCAGTAACGCAAGATAACCTGAGATTGCTTGCTGAGAATATGTCCGTAACAGTAACATCCCAGCTGTTACACTTACTCTTTGCTCAAGGAATTTGTGAGACTCCGTCCGGTAATTTTTATTATTATTATATATTTATTTTTTAAATTATATTTTTACCCCGAATGCAAAGAACCCGAGGTTTGACAAAGTAATATTATTATTATTATTATTATTATTATTACTACTACTACTATTATTTTAATTACCATAATTATTATTGAATTTACCTTTATTATTAACCCTTAGTTACAAAAAATTCGAAAATTTAAGTATGTTTGCCAATATTATAGCTGGTCTAGCCTATAGGCTGTACATATATTCTGGTTGTAACTCTTTTATTATTGACAAAAGATTAATATTCTGAAAAAAACAATATAATAATTAACCTTTGAATTAGACGGGACAGTACCGCTCCACGGTTCTTCTTGATTCCTCCTGTTTACCTCATCAATGAACTTTACAGAGTTTTCGTCGCTGGTCTCTTGTTTGAAAGTCATCTGCATGGGGGTGGATGAGCAAAAATCGTAAATACATGTAAGTTGTCGTAATTTTCACCGTCAAATAGTCCCTAATGTTAAAATAGATGCCAACACTACATACATGATATTCGTATATATAATATTATATATACATACAGTATAAATACATACATGTATATATAGATATAAATATGTAAATGTTTGTATGTGTTTAACATAAATTCTGGAATATACACTGTTTTTTTTATAACTGATACCCAAAATTATTTGTACAATAAAGTCGTAAGGAGTTGACAGACGTTTTTGAAATTTACAGAACGTGACCAGCAGCTAATTATACAAAGCATATTGAAATTTCGTTTAAATATCTTTAATACCGTGAAAGTTATGGTTTGCGAATAGGAGTGGGGCTAGATAAGAAATTTACAGTACATGATTACGGTATGTTAAATGCAGCGTAAAATTATCTCTATAAAAATAATAGCGAACACGTACCAAAAAATTTCTGCTAATGCTATTTTGAAGAGCAATAATTTCTTTTCAAAACGACGTACATAAAATGCGTGCTGATATATTCATAATTGGCAACGTTATTGAACTTTTCATGCATGCATTAAGTCCTTAGGCCTACTTGTGCTACGCGAGAGCTCAGCTGCCGTGAGACGATATGAGCGCAGTATTACTGCAATGCATGCATTAAAGGTTCAATAACTTTGGTAATTACGAACATATCAGCACGTATTTTACGTCGTTTTGAAAAGAAATGATTGCTCTTCAAAACAGCATTAGCATAAATTTTATGGTACATGTTCGCTATTACATTTATAGAAATAATTTTAGGCTGCATGTAACATGCCCGTAATCCTGAACTGGAAATTTCTTATCTGACCCCACTCCTTTTCGCAGAACTATAACTTTCACGTTATTAAAGATATTCAAACGACATTCCTCCGTATTTGGTAGCATAGGCTGCTGGTCACGTACTGTGAATTTCAAGAACATTGGTCAACTTCTTATAACTTTATTGTAAAAATAATTAGAAGTATCAGTTATAAAAAATCACAGTGTATATGATGGGGTAAACATGTTTTAAAATCCACTCATATTTGGACACGAAGAGAAAAACGTAAGACAGAGAAGAGTCTAGGGGCTATATACCATGGACCTGCCAGAAGGTAGTGAACTTAGTTAGATAAATTTAAGGTAAGGTTGCCTATATTGCACCGGAGCCATGAGTGCACCGATAGTGTTTTTCATGTAAAAAGCTTAAAGCTAAAGTTAATGTCAGTTTCCTCACTAGAAAGCGATGTCAGTGACGGGCGAACCCAAGATTTGAGCCTCGTATATACTGATCCGCGGTTGTATACTTCATTTGACTATTGAAAAGCATCAAAGTACTTGGATTGGACTCTTGCTATCGATACAAGTATCCTATGTCATAGAGCAATAGCCTTCATGGATACTTTCAACGATTTATATTAATTTTTGTCTTGTGATTTTTCAGAGGCAAGATATAATGTGAAATAACAGACACTACATAGTTTATCTCTGAAAAAAGGAAGTTAAGTGCTGTAAATTGATCATTTTGATAGTTATGCAAGGAAATGTAACAAAGGATTTGATACAGAAAAAAACTGTTTCGTTCATTAGTTGCTTATTTTTAGCTGAGTTATGTTTCCCATATTAGACTTATATGCCATTCAAGACAATAGATTGAAATCGAAATATATATTTTGGCTGGAGCCAGTGGCGAGGTCAGTAAGATATTCCGCCGCGGTACAGTATTTGCGGGATTCAAATCCGGGGCTCGCCCTTATATATATATATATATATATATATATATATATATATACGTGTAGATATATATATATACATGTATATTTTTTAGTATTATATATAATATATATCTGATTATTATATATATTATATCTGAGGAAGGAAACGGGAAGCCACCTCAGAAGCCATATTTTTCCCAACCTATAGGCTACATAAGGAATAGACTTTGTGAAGAGATTAACTTGATGATATAAGGAGAGCTCGTATGCAGCGAGAAAGCAGACTTTGAGTATAAATATGTACCTTGAACCTGCCACTTGGCAGTGCACTGAAGAGATATAATATATAATTTTATTATATTTTATAATATTTTATAGTTATATAATTTAATGATTTTATATATTATATTTATATGTATATATAAATATATATATACATTATATATATATATATATATATATATATATATATATATATACTGTATATATATCATATATGGAATTATTAAAAGGTTGTTAAAACTCTGTAGCAATTTTGAGAGTCAAACCATCTTGACCTCTCCTGTTAGAATGAGTGGAAAGAACCGTTATATACGGCGAATTTTTCTGATCCTGCAATTGGGAACTCATCGCACTTCTTGGCCGCCACTATGACAGTGATTTCGCTGGTGTGAATGTTGATTTCAGAATATTCTCCTTCTTTTAATTCCCCTCAATATTGGGTCATGGGAACCTAGGACAATGGGTATGGCAGCCAGGCCGGAATCTGGAAGGGGTCCTATATCCACCTAACAACCACGTTTTTTGTACATGTATATGTAGGGTTTGATAGGATGAATCTTATAAATATGTTTGCCGCGAAAAGGTCGTTTGACTGTCCGTACACGAATACGTTATTACTATTGTACCCTCACGAAGGGCTCTAGTCATACGAGTTGTCAGTTTCTTCGATGAATAATTTATTTCTGACTCCGTTGGTCAAGAGAGACCGATCGAGTTGATGCGTATTCAGACGATTCGCCTTTTACGGTAGTATCATTTATCTCACATGGCCTCTATAGCACTTGGACGAAGTCGGAGGTCAAAGGTTAATCCCCTTTGCTTACTCTTGGAGATGCTTCGATGTAATTGGATTTCTTGGGAATCCGGTACATAGCGATTTGCAGATGACCAAGGAATGGTAGAGGGGGGAGAGATTGGATTGCAGAAGATAATGGATAGGCTAAATGATACGGCCAAAAGATATGGCAGGATGATTAATATAAAAAAGACCAAGGTTATGAGAGTGTCCAATAATAAAGGTGAAGTTAATATCACAATAAATGGTACGGAATTGGAACAGGTAAGGAGTTTCAAAAATTTGGGCCATACTATAACCGATGATGGGAAATGTGAAACAGAAATATGCAGTAGGATTGCACAAGCAAAAGCGGCCTTTGGTAGTAGAAAAGAACTATTGACAAAAAGTCTAAAGAAAGACACAAAGATAAAGATAGTGAAAACTTTGATTTGGACCACGCTATTGTATGGATGTGAAACATGGACCTTAAGGAAGGAAGATATTAGGAAACTGGAGGCATTGGAAATGTGGATTTGGAGAAGAATGGAGAGGATTAGCTGGACTCTAAAGGTTACAAATGAGGAAGTCCTGGAGAGAGTTGGCACAGATAGACAGTTGATAAATGTATTAAGAAATAGGAAGAAGAGATGGATAGGACACATTCTAAGGGGGGAGGTCTATTAAAAGAGGTCATAGAAGGTAGAATGGAAGGAAAAAGAGGCAGGGGCAGGCAAGATTAGGTATGTTAGATGATTTAACGACCCACTCATATGTGGAAATGAAGAGGAAGGCGGAAGACAGAGAAGAGTGGAGGCGTTATATACCATGGACCTGCCAGTAGACAGTGCACTAAGAGAGAGAGGGCGTCATTGCTGGCAAGATTCCGAGAGTGGAAGTATACTCAACGCTACCTATTATGCGATAACGATTGAATGTCTGTCATAATGTTTCCTAGTTTTCAAACTAGAGAAAATAACTGCATCATTGGCTGCTCTTGTCTCTGACGAACTATATTATGCATACGTAGATTCTTTAATACTTCTCTTTATACGTCTTTTGCATTTCCTTTTCGTAGTTATTTCTTTCAGATATCCCATTAATTTATACTCCAATCTCTTTATTATAAGCCTCTCCGTTAAGCCTTGATGATGACAGTAATTCATAGTCTTCCTTCTTGTTGCTGTAAAATCCGTGCATTCACTGATTGAACAACAACAAGACGGAAGACCAAGAATAGTTACTCGATTTCCCAAAAACACGTAAACTCGACCCATGTGCTTACCATATTCCAGCAGAGACAAACTCGACAAAGATAATACCGTCACTAGCTGTCGCATACAGAGACAAACTAGACAAAGGAGCTTAGCAAATATCTTAAGATAAAAACTTCACCCAGCTTATGCCATCTAAGATTCAATCCATGACGGGAACACTCAAATGTCGAAAGGTAGCTAACTATCACTTGGCCTCCACGACTTTGGAATATCTGCCTACCTGAGAGATATCTTATCAATTCCAAAGCGAGTCAGTGAAACGAAGGGTCGTAGAGACTCGGTTCTTTTGAGTACTACATGTTGTACACTGTATAGCTTCATCGGAGTCGCCCTCCTAGATTCTACTCAGACAAACCAATCAGAACCCCGGCCTCCATTAGATTATCATATATCAATCTCTCAATATTACAACAGGTTTCATCAAATCATGTAAAACGTTTTGACTGATTGATCAATGACGTATGTATGATTTACAACTGCAGTTTCTTTAATCACCATCACGTGGAATATTCGTGCCTCATAGTATATCTTTCACTGACTATATATTGTATGTATGCATAGGCCTCTGTATGTCAATAATATGAACATATTTGTAGTCGTAATTTATCACAAATACTTAATAGCTACGACCTTGCTTCATTGAATATAATTTAAGCTTAATTTTTATTTTATAAGTAAGGGCCCATCTAACCGCTAACCTGTTTGAATGTGTAGAATGCTTGTCGACGATAAGCAGCGTCCACCCCGGGTCGTTGTAACTCCTTTAGAATCAGATTTGATTGAGAATAGCTCGTACCATACGTCATGAAGACATAGTCTCCATTCGTCATACCCATGTCCTGAGCGATGAAGAGAAATTCAGCAACGACCGTTGTATTAGGATGACACATTATAACAACTGTAATGTTGAATTATAAACCATGAAAATAATATTGAAATATTTTGACATTACCGAAATAAAATCAATCACTCGATGTGTTATATAGAGTAAAAGTAATCCAGGCAATAACACCAAGTGTAAGAGAAGTTGCAAGCAGTTAAAAGAATATCGCCCGGAAATTAAACTTTTTTTTATTTTTAGAACAAAAGATGCTTGATTTGAACAAGATATGAAATATTGCTTTGAAGCATCTCAATGATTCACAAAGTAATCATTTTGTAATTAAGCTAATCATACAAATTATAGAAACCGTTTATAACATTATATAAATTTAAATATTTCTATTGGCCTAGTATTTTATAAAATGAATTGGTTTCTAAAACTAGACGTAAATATATTGCTTCATATCATTCCTACCTGTCCTACATTATTCCAAAATAATTTTAGGTAGTTAATTGCAAAACAGATTTTTTATATCGGTTGAATTAGCTTACTGATCACCTAGTTGAAAGTAATTCATAGTGGAAATTAGAATATCAAACAAAAATAGATAGTAAACAAGGGCTTAGCCAGTATACATGCATGTGATGTAGTGGCGATATCGGTTCAGACATTCGACCGCGGATCAGTATGTTAGGGGTTCAAATCCTGGGCTCGCCCGTCACCGACATCGCTTGCGAGTGAGGAAACTGACTTTAACATTAGAGTTACTAGCTTTTTTATGTTAGATGTCATTCGAAGTTATTTAAAAGGAAAGGTTTACTTATACTACATTTTGAATTGAAACATACATATCGTCCAGTGATTCCAGAATATTTGAGCATAATCATGTCGACAAAATTTAATTTGAACAATCTACATGTACTTTTATAGTTGCCCGTTAACAATTACAATTTCTGATGGATAGTGAAAGTTCGTAAACTTTTCCTACACTGTATTTTTATATGGCATAATAATAACACTAAAGTGCCTTTTTTAAATATTGTACAAAAATACAAATTTATTTAGATTTAGAAGCACAACATTGAACGTCAGTCACCAAAAACTGAAATTAAAATCAGCTGGTTTGACTTACTTCGACCACCTTTCTGCACATTAAGAGCCGCTTCTCTTAACACATCGTACGTTGGTGGTGACTGTATGGCAAAACCGTCCGGATTACTATTTCCATTTTGAAACATGACGCTAAGCAACTCCCATCCCTGGGCGCACCAATCACTTTCGCCACCCAGAAGCAAAACAGCTCTTTTCCATTTGTAGTGACGAAACAGCGCTACGAAACTTTGGTCTACGGAAACCAAGGAACCGGTGATTCGAACCAGAGTTCTAAAGATAGTTTTGTTCTGAGCCTCTCTTTGCATGCAGTAAGCCGCCAGGTTAGGAAGGTTATAATACGCCGAGATTTGACTGACAATAGCACAAGCTGCGAACATGAATTAAATAGTCTGAATAAAAATTCTTCAAAAACAATGCGACAACTTCTTATAGTTGGCATATTATAATCGTACTAATACTAAATTACGTAGTAATACGTCATCTCACGAAATCTGCGCACTAATTAAGAATAGACCTCTAATCAAACAGATACATGTAGTTTCATTATTCTATACTCCAAAACAATACGAACATTTTAGAATTAATTATATTATATAATTTATTGCGTAGTTAGAAAGTCATTGATATAATATTATGGTTGATATTAATGTTAAGGTTGATCTATTCTGTAGTTGTCTTTACACCCTACAAACAACTTTATACCTTGTAGCAGTAAAACACATTTTCGGTAAATTCAATCCCAATACTTACTCTGAGAGCAAACGGGTCCCAGTATAACATCAACTTTCTTGTCGTTTATCAACTCTAGCACAGGATATGAGGCATAGAGCGGATCACAGTAATCATTCCTGTACTGAAAACTGTAATATTCAATTTTTTATTTATTAGATAACAATATGTTATAACGTTATAATGTTATAACGCTATAATGTTATAACGTTATAATGTTATTAGATAATAACATGTCATGACATACGAATAAGTGATTACATCTTATTCCTATAGGTAGGCCTATAATTAGCTGAAATTTAACAACAACATTGTACGTAACTAGTGGTTTCCTGGAATTTGCATATCGTTATGGCTAAAAGTATAGCCAAATTCGTATAGCCTGAATTAAAAGTTATTCTAAAGCCAAAACACCTAAAATAAAATGCCGTTATCCTTAACTTACTACATCATATCTTTTTCTGCTTCTCTGAGTGCCGTGCCTGTTCCAAGCCTGCGCCGTCATGGCCATATTCCTCCATATGTCTCTGTTCATTGTTGCTCTGATAATCTCTGCTTCAGTTAACTGCATCCATTTGCTAAGACTCTTAATAAACGTCATCCGCTGTCAACCCTTGCATGTTTTTCCTTTTATTATTCCTGTCACTACGGTATTTTCAAATACTTTGTTCCGTATAATGTGTCCCAAAAACTTCATCTACTGTCGTCGTATTCAGTTCAAAAGGCCACGACAAGTTGACAGTCTTTGTAAAACATCTTCATTTTTTACAAAGACTGTCAACTTGTCAACTTCAAATAATAGTTAATATTACTTATATAAAATAATAATATGCACCTAATCTACACTCTGTAAAAAACTTAACACAATAGTATGGGCCATAATTGTTAAAAAGATTTAATTCCAACTGCTGTAAACCAATAAAAATAGTAACATAGACTATGTGGATCCTGAAATCAGTTATAACATTTGTACTACAGTGTAAATGAGCAGAATCGTGCAGAAAACAAAAGTGCTTACTTCAAAATCTCCTTGACCTACAGTTTGATGTTAAGGATTTACGTCGTTTTTGTATCTTTCAAGAATTATTAACCTTATAGTACTAAATGTAAGACTATTATACTATGAAAAAATATATATATCAGGAAGTATTGCATTCTTACAAAAAATACTTCTTAAACATTGATACATCCTTAAGACTATAGAACTAAATTTCACACCTGATATTATATCCAGCCAGTAACCCATCTCTATGAGCCTGCTCAAAAGCCAGACTTACGGCTCCTTGATCGTATTCCGACGATATAAACCCAACCTTCATTTCTTTATTTTGAAATGCTTCTACTGGACTGGGAGAGAACGCCAGTAATATTATTATTGCCAGTGATGAGTGATAAACCAATCTGCCATGGGTCACTCGTGCTCGATAAAACATTTTACAAAATTTGTAGATTTTATTCATTCTATCGAATTAGAAGACTAATGGAATTTGCAAATATGTTGTTATGATGTAGTTTCCAAGTAGAAGTGACAGAGTATCATAGTAAGCTCAGTTGCATGAATTGAATTCATTATTTCAGAAATCATACAAACACAATCTGAAGTGAAAGTTGTTCAGGGGCTCACACTCAGAGCAAACTACTTGTCATTTTGTACACAGTTCATAAAGTACATTTTACAGTGAAATGATTGATTAACCATGATTCTATGATGATTAACCATGATGCTATGATGACTAAACATGATGCAGTGATACCTAACAATGATTGAATATATGATGCTTAACCATAATTATTTACCACGATGCCATGATGATATATATTAAGATCGCAATAACATCATATTTGCCGTTCATTTAATTGTTTCTTCAATTTTGGTTGTATATAGTATCGTATCCCTTTGGAGATTTAGTGGATGTTCGAGAAATTACTCTTACATTATTACATCTGAATATAATCGAAATGTGGTGAATTGCAGGCAACTCAGATGTTAATGTCATGAAAGAGCCACAAATTTTGACTGAATGCGTTTCAATAAACAAATCAACTCTACAAACAATTTGTACATCCTATACTTATTCTCTGCTTGATAAACGACAAGTACAATCCTACTGAATTCGTTCGTTCTCACGAGTAGATCTCTGCAACAGCAGTAGGCCAGATTATCGGTCAATTTTGACTTCTACCACTGTCTTAAATTATGCATATTATTATTCAGTGTTTAAGCATCAATTAATTAATTAATTAATCAATTAATTAGTGGCATGCGTGGCTTAGCATTGAAGCTTAGTTTAACTGCTGAATAAATTCCTAACAAAATTTGGCTATAATCAATGTTACATTTATGTATACACCATTTCTTTAAATGCCGAGAAAAATAATCATTTTTACAATAAATCGTGAGTAGTTGAGTAACCAACAGCCGATTGCATCCAAATACTGAGTAATTTCTTTTGAATATCTTTAAAAACTGGAAAGTTATATGATTGCGAAAATTATGGTGGTTAAATTAGAAATTTACAGCGCAGGAGTACAGGCATGTTTCATGCACCGTAAAATACACTCTATTAAAACTATATGGAACACATTATATATATATATATATATATATATATATATATATATATTATATATATATATCTATATATATAATGTATATATGTTGGCGATAGGATAGGTTGGCGCCTCCCTGGCTCCCGCGCGTGTTTAACTTTGCTCTTGCTTTTATCCACGTTTTTTTGTAAATAACTTCGTACTTAGTGATTTCCAATGAGCCAGACTATATTACACCCGAAATTAAGTCACTCCTTAGAAAGAGAAATGCCTTAATGCACAAAGGAAAGTTAAATATTGCTAATGCTCTCTCGATAAAAATAGGAAAACTCATAACGAAATATAGCTCTTATCAGTTAACAAATCTAAACTCTGCCACTAACTCCCATGATCTATGGGCAGCAGTAAAGAAGGTCACTGGTAAGAAGCTATATCAACGATCTTCTCCCAATCCTAGCATAAATGCTGAAACGCTTAGTAGCTATTATGCACTAGTCTCAACCGACAGTGAGTATAGTTAACCAATCATAAACCAAGCGAATAATATACCTAATAATCCCGTTTCAGAATTTACAATTTTCCACATTATGGACAAATTAAAACCAACAGCCACTGGTCCCGATGACCTTCCTTCATGGTTCTTGAGACTGTCTGCTCCAGTCCTTGCAACTCCTCTTGCTAACTTAATCAATATGTCTATCCGCAATTCCTATGTACCTATTTAGTGGAAATCCTCAGTAATTAAACCGATACCCAAGGTATCATGCCCCAGTGTCATGTCTGACTATCGCCCATTTCCATCACCTCTGTACTCTCACGCATCACTGAGCGTATTATCACGTCACGGTATATATACTCAGCGCTATTATCTTCACCTCCAAGCCTTGATTTCACCAATCAGTATGCATTTCGCCCTACAGGATCCACTACTGCTGCTCTCATTGCCTTCTTTCACAAACTTTCGTCTATACTCGAAACTGCGACCTTCGTCAGAGTAATAGCGTTAGACTTCAGCAAGGCATTTGATACAGTCAGACACTCACAAATGATTGATAAACTGTGTACCCTAGATGTGCCTAGCAACATCAATGGGTGGATTGCCAGCTTCCTCTCGGCCCGTTCACACACCACTATCTTTGATGGTCAAACATCGTCATCGTCATCGTCATCAGCAGCAATCAATGCCATCATAGTCCAAGGATCAGCCCTTGGACCAACTGCATTTGTCATTGTTACATCAGACTTAAAAACCCTACAGCCTACAAACTCTTTGTTCATATATGCCGATGACACATTACCTGATTGTGCCTGCCTCTAACCTTCATTCAACGGAAGATGAATTAGTCCATATCGAAAACTGGTCCCGCTCTAACAATCTACTATTAAATCGAAATAAAACAAAAGAAATTCTCTTACAATTACCCAAGCAAAAAAGGCATATAAGAGATGTCCCACACCTTGCAGGAATTGAGCGGATTTCTAACATCAAATGCTTAGGTGTCATAGTATCTGATAACTTTTCTTTTTCTGCTCACATCACAAACATCATTAGCTTGTGTTCGAGCAACATTTTTGCGCTCTATTCTTTACGTAGTAAAGGTTTGGCAAATGATCTTCTTCAGAGAGTCTTTCAAGTCTCCACACTCTCTAAGCTTCTATATTCCTCCCAGTTTTGGTGGGGCTTTACAAATGCTGAAGAGAGAACCCGTCTTGAAACCTTTTGAAAGAAGGCAAGGAGAGCTGGATTCTACAGTAAAGAATCTAATTTTGAGGATCTATGTAACTTTGCTGACAATAATCTTTTCAAGGCAATCTGTAACAACTCTGCACATTTACTGGCGCATTTGTTACCTCCACAAAAAAATCATAACTACCCAACCAGAAGAAATACTGCTAAGAGATGCTTTTCCCTTCCCATAAAACGAAGCAGTCTGAGCGGTAAAAACTTCATTATTCGTATGATTCTAGATGATGCTAGTTAATTTAATGAATACTAAAAGATTCTTCTTTACTCATAGTACAGTACGCCCTATATGGCAATTATGAATAGTATAAGCCATTGATTTATGTAATGTTGTAATATTCATGTGGTAAATGTTAGCGAGAATAATTTTTAGTTTTATCTTTCTTATATCTAGCCTATTAACTGTTTTTGCTATATCTATAATTTGTTATGCTGTGTCTGTTGGAATTTCTGTGCTGTAACTTTCTGCGGTTGTCAGATTGAACGAAAATAAACGAATATATTATTATATATCTATATAATATATATATATATATATATATATATATATAAATTGTGAGTAAAGAAGTGATAACACCTGAAAAAAGTTTGAATATCTCAGGCTATTTTCAAATCAAACTTTTACCAATTACTAAAGGACTAATTTTCGATGAAGTGGCCAATTTTTATCGATTTTAATACATAGATTGGCCAGTTATGAAAGTTTCAGCAGAACAACTCTCCCTTTTTGAATGTACTGTAAATAAAAATTATATTTAATTTTATTTGTTGACCTTGAAAAGGGTCGTTGTGGTGATTCAGAAAGAACCAGTTGTATCTGCTAGCACTAATGACTATTCGATATGCATTCCTACAGCTGCTTCTCAGGACTGCAACAGCTTTCGGAAAGCTAGGACAGCCTTGTTGATTTCAGCTTGAGGCAGACTCTAACAAGTTGATGGTAGGTTGCACTTCCTGCAGTTCTATCTTGTTTTGAGGCTTCGACTGGTGTTTCTGATAGAGATGCAGCAAGGTTCCCCAGACATGGTAGTCCAGAGGATTTTGATTTGCAATTTGCCCTTACTGTTGCTGCAAACGCCATTTGTAGGTTAAAAATGGTGGGTTGTTCTGCTGAAACTTGTATAACTGGCCAATCTAGAGATTAAAAAGGATGAAAATTGGCCACCCTATAAAAAATTAGTCTTTTAGTAACTGTTAAAATTTGATTTAAAAATATTAACAATAACCATAGACATTCAAACTTTTTGCAGGTGTTATCACTTTTTTTACTCACCCTGTATATATATATATATATATTTTATATATATAAATGTATTTATACTGCATATATACTGTATATATACTGTATATATATATATATATATATATATATATATATATATATATTTGCAAGCTTAAAGTATAGTCATTTCTTTCAAAACGAGAACGTACATAAACAAAGACATGCTCAGCCTAAATATTTCACTTCTGAATAATGAATATTGTCTGCGGAATAGAACCTATAAGTCGGCTGAACTATTCACCGGTCCAGGCTTCTTGAGAGATGCTGTTATGTGCGCAGGTTATCAGTCTATTATCATCTTTTTAAATTATCATCTCACTTCACTATATCTAATTTTTAATATCATTTGTTGTCTTATTTTAGCGATATCTCCATTATCCATGTGCTATTAAACCAATTATTTTTTGCCAAATGTCATTATGGTTTTCATATATTAGTGTTGACGACTTAATTAAATCATAATTGATCCTGAATATACTTTTTTATAACGCATAAACATGGAGTTATCTAATTCTTCTATAGTAGCATATTATTCATGATTTATTCCAGTTACACTTACACCAGACTTTTCAATCTACCAGATGGCTATATCTACATGTACGCTATTTATATTCTTTGTTGCTGCAGATATTCCTCTTTTTGCAATGGTTGTTACGATGTTCGCTAATTAATATAACTGTTTTTGTAAAGACTGAAAAGAAGATATTAAAGTAAAAATCTCGTCCATACTCATTTCAATAGCAACGATGTTTGAACAAGTTTCGCTAAAAAGGCGGAAGTTGACTAAATCGTGACCTCACTCAATTAATTTTAAGGATATTTGATTTAGAAAATCTGCCAGCGCAAAATTTGAATGTATAATTTCAATACAATAGAATACAAATACAGAACTCAA
This sequence comes from Enchytraeus crypticus, assembly GCA_905160935.1. Lineage (NCBI taxonomy): Eukaryota > Metazoa > Annelida > Clitellata > Enchytraeida > Enchytraeidae > Enchytraeus > Enchytraeus crypticus. Next base: position 613,956 of record CAJHZI010000713.1, read on the forward strand.
ATGTCAGATACAAATTGCAAAAAAAGATTAAAGATATATAATTTAATTTATACTAAATTGCTTCTTCAAAATATGTGTACGTATATATTATTGATGTTGTACTTGGTGATATTCTCTGCAGAATAAATAACCGGAATAAGTTGTTTGGGAAAAATACTTCAATATCATGCATTTCTAGAAGTTAATCGTCTCCGAATTGGGCAGTAAGTTCAATCAAATTACAAATTAACGTTATGCAAATTTATGAGATTAGGATGATCAGAAGAAATAAAATGGGGTTCAATATGTTTCTTCTAAATAATTATTTTATGAAATCATAGAATCTGTGCTATAGAAAAGATGTGTCTAAAGTAGTCTTATATTCATTTAAATTTACTTAGATAATGAAATACTGACAGGAATTAATAAATCTGTCAGTTTCCTCGACTTGAATTAATTTCTGATATACATTTACATTTCAAATATTGGTAGTCAATAGAGTTGAAGTCAGAGTTTCTCAAAAGTTAACTATTTGCAAATTAAACAAATAACTTTAATTGAGAATCGTCGTTGAAAGATTAATAAGTTTAGATTTCTACAGTTTTACATCTTTTGAGTTGCAGATGAGTGGAATCATTTATTTCAACATCATGACTGAAGCACAACAATATTTTATGCTTTTCATGATCTTTCTTCTTCTGATCCACTGATTTCTCTTCCAAGAAGCCAATAGGTTTTTAAAAGTCCTTTCCCCTGAGCAGAAAATGTGCAAGCAAGTATCAAAACAAATCAAGTAAGTAGGCAACATCACAATAATACTTAACCAATTGAAGATGCATTTGAATTGGCGTAAGACTAAAGCATATTATTAAAGAAATTGCACTTCAAAATCACAATCAATTCACCACTCAGTTTGTATAAATGAAGTTCTGCTAAATGCAATCCTAGTAAAGTGACTTGTAGAGACTGATTGATAGTTTTCATAAAGCAATGTAGATATTGTCACACAGACCTCTCTGGATTACATTTATCACTAATTTATTCGACGTTGGAGATTCTAGCTGACTATTGGGGAGCAAAAGCAACGACAAACTGTATCACTCATTAATTACATCTTATTAGATTATAGAGGATATAGATCTAGTAATCATAGAGAACAAACGTAAATAAGGCAGAATTACGAGAGCTATAAATGAAAATTGTAATAAATTAAATATTATATACGTGTAGGAAGCTAATAAAAATATTAAATATGAAATCACTTTAAATAATTTATTTTAAGCAAATGTTTCAAGGTATGAAGTAATAATTGCTCTAGCTTGAGGAAGAGATTAATTGTACTGTCAAGAAGATACTCATTTTGTGACAGACAGTATCTCACGCTCTCTCTCTCTCTCTCTCTTATTGCACTGCAAACTGGGAGGTCCATGGTATATAACGCATCTACTGATCTCTATTTTCCGTCTTTCTCTCCATGTCCACATAAGAATGGATCTTTAAATTATTTATAGGAGTCTTTGATATACCATTATTCTTGGGGAATTCTGCATATGACGAGGTGAGCCCCCTAAGCCTTCCTCAGCTTCGACTGACATTTAAAGGGCAGGGCGTCATTCGCTGAGAAAACAATCCGTTTTACCCATAGATAGTAACTAATAATTCAAAATTCCTTTCCTTTGGACATAATTTTAATCGTCACTTCCCAATCCACGCAGATGTACCAAATTGGCTATATAAATAAATAAGAACAATTCTTGATTTCTCGAATAAAAAGTTTGATACAAAATGCATTATTTTTAATGTTATAAAGCTGCGTTAGAAATACATTCAGGAGTATATTATTTATTTACTCTCTCTCTCTCTCTCGCTCTCTCTCTCTCTCTCTCTCTATCGTTCTACCAAGCGACAGATCCAAGGTACATATTCCAACTCACATGCTGCTTTCAAGCTTCGTAAAGAGCACATCATCGAAAAAAGAGTTCATCTCTTCACAAATGGCTATGCGTTATCCACACCTTAATACAGCCTATAGCTTGGGAATAATATGGCTTCTGAGGTGGTTTCCCTTGCCTTCCTCCCTTCTATCATGGATTAACTGTTATTTAATCCTGGGAGAAAATTTCATGGTAAAGTGGGTCACCTCTGCCTTCCTCAGCTCCTGCCTTAGTCGCGTTTTACGTACACGCGGCAGCTTCTTTGCGGTTGCCCTATTCTGCAGTGGTCCCAACCACTCACGGGCTCAACACGGGGTATCAATTTACATCTGAAGTTTACATTCCTACGTAGATATAATTAAGCAATATCACCTTAACATACGTCTCTCCGCGCAATTCTGTCAAGAACTGCGGAAATGCATTGAGAGCTTCGTGTGTCGCTGAGCTCAAATGAATCTTGGAGGCTGCAAAAGGGGAATAAACAAGCAATAGATTTATTTATAGGTCAATATAATATTTTAAAGATCCAAATGATATAAAGAAAATGGCAGAAGTCAATCGAAATAAGTGTGTCTATTTTGATATTTTCTGCTAAATATATTAATGACTTCACTATAATTCATCAGAATATTAGTTGCAAATTCTGCGAGACCTGTGTTGCAGGTTCTGTGCAAATCTTTCTTTAAGTTCTGCCAAGTGAGAGATCTACATGTATTTTACATATTCATAATCGCATGCTACTGTTACGCTCCATAAGAAACACTAAATCGAGAAATCTAATTAAATATTTAACAAAATGACATATCTTATCCATAATCGTGGATAATGTATGATAACCTTAATTTTGGCTTATTGCTTGGAAATATGTCTTATGAGATAGATTTTCGTTGCATTCTTAAGTCCTTGCTTCGACGCCTCTTACAAAAGGCGAAGCTTACGCACATCCTTACATACTGGTAGGTCAGGATTTGCAGTATCGTCCGAAACGAACCGTCAGCCACCTAACTGCCATCATACGAATTAGGGCCTGAGATCTAACTAAGATCATATGGATTAGGGCCTGAGATCTAACTAGGATCATGCGAATTAGGGCCTGAGATCTAACTACGATCATACGAATTAGGGCCTGAGATCTAACTACGATCATACGGATTAGGGCCTGATATCTAACTAAGATCATACGAATTAGGGCATTAGATCTAACTAAGATCATATGGATTAGGGCCTGAGATTAACTACGATCATACGAATTAGGGCTTGAGATCTAACTACGATCATACGAATTAGGGCCTGAGATCTAACTACGATCATGCGAATTAGGGCCTGAGATCTAACTGCGATCATACGAATTAGGGCCTGAGATCTAACTGCGATCATACGAATTAGGGCCTGAGATCTAACTGCGATCATACGAATTAGGGCCTGATATCCAAACAAGTATCACTTATATACATGTATACAACATAAATATATTCAACGTGCTAACAAACAAAACTAAGCACAACTACATTTCATATTGAATTGATGATGGTTTAAATCTAAATTTATCCATTATGTGGTTAAAACCAAACTTTCAAAATATAACAAAAATCCAACCTGAGTCTCTTCTTGAGTTTCTTCTTCTTGTGTATGGAGTGCATTTATATTTTTTTACCTTTGAAATCTAATTAGTCTGAGTGTCTACTCCTATTTTGTAATTAGAGGTAGTTAAGTTACACCAAAAGTTAGACTTATGAAGATCATAGGTTTTACATTTTAACTATTAACTATTACCTTTTAACTATTTGAACTGGCCAGAAGCCATAATACCATAGACAATTCAGTATACTATTTTTCAAAGGAATTAAAGGCTTAATTGAAAATGCTATTTTACACACGTCAAATCTTTACTTCAACTGGACAAACCAGAGGGTGGAATATCATAAAGTAAGACCGGAACCGTCAAATATTAAAGTAATTCCAAAATCAATGTGCACCTGTGTTAAAAGTCTCCACAGTTTAGTGTTGATTGAAGTAATTTAAAACCTACTATTTTTTCAATCACCTTTAAAATTTAGCTCTTAAATAATTTATTCCCAAATGCATTATACTATCCACCCAACCAATACAATTAGCTTTAACTTTCAAAGGCTTACACTGAAAATTATGCCTCGGAATAATGCGTCTACAATGACATTTCGATACATGCAAAAATTATACTGATTCTCTCTCTCTCTTTCTCTATCTCTCTCTCTAGTTTTCAGCCCAGTGGCTTAACCATATTGCATATACCTATTCCTAGTTTGCCTCCACGATTTACATAGAGCTCTCGTTGATCAAGAATGTAATTTCGTCATAGTCTTCTATGTCTTTTCACATTTACATGTAGCCATCAGCTGGCAACAATGCGTTCTGAGGTGGTTTAATTTAGTCGCTAGCAGGGTAAGTAGGCCTATTTGTGCAGTAGTTTCTTATGACATTTTTAAATTGCGGATGTACAATTTGTCAGTATCCAAACACAATACAGATTCATATATTAATGAATAATAATACGTGTTTGAACAATTCATGATGCTGCACAAAAAGCAAAGATGATAGTAAGAATTTCTTATTAGATACTAGGCGTATCTACCTTCTCCAGTAGATTCCATCCTGGAGGCGACGTTGACGGTGTCTCCAAACAAACAGTAGCGAGGCATCGTGTGTCCTACCACACCTGCAGCACAGGGTCCGGTGTGGATACCAATCCTGACTCTGAGAGCTGCTTCAGGTTTATGACGGATCTTAAAGACGGACGCCTCACTGAGTAGATCCAGTGCCATATTACAAATCTCCATGATATGTCTACCGCCATTCTGTACCGGAAGTCCACTTACCACCATATATGCGTCTCCTATCGTCTCTACCTTTATTCCAATGTTGCATTAATAACTATTCAATATGCTACAATATTTATTAATCATCAGCAACAGGATGGTCCATAATAAATGAAACTACTTTGAAGGCTAATAAAATTGACAATTTTTATCCAAACGTCTTACATTATACATTAAATTAATGATAATTCTCGCTTCTATTGAAATGCTGAATATTTGAGAGATAATGTTACGCAATATTGAGAAATTGTCATTAGTCGCCGATATGTAATTTTCATGTTTTTCATATCATATGATCGCCTGTATGAAAGTAACCTGCCAGAGTTTATTGAACCGCAGAACTTGCCACCTAACAGCCACCCCCCCTAACCGATTTGAAACCGATTTACTATTCGATTGTTTACTGTTGTCTTCAGCAATTAGTCTATTGTGAACCGATACACGACGTTGAACATTTGAAAGAAGTCAATGTTCTCCGCTGGACCCAGAGATCAGTCAAACACGTCGTGGACTCCGCAATTGATCTGTGGTCCCAGCAGGTGAATGCAGCTATTCGGGCACATGATGGACACATTGAACATTAGTTCAATTAATTCTCAATTCATTTAGGACATGGATAGAAACTGCAATATTCTTTCTGAAATAGTTGAGACATAATGTTAAATTCTTTATTTCATATCTTCAGTTTTCACGCAATTCCATTTAAAATTACATATCGGCCACTAATGATAATTTCTCAAAGGTATGTAAAAGTATGTCTTAGATATTTAGCAAATTAATAGGAAAGAGAATTGTCTTTAACTAATTATATCAAGTAGTACGTTTTGATAAAGAATGTCAAAGTTATTAGTCTTTAAAGTAGTTTCATTTATTCTGGACCTATATACAGGTTCCTATATACTATATTCTGTATATACAGTATATATTACAAATAAGTAGGGATCTTAATACTCTTAATAGATCTTAATAATCCAAATTACCAAGAATTTATGAACTGCATTAATTCAATATTATTCTCCTCAGCGCATTTCTTTTGCAGATTGGTCTTGGTGAACTGATCTGTAGTGATGTGTGCTGTTGTTACGTCCCTGACATCATCCCTGGATGAGGAAACGAACGTTAAACCTTTATTATTATGATTATTATTGTATAAATGTTGAAGATTAAAATTATAGGAATTAAAAACTTATTCGCGTCAACCATATCACATAGTAACATAATAAATGTAATACATATAGATGTGCTATATATAGTGTCTTGCGTATACCCTTCTCCCATTTTCAGAATATTTTTCCATGTTCTACTTTCATCTTATCTAGCATTTCACTTGTGAACCAAGGTTATTACGCTTTGTTTGCTTTTTTGAATCTAATGAATATTTTGGCCCTTATTTCTTTGGATGGAAAATTATGTATGCAAATTGATTTAATTAGACTGATTGATTTTCTTTTTTCACTTGTTAACTTACTAACTTTATAGACATCGTGTCTAGAGATATTATTGTCGAATGTTCCATAGAGATCATTGAGTAGATCTACGACCTGCACAGGAGTCGACTCTGAGGAGAGAGACGTGAAGATTGATTGAGTGATTGATTGATTGATTGACTAACCTTATAGACATCATGTCTAGAGATGGTGTCGTCGAATGTTCCATAGAGATCATTGAGTAGATCAACGACCTGCATAGGAGTCGACTCTGAGGAGAGAGATGTGAAGCCTGCTATGTCTGAGAAGTAGATGGTAACACTGGAGAACATCTCAGGCGGTACTGTTCTGCCAAGCTTCAGTTCTTCAACAACAACTCTGTGTGAGACACGAAATGTTTAAATAGTAGAAGATTAATTACTATCTGTAAGATTTATATTTTTACTTCTTCAAAATGCAACTGTTAAATCAGTTTCTATTTTAATTAAAATTTAGAATGCGATGACATCAGATCCATTTCTTAAACTAAAGACTAAGGTGCAAAGTCATTCGGTGGAAAGATAAAGTTTTGTGAATATAGTAACAGCTACTAGAATTTTTAATGAAGTTAATTCATATATCCAACTGAGCCGGTGGTTAATTGATATTTTGTTTGACAATATACGGTTCAAATTCAGAGCTCCAGCTGTTATTTTTCAATAACATATATACTATTGAACAGGAGATTGACATTAAACTTGTATTTACAGTGGCAACACACGCTCAGTCTTGCCATCAAACTCATCTGTCCAGATATCTGTTCAGATATCTGAACAGATAAATTTGATCGTGTGTGGCCGCGTCAGATTTGAAAACTGACGAGAGAACTGATGACCAATTAGCTTTGATTTTGTAAATTTGTAACAGTCGTTAATTTTATTAGAGACTAGCAATTGCTAAAGGTTTAATAGATTGTTTAATAGCTTAATTGACTCTTACAACCTCCAAATAAATACATTTGTAGTTAAAATTAACAGATCCCTTAATAGAATATAATTACTAACTAGAGTCATTCTCCTTGCAAAAAAGTAAACGAGGTTATCGACTTAGTCATATTTACACAGGATCTTTCTTGTTCCCCTAATGTATTACGCATGCCAAAAGCGACAATTATACTTAGCCACTATTATGAAGGAGAAGATAATTTTAGTAATTTTAATATTTTATATATTTATATATGTTAATATTTTACTAATTATCTCACATAATATTCACTCTAATTTTTATACTCTATTTCTCAACTGTTTCATGGGCCTTACTGGTGTAAGTTTAATTTGTTGAATATATCTGTACGTATTATACTCACCATATTCTGTTTCTTAACAATTTGTTTCCTGTGGTTTTCCTTTTCGGAATAGAGGCCTAAATGCTCAACGGGACCTTTTTTCCGTTCATAACTTCAAAAGCTTTGATCTTCTATTGTTGAACATTTGCTACTCGTGTGGAAAGCGTTTGTTAAATGAATACGTAAAATAAATAAATAAATCAGAAAAGTAAATCACGATTGGTATCTTATTGGCTGGAGCCAATAACGATGTCGGTTAGATATTCGACAGTGGATCAGTGGATCGAGCCCAGAATTTTAACCCGCACCTACTGATCCGCGGTAGAATATCTTACCAACTTCGCCACTGTCTCCAGCCAGATTGCTGTCGAGTTAGTAAACTGACGTTAACATTTGCTTTTAGCTTTTAGCTTTTAAATCAATTGTAGAAATAAGGTTATTTTGCACATACGAAGGCAACATTCTATTGAGTAGCAAATCAGTTTTCTTTTTCTCCTCCAGAAGTTCTGAAGTTCTTTGCTCCACAATCGACTCCAGGTTATTCGCGTATTTCTCCAACTTCTCCAGAACGTGATCTATAATATCCACCTTTCTGTTGTAACATAAAAAATGAGGTCAAACTGCAAAAATATTTCATTAATACTGGCATCTCTAGTAATCTAATATCCATTTAAACTGACGGATCTATTATAGTGAGATCCAATAGTAATGTACCTGTTTTTGTAACGTATATTGTTTAACTTAAATAGAGAACTAAAATAAACTAGACGTACAGCCAGAGGATGGTGATATTTAAAGTGACGATGAAACTAAAAGTTGTGATATTAAATTAAAACACAATTGAGCTTTCATTTACGTACCGCTTGTTATACAATGACAGCGTTCCAGAGCGGAACTCTGTCATTGTATAACAAGCGGTACGGAAATAGAAGCTCAATTGTATTTTAATTTAATATCACAACTTTTCACTTAATCGTCACTTTAGATATCACCATCCTCTGGTTGATTTTGATTTTGATGGGTTGGACTCAAACCCATGTCAGTTATCAAAAGATTGATATCCCCTTGGTCTCATGAAGATTAATCTTGTGTAGGATCTTGCTGCCGCGAAGAGACCCTTTAAATAGCAGAGATATGACTAAACAACAATACAGAGAATTGATAATAACCTACAGGAACTTGTAACGTAGTCCTAGTGGGTCTTAAAATGTAAGAGATTTCTAAAATTCATCCCTTCACAAAAGCCATGCAATATCAATATCTTATTTAGCTATAGCTTATAAAAAGTAAGGCTTTAGAAGTGGTTTCCCGCATTCTATTTTAGTTTTGCTTAGGAGACTTTCAAGTAACGGCTAGTCTATTCTTCAAAGTCCCGTGCAGAACATGGGAAATAAATTTATAAGCCATACTATAGCACCAAATCTTATAAATAATATCTACCTGGAAATCAAACATTCTCTGAAGTACGTTACTAACATTTAAAAAAAAACTCATACAGCCAACCGGATAATGTAATAACATTAATTCATGTTTACTGCTTTTCACATATACATACATTGAAACTGAAAAATCAACGAGAATGTCCAAAATATTCAACGAACAAAGTCGCAAGGTTTACAGGTTTTCTTAGTGAAACTATTTTCATTATTTATATTTAGTATCTCCAATTTTTTCTACGATCTTACGTTGCTATGTTACTATGTTTCCGTGTTTCCGTTAGGCAGCTAGATAGGGCTCAATTATGGTCTTTCTGACGTATGAGCTTCATGTATATTTTAATTCAGTTACAAATAAATGATCATGGTTCTCTCTCTCCAGTGATTCTGATTTTTGCGCCGGGTTAGATGTCCATGAAATAAACAAAATATATAGACGACTGTGTATATAAGAATGTTGAACAAATAAATAATTTCAAGTAGCAAATATTAAATTGAAATATAAACAATCTCTGTACAAAGGCATATTTATAAAATCGTGCTTGAGATAATTTAAAGATATTGTCAGGGAAGGGTTCTAAGGGTAAACCCTAGCCTGGACCAGGTTCATAAATTCTAAAGCTCTAAACTTAAAGTTAATGATCTATAATAGTAGATAACTACTTTCCATTTGTAATTTCTAATTACAGTTAAATTATAACAGACACATAGGTAATGTATTATAAATGAAGTGTATTTAGTTCACTTCAATTATATTTTATTTTACTCAAACACAATATAAGAAAATAATATATTACAAGAAACCGAAAATTGTCCTTATATGACAAATAACGGAATTAAATCTAATAATCAAATATTAATAATAGAGTTGAAAATAACTAAATAATATACAAACTAAAATGAAAGAACCGAAAATACTACTAATTAAATACCAGACTACAAACAGGTTGAGAAGTACTTAGTTATAGAGAAATCGCAACACTTGTCACCAAATACTATCTCACAAGAACATAAAGGCAAACTAGTTCCTATTCAACGTCCTCACTTCTTCCATAAGAATATACCTAATGACTACAGCATCAAACCCTAGAATCCTCTCTTAATGAAATGATACTAGTCTATCACAACTTCCTTGAGTTCAAAATCCCCAACTCAACTTCTGACCTTCTCGAAATAACTATCAACAACGCCCGACCCTAGAACCCTCAGTTCCCTATGGCCGTTTAACGTCCTGTTATCTTCACTGGCAGTTTCTAATAAACCACAATAAACACAACTCAGGGGTTAGCTATCCATAGTACTTCCCCCTCTAAATGAGTCTAACACTTCCTAGGTCTTTCTTAACATACAACATGTGAAACTTTAATCCATACAATCAGATATAACCTTATTGTCTCATGTGGATCGATACCGAGTCAAAATAAATGTACACTGAAATAGAATAGTCACTAGCGAAAAGTATAACGTCTAATAAGATTTATCTTAAATCTGAAACTCAAGTTTATCAACAAAATAAAATCAAAGCTCCTCGCTTGCAGCCAACTCTCTAAGTCCCAACAACTTGTGTTCACTCCAGCCACAGACCCAGGCACGGAACAATAGGCCTGTAGGGTAAGAAACTTGCCCTGTGCTAGTAAAGTACAAAGGTCATTGTGGAGTATCTTGTAATAATTAGTATTATCTCTACTCCTACCTTGACAGATATAGTTTAGCATTTCGTAAAAAGTGCAATATATAGTTGTATAAAGATGAAGTCACCTTCCTCTATTGAGCTGCTTCAGTCTCTTGCTGATCTCCACAAAACTTGGACGATCTTGAGGAGTCTCCGACCAGCAGTGCTGGATTAAGGTTGTCAACTCCGGTATGTCGTGTGGAACTACTGGAAATGTTGGTCGGTATGGACTTGAACCTTCCACTGATAATCCTTTGGCTATACGGTTCAAGGTTTCTATGTGAAACATGCCAGAAGCGATTGACCATTATAAGACGGTTGAAGCATGATCATAATCAGAACGTCGAATAAATGAAACAGCTCATACTAACATGTACGTAGACAATAGCAATCAAATCAGTATTGCAATTACTTGATCTCATACTCTATGACCTAGATTTGTTAGTATTCGCATCGTATATTACGAATGCATATTAAACTTAGAATAAGTGTTATCTTGTCGCAAGTCAGACGAAAATGATGCAAAAAATCCTTTCATTGAATTTAACGAACGAAAATCTGGCATCAAAGTAATTACGCATTAAAGTACAAAAGTCAAAGCCAGGTTTAAGGTCTGATTCCTGCTCGCTAAAATATCAGTGAAATGGCGATCAGCGGATTTTAACCCTGCACCTACTGATCTACTGTCGAACAACTTGCTAACAAGCCACCGGTTCGGCCCTGTTAGATATAGAAAAGTGAAATAGCTGTTAACAAAATGTGATTGAACAGTAAATCGATACGAAATGTAGACACTTGTGTTCGAAGTAGCCGTATGGTAATTGTGACGTTGCCATACAGGATTTGATGGCATAATTTATAATTATGAGGGATCTAAGGGAAGAGATATACAGTATTGTACTACGGATTGTTATTGAAAATTATTGCATTATCTTTGTTAGATGGCAGTGGTAACACGTGTAGCCATTAAAGTACGTTGCGATGTTTGAAGTGAGGCTAAGGGAAATTTAAAAGAAATTTAAGTCTATGGAGAAGAAGTCTATGGAAGACGAACTAATTCTTAATAATTAATTAAAGACGTTTCTATTGAAGACTTTTATTTAAAACATCAAGTAGCTATTACATGTATCTCATGCGAATAAAGCTATTGAATTTAAGTATTTGCAAAGTTGCGTACATTTCACTGAGTTAAACTAGGATTCAAGGGAAGATGATGATGTATAGTTGGTATGAAGATAATATATGGAGAAATAGTTGAGATAGATGATAATTTATATTTTGACATTCCTGACATTGCCTTATGCCGAGAAACCGGACTTTAAATTGTTATTGAATGATTGATTGATTGATTAATGTTTTGATTGACAGACTGACTGATTGATTGATTGATTGATTGATTTATTGATTGATTGATATTACGGTTTATGTATCATTCTCTTATTCATTTATAATTTCGCTCAGCTAAACTAGTTTATATTTTTTCTAATAGTCTGCAGAAGGATAGGTCCAAGGCGTTTCAAGATTTCTTGCCTTTACTTGAGAAACAAGATGTCATATAGCAGGCACATCACGGAGTCTCCAACAGTACATTGTGCATGAAAATTTACTTTAACCTCAAGTTAAGAGTTTTGTCACAGAGGTACGTGTGAGAGAAACTGATTTTTAGTAATATTATATCACCTTTTATGGTCATCAAATCCAGATTATCAATGAAGAACGGTTGAGCTCTATAAGCGATCTCCTGCGCTATGATAGCAAAGCTGTAGACGTCTCCCTTCTGAGTCCCAAGAGCCGGTCTGCTGCTCATACGGAGCAGTTCTGGAGCGGTCCATAGGAACTCTCGACAGTCGATCGAATCTTCTTCCACAGCTTCCATATCGGTGCTAGAAGAAATTTCTTTCTTCCAATGCAGAGACCGAGACTTTGTTTTAAATGCAGGAAGAACTGAACAGGAGATCTTGAGTGACCATCGGTTGTCCACCCTACACGTCATACTGCTCAAATCTCCGTGTGAATGTATGGGTGACTTGTGCAGATATGCCATACCCTTTTACAAGTTGGAACAGTATACAGTATGAAATGAATGGACGAAGATATTCCAAGGAATTTTATTGAAATATAGCTCAGCCGATAGCTCGAGACAATAGATCAATAGGTGTAGGGTTCACATCCAATGCTCGTCCCGTCACTGATATGCTAACGAGAGAGGAGACTGGCGTTAAAATTACCAATAACTCTGTTAATTTTCAGAATATTGCTCTTTCACCTTCTCGATCCGCCAAAAACCTTGGAGTCATATTTGATGAAAACGTTGATTTTAAATCCCATATCTCTTATGTTTGTCGCTCTTCTTTATTTCAGATTCGTCAGATTAGACAAATACGTCGATCCTTTACTAGAAATTCAGCCACTATCCTTGATTATTCTATAGTTCATTCAATGCTCGATTACTGTAATTCATTATTACATGGGTTGCCTACTTCTTCTCTCAATCGTTTGTAGCACGTCCAAAATTCTCTTGCACGTGTTGTTTGTTTCCTTTTCCCACCATAGACATAATCAATCTACCTTGACCATAATTTGATCACTGGACTGGCTTTCGTTTAGGACCTTACTTCTCCTCAGGATATTTCTTTCGCAGATTGGTCCGGGTGAATTTATCTGTAGTGATGTGTGCTGTTGAGGACGTCCATGACTGTCCGTTTCCTCATCCGTGGATGAGGAAACGGACGTTAAACCTTTATTATTATTATTAGTATTAAAATATAATATCATTAAGAAATGGAAGAAGCTGCGCACAACAAATATAATGCTATATAATGTTGCATTTATGAGTAAGCATAAAATGAGCAATAACAGTAAAAAACAAAACAGAAAAACGGGTATGTCATTGAGTTTTTATATCATTAGTTTCCCATGAATGAATATACATACACACAGATATATATATATATATATTATTATATATATATTTATATATATTTTATATTTATATATATTATATTATTTATATATATTATATATTTATATATATTATTATGATATATATATATATATATATATATATTATATATATATATATATATATTTATATATGTACTGTTTATATGAATAATATGAAAATATATTTATTTTATTATATTATTCATACATATATATATATATACGAATAATATATATATATATATATATATTTATATATATATATATATATATATATATATATATATGAAAATATGAATGCATGCAGATTGGCAAAACTTTTTAAGGAAATTTGCCCTAAATAGTAATTCGCATGTGAACCTGCTTTTATTTTAGTATTCATTAATTTATGGCAAACCTATGGATTGAGATATGATATAATGGTCAAAATGTTCGCCTCGGAAACAAGTGACCTGAATTAAAGCCTAGATCAGAAAATAAAGACTAAAGGAGATATCCATTAACTATTGATGCCCTAGGGGTAGGTTAATAAATCATAGTTTGTTGTTATTTGGCGATAGCAACAGCAATTGCATGGCTAGTCATGTAAATTTTTCAAAACTCAACGGACACCTATAAAGTAGACTTGAAGACAGACTTAGACAGTCACGGATTATATGACACTATAAAAATTGTAGTTTTAATTTTTAAAATTAGCAAAGTCCAGCTACAAATAATTTTAAAAGTATTTATATACATGTAGTTCACATTAGCACATAATTAATTAAAATATCACTTATCAGAATTTGATGGAATCCGAACAATTGAATCCTTTATAATACAGACAGATCAATTTAAAAATGAACTCTGACATGACTTGCACTTTGATGCTTCAGAAAACGCTTTCAATATTACTGCTTGTTAGAGTTTATCTCTTTTTCCCAGATGAAAAATTCTTTACTTCCTCTGGAGTAATTTTATTTCATTTTTGTTTTTTAAATTTATCTTGTAATGAGGTGTCCGGCTGCATAGCCTAAGGAAGGGCTCTTATGAAACCATAAGGCTACTTTTTAAGTATTTTTATTCAATGCTTTCAATACGTTTGATAATTTCTAATAATATACATTTCAGTGCTTGCTTATTGGAATCTCTATTTTTGTCTTTCTATGAAAATTTTAAAATTTAGTTTAGTTGTGATTTAATATACATGTAAATTGTCAAGTACTACTTACAAATATACTTACATTAACGAGATCTTGAATAAGTGCGAACCTAAAGAACCAATCGAGGGATATGTCTTCGTCATCAAGAATATCCTTTAATAAAATTGTAATAAACAAAAAACTGTTTGCCGTTATACAACATTAGATTCAGAATTCAGCTTTCTCTACAAGTAAACAATTTCAAATAAGTCAAATAAATAAATGTTTATTTCTATTAAGTTCATATTTAAAGCATTGAACTATTTCAAGAGAGAATGCAATATACCTACTGGAATGGCTTAAATGAATCGTCATTTCAATCTTGAAATAATCGTTATTAACCTATATAAAAGCAATTTGTTAGTAGACCAGTGCTTTAAGAGAGTCCCAAATTTTGTCGTGTAATATGATATCCCGTCCCCAAAAATCGACTGTAGTGCAGCATAGTTGATATGTCTATCATAATACTAAAGAATTACGTTCCTACCCACAATTGGATTCCTGCCTTAAAAACAAGCAGCTACCGAGAACGTGCAAGAAAATTCTAAACTAATGCTGATCGCAGTTGGAAGCCTAACCGATCATGGCACTTGCTCAACCTGCTCCTTGCTTACGCCAAATTGTTGCTTATTTTAAACTCTGAGCAATTTTATATCGTTCATTAAAAGTTCTCATTTACCCGTAGTGTTCCACGCTTACACCTCTGCAGCACGTAGCAGATATGATCAGGTTCTATGCAGGCTCCGATAAACACCTGAACGTTTTCGTGATTTAACTCCTTTAGCTACGCAATAACAAAACCGATATTTGATCCATTAACTATTCGAATACACTGATTTTTGTTCTATCGTAAGGCTCCGAAGTACCGAAATTTTACCATTAGGCTTAATCTCGCTCCTTCTTTAGAATGACTAGAATGCTTAGAATGCTTTTTTAGAATGTCTTAATAGCTTAGGGGTAACGTCATGAAGTTTTAAATGACAAATCCTGATGGGAATTGAACCATCGTGGATTCGAATCCCAGCCGCGCTGATCTGAGAGTAAAATCTCGGACATTCACTGGACTGGTTACACGGACATGGTCTAATTTGCCTTACAAGCTATGTTCGTTGAAGTACACATACAAGTATAAATACAAACACAAGGTCATCAAAGAGTCTACAACATAAAGTCAAAATATATATAATGACTGACTGTTGATTGATAAATTGATCGATTGATTTATTTATTGATTGATTGATTTGATATATCAACATAGGCTAGTTCTATAAGGTCAGATCTGCTGAGATAAAACGTCTGATAAATGAGGCATGAGAGAAATGAAAACAGTCACTCCCTTGTATTGGTTAATTGATTGATTGATTGATTGATTTAATGTACTAACATAAGCTAGTTGTATAAGATCAGATCTGTTGAGATGAACGACTGATAGATGAGGCATGAGAGAAATGAGAACAGTCGCTCCCTTGTACACAGCTAGCAACTCTCCTGACCCACATTCGTTAGACGTCACGTGACTCATAATTGACATCCGCGATAATCGCATGTTGTGGGTACTGTCTTTAAAAACCTAAACATATTACGAAACAGGAGAGTGAATCTTTATCTTTTATAAGTAAAATATCGTTTATTGATTTGAATTGTAAGGTATCCTCTACTGCGACAAGGTTGATCTACTTATTTCGAAACTACACTGAGAGAAAATATGAGTTAGGCTCTACACAAGTTCGGCTAACTCTAATTTCCAATAAAGAAATGATGAGCTCTTAAAGAGATGAATTACTGCAGTTGATTTCAATTTTTATTACGAATCAAAACACAAAAATATGAAACCATGTGCAAATAGGCATACTTCTGAAGCAACTTCTATTGTAGGCCTATGTATGAATCAAAAGTCTCATACATGTACGTTAATGCAGAATTTTTATTTCGCGCTTTGTTCCTAGCGTTTGTTTTTCATTTATCGGTTAAATTTTAATTAAAATTTCAATTTTAATTAAAATTTAACTACCATTAGATAAGCTACTAATTACTCATGAAGGCTACAGTATAGTATACGCCTTAAATGTGATTCTCGATATCTAAGTTGGAGTAAAAGAATGTATAAAGGTAGTCCAATTATATTCAGCAATCTGACTTGATAAATAAATATAATTGGATATTTTCCTATTTGAGATTCATGCACTACATTTGTGAATTATTTCCCGATTAATTTGATGTTTCATTATTTATAATACCCAGACTACACTTATAAGTAATTCACAATTAGTTGAAACTCTTTCGATACTATTAGCGAGTACAAAATAATTTAGCACTAAGAACTTGGAAACCTACTCAGATTATAATTGTTACTTTTATAAAAAGAAAGACAACGTCTGTATTTTAGTAATCAAATGTAACATGAGATTAAAATGTTTATGCAAAACGAACTCTCAATTTTTTGGCTAGAGACAAAGTATCTTCCAAATTATTTCTGCAACAAAGGGTAGCGAGGTTCGATACTATGCCGTGATTTCAAAATCGGCTAAAGTAAATAATGCATTCAGAGAAGGCCATCCGATCAAATCTCAACTTTGCGTTTTTTTTGTAGTATCCTTTGACAATTATTCCTTGCGATAAGGTGACAGAAGCAAAAATTAGCTTTTCAGCTAGCTTCACCCCAATCTATTATGTATTTCGTGTTTATAATATACTAGTTTATACATGTATACATGCAGTGGAATTCCATGTACGCTATTATAGGAGTTATTGACAAAGCTGCACGCATTTTCTGAATTCCAATAAAGACAAATATGACATGCCGAAGTTCAGAATTACTTACTAAGTAATTCTGAACTTACTTTTTAATAATAGTAAACAAATCAGACGCTGCCAAGACAGCGCTTTCCGGTATTGACTTTCAAGCGCTTAAAAATGCATGAAGCATTCATTTACGCGAACCATTAGAAGAATACCACTTTCATAGCATTTTTCTGTGAGCATAAAGGAATTCCTATGCACACCAAGTTAGATACAATATTCTGACCCAAGAAGCGTCATTTCAGATTGGAATATTTTTATGAACTTCTTGGGTCGGAGTAGACATGTACATTTCAAAATATCAAATTTTAAACTCATAATTCGTTCACTGCCGCTGATACAATTGAAACCTAATTTAAAACTGTGAAATAATTAAACAACTCAATTTTCTAGTAAGGCACTTATATTGCATTCAAGTAAAACTACAGCTAATCTTTATTCGTATCTATCATAAACAATCCTCACAACGTCTTCCAATGAAATGTTCAGTGTTTTCAATTCTTTTGATCGTGTTGAACTATCCTATGTGCTCCTGTGTTTTCCTATTTTCCTTTCCTTGGTTTAGCTTCGAATAAATTGCAGTCTTTGCATATCTATCCTCATGCATTTTTAATACGTGACCAAAGAACCTCCACCTTCTTTCAGAAACTATATCATCAACTTTTCTTAGTCCAAACATCCTTGAACGGTTCACGAACGGTTTCATCCTTAATGTGTTTCCAATCACTAATATTTAAGATTTTTCAAAACATCTCTGTTGTAAACAATTTAATTTGTGCTTAAATTGTATTGTAACTTTCTCAGGTTTCACACGCATACATCAAGACGGGCAGCACGATGGTTGAATATATCTTTTTCCATAGATGAAAAATAACGTTCTTACCAAAATTAAAAACGTTCAAAAACGCGTTTTTTCAACAAAAAAAAAACAATTAACGTAAAAAACGTTGAAAAAACCTTAGTAACGTACAAGCTGGCTTGCATATGTATTACCATGCCTTCATTCCATAAAACTAAACAATTTTATTACAACTAGACTAGATCTAATGTTCTAAAGTTCTAGAGTATGTCCATAGACTCCATACAAATATAAACAAATACTTTCAGGTCACATTCAGTTGTTCATAATTATCAATACAAGAAAATTTAAATCCGTAAGAAATTAAGAATAGACAATGTCTTAAAAATTAGAACATCTGCCTAACTAGGAAAATCAAAAATGTAATGAATTACCTTTTATATAGTGGTGTTTATGGCACGAAACTAACGGCAATTTCTCAATATTTATATGTAGTCCACGTCAAACCATGCTGTCTAACACTAGATCTACTTAAATTGACTGTCCATACTGTAGGCTGAGACTCCAGTCACTCTGCAATTTACACAGTCCGCTTTAGAGTTTACTTTACACATCGCTGTCCGAATCATCGTCCCACTTCACATATTGTTCTTGTACGTTCTTTTGCTTTTTTATTTTATAAAAAATAAAAACCTAAAAAACGCGTTTTTCATCTACGTCTTTTCTTTAGTCACACATCAACTTTATTACTCTTACAAATATGTTGCAGTTTTTAAAAAAGTCAGTTGCTTACCAATTTTGTAAGCCACATCTTTTTCACTTAATCCATTTGATAAAATTCTTAGTTCCTACTTTTTAAATCCAAATGATTTTTATATTCGGACTGTACTCTTAGCAATAATGTCATCATGACACAGAATATCTTAGCTTATACGAACAATTTGAAGCTGAAAACACTACATGTGTAGAAATCAATTTTAAATTAATAAACTGCAGTGAAAAGTGTAAGATACAAATTTTAAACAGTTTCTTACAGCAATCTTTTAAAATATTCGACTATTAGAACATACGTCAAATATGGGCATAATACATGTAGTTAATTTTAGCTATTTGTATTTGAAGTAGACAGTTTCATACTTTCTTGTTTGATTATTAAATTACTTCCATACTCGTGTTTCTGTCTAATACCTTTAATATTGTTGTCGAGATAAATTATGTAGTAATTAACTAAATGACTAATTAATGATTTAAGATGATAACAATATAAATATGAGGATTAAAATATAAGGCGTAATAAGTAATTTGATACAAATGCTCATAGAGAACTATCACTTCTATTGTTCAGTTTTATAAATGCGCTACCTATAGTAGTCTAGTTCACATTTAATTTTATTTCGGTCATTCGCGTACTATGGGATATCCGTAAAATTAAGCTATTGTAGATCTGCATTTTTCATACATTTGAGGGTGCAAAGAAAGAAGCAGTCATACAGCGTCAATAACAGAATTTCCATCTCCTTTTACTGATATCCACCCACCTATACTCTAATTCTATATGTAATTCTATATGTAATTCTATATGTAATTCTATATGTAATTCTATCTGTAATTCTCTCTGTAATTCTGGAGATGACGTTCGCTTCTCTTTTGCGGCTGAGCTATTGATAATACAAATCAGGAAACAAAAGCATAATCTCGCAATTTGAATGGTTTTAATTGCAATTGCATGACATAGTAATAAAAAGTAGAAGTTTTTCAATATGATTTTCGGTCAAACATGGGGCCTATACATATACTACGTGTGAAGTACTTAGTAAAGAAAAGAAGAAAAAATGCCGTATAACTACTAAATACATGTTTATCTTACAACAGCGCTAGCAGCATTATTCCCCGTTATATCCAATTCATCGAAAGAGATTTTCCACACCATCTGCTGAATCTTCATCTCTAGACGCCTTGATCTGTTCAGACATTAGAACCATTATAATGTACCATAGCTTAGGCTCAGGGCCCATCAAATTGGGGAACATTCATTTATGACTACTTTACTATAGCTTGAGAAATATTATTAATTCATTCTATAAACTGCATATTTTGTAGACTGAATGCATGAGCAGCAAATAGCAAGCCTCCCTATTTTGAGATGCGATGCAACATTTCGAATCTCAGTTGGACTCACTTTTGTTTTCTTG
This sequence comes from Enchytraeus crypticus, assembly GCA_905160935.1. Classification (NCBI taxonomy): domain Eukaryota; kingdom Metazoa; phylum Annelida; class Clitellata; order Enchytraeida; family Enchytraeidae; genus Enchytraeus; species Enchytraeus crypticus. The sequence goes on from CAJHZI010000713.1 coordinate 634,497, forward strand.
TTTGTAATATTTAGCTTTACAAACTTTTACACTTTATGTTTAAACTTCCAATTTCTGAGTCTATATTACTGTTCTTATGATAACGTACAGTGTGCTCGTACATCGTTCTCTATATGGAAATAACGACAACGTGTATTTGGGTCATTCAAATTATAATGGAATTGAAAAAAGTAATGCAACTATATGAGAAGTTAAAAGATTTTAAGTTGATATGATATTATCTTGAATCAAATTACAATTTCTTTTTCCATTTTTTGTATATAGAAAATGTCAGAGTTTGAACTTCTTATACCGAGATATAGCTAGCGTAAATAATGATCTTTCAATCTACAGATTTGACTTCCTCTTAACAAAATACATCAGACAATACGGTTAAATGTACATGAATGTGTAAATAACATTTCATAAATATATTCTATTAAGTACCGATTCCTAGATATCATTAATTTTTGATATTTATAAAAAACTACTATTCTAAAATTAAATTATTCTCTATTTACCTAATTTGCCAGACTAATAGACTAATATTATGCTTCTTAAGTCAGCAATAGAGCGATATATATAGTGGTCGAGAAAAGAAAGAGCGAGAGAGAGAGAGAGAGATGAAATTGGCGATAAAGATAGAGATAGAGACAGAGATAAAATTAGAGATAGGGATAAAGAGAGATATCGAGAAAGAGGTAGTAAAAAAACATAAGAAACTTGAAAGAGATTTAAGTCACAGATGCTGGACTTTCATGGTTTTGATCTCGCTTTCTCTTCATATTTTGTTCACTCAATCGTCATCTTGTGGCGCTTTGGAGTGCCAACGAGATCATAAAAAATTAAAAACAGCAATTTAAAATTACAAGACGTTAACCAACGCCCTTACACACTGAGATTTTTAGACATTATTAAATTATTTTTAACGTTTATATTTAACGAAAATATAAGATTCTGTCAATAGTAACTCGGTTAGCCATGCCATCAACACTGGCTCCTAATGATTAAAAAACTTAATATTTCACCTGATAGTCATCACAAAACCTCCGACTACGATTAGAAGAAGAACTGCACCAACCGTTGTTACCACAGTAATAATCACATTATCTAAAAATAAGAAGAAAATTTTATATTACTTATCTATTGCATTAATTAACCGTTGTATAGCAATTTTATGTTAAAAACCTCAAAATTGTCACTTTTATTCGTCAGATATTTGAATTTCAATATACATGTATACTGTCTGGTATCATGGATATACAGAAAGACATTAAGTATCTTGACGTAATCCTAAGATATACACTGTATTCGATTCACGTTAAATAAATGTAATAATTATAGTAATAAAGTTACTGTAGATCTCGGTATATTTTATGATTCTGGCGAAGTATAAACGTATATACATCATATATTTATTTGAGTCGCAACGCATGTTCTTTGGCATCGTGGAATTACAAAATATAAAACAATATAATGCATGACTATTATATATGTATATGTACACTGTATTACTGTGGATTTAGCTCAATAAATGTAATAAACTAATAAGTAATAATAATCTATACTTTATTTCCTCATCAATCTGACAAACTAAAGATTGTATCAATACAACAGATAACACAAACAGTGCACCAAAGCATAGTAACAGATAAAATTAAAATATGAATTTGAAAAATCATAACAAGAAAACATATAAAAATTGACTGACCAAAGCAAACTTAGTCTACTAAGTTAAATTAGGAGAGCAATAGAAACACTAAAGTTAATTTCTTGCATCATAAAGTATAATACGGATTATAAGGTTTTGCCACTTAAACCAATGGATTTATTAGACAGCGTCAATCTTTTACTGGCAAAGATTCTAATATAGCATTTTTAAGTATAAGAATGACGTTATTTTACCATGATTCGGGCAAAGTTCTCCCCTCAATCCACATCTAGGATAATCTGGAGGCGGGGCTTTTTTTCCTCCTCCCCATTCCATATTGCTCGCTACTTCTCGAACCTGCAGAAAATTATTGGAGCATTTTTTTAGCAGCTGTCTGTCTAGAGACACATAGTTACATTATACCTGATGAGTTGATGGTCATTTGCATTACAGTTACCAACAAATATTTTCGTAAATCCACCTGGAAAGACATATTTTAATTATAAATACTGTAAATATAGAAATAACATATTTGTAGAATATGCAAAAATAATGTAATAATTAGACATAAATACCACTGCAATAATTTATGATTTCTAAATTTAAAGTTGTCATATTTGCACCATTAGGCTAAATGATAAAAAACTGGCAGTTTTGCATTTTATTCTGCTTCAGAATAATCCCAAGAATTCAAGTATAAATGACTTGATAATAAATTGCAATTTCTTAACATCAAGAATATCAAGTCATATAATGAATTATTTGCTAAATCCTTAATAATTGTCCATATACTATATAATTATTATAATATAGACATGATTAAAATCAATGAGACTTTAATACATATAACTTATAATATTTTTCGCATTAAGAAACCCATTCATAATGTTAATTCTATAGATGAAACTCGCTTTAAAGTTATTTAATAGTGATGAAAACGTAACCTGCATTGTATCGACGTCAATGTTGATGTAAGGAATGTATTGTTCTGTATCAGGTCCATATCCCCACAGAGTCATTGTCTGAATACGATCTCCATTCTTGTTTATATTAACTTCGCCTGTTTGACCTGTTTAAATTTGTATAATAAAAATTAAAGTATTGTTTTAAAAAGAAAGATTACGACACATCTTCTGGCTATCATTTGATTCGATCGGGATTTCATTTGTCTTTTGGTTCCAAAAGACAGTAAAATATCACGCAAAGTGAAAAATACGAACAAAATAGCAGCATCGAGAAATATTTTGTCTAAACTATGCCAACTTTAAAGTCGACCAAACTTTTCCAATTCCCCTCATAAATCTTAAAATTATGCCAATACCACAGAATGATATTTTGCCAATGTCATAGAATGAAATTCTGCCAATACCACAGAATGAAATTTTGCCAATACCACAGCATGAAATTCTACCAATACCGCAAAATGATATTCTGCTAATGTCACAGAATGAAATTCTGCCTATATCATAGAATGAAATGCTGCCAATGTCACAAAATATAATTCTGCCAATACCTCAGAATTCAATTCTGCCAATGCCACAGAATGATATTCTGCCAAAACCACAGCATGAAATTCTGCCAATACCACAGCATGAAATTCGGTTGAGTTCACGGTGAAGAGCTCGACATAAATAAGAGTATATGTACAGGTGGGCATACCTTCGGATAGCAGTATATCAAACAGATCAGTGAGATAAACCGGAATAAGATTAAGACATTACTAATCGGCTTAGACAGCAGTAAAAATGCAGACCTAGGAGTAAAAAAACTCATGGGTAAGTTTCCTCACTCGAAAGCGATGTCAGTGACGGCGAGCCCAGGATTTGAACCCGGCACTGATCGGCGGTCGAATACCTTACCGACATCGCCACTGGCTCCAGCAAGGAGTAATTTTAATACTTACACGATATACTCCATGTCGATAATATTTTTTCTGAGAATAGTTAGAAAAGATCCTGAAAAAATAGCGTTTCATTAGCATTTGTCAACAAATTTTCTAATTTAAGTAACAACTATTAGTATTGATATTAACGTAAAAATTATATTAAGCATGACTCTTAAATTTAAATTGGACCAAGAAAGCCAAACTAGATCACAGATTAACGTTAACCTCCAAAACTTATGTCGTTCGACATATCCATCAAAAGCGTTCCATTCCTGAAGTCCGACCCATTAGAATGAACTCTGTCAGCGAATAGAATATAGGCGTAGGTCAAATCGTACACGTAGAGCGAAGCGAATCCTGCCTGTGAAATTGTATGCATTTTTATGTAATAATAGCATACTGCAAATGTTCAAGAGCTAGAGCTTTAATAGGCCTGCTTGTCTCTACACCACAAGATATGGTGTTAAACGGATCTGATAGGATTCTAAAAAATTGTATCCTGCACGGCAGACAAACGCGCAAAATACACTACAAACCTACCAAGCAATGCAGTCAGTCATTTGGCGTTTACCACCGAACAATAGGATATTAAATCAAAAATTACCAACGTGTATTTAAATATTTTCACTAAACATAATATTACATAAATTGTATTAATAATACTATTTCTCACACGAGTTGCAAAATTGAGAAATTGTACATGCACATTGCAAGAATTACTATAGAACCTGTAGGAGGCAACTTTTTTTTATAAAATGAGCCTAAATACACATTGATTTCACACAATGCTTTGATTGATTTAGGGTTCTATATTGTTTTGACAAGTATTAAACCATTCATGTTAAAACAGCAACTCAATTATTATTAAGTATGATTCAAAAGTATAATCAAGTATAATTCAAAATACATACTGACGTTAACATTTGCTTAACCTTAGCTTTTGCTTTTACATCTGATCAAATACGGCGGTCTATATCGTGTTATATACTGATAAAGCTAATGCTAACGCCACTTTCCTCACTCGAAAGCGATTTCAGTGACGGGCGAGCCTAGGATTTGAACCCTGCACATACTGATCCGCGGTCAAAAACCTTACCGCAGTAAGTAGTAAGTACTACTAGTACTTACAACAGGTATTGTTGTAACTATACAATGTATACATAAATATACTTGCTACAATTTCAAACGTTTAAGTTTGATGGTCATTATTGTAAGCTGGCCAATCTTGGTGAGTCGTATAATATTTTAAAAAGAATCATTCTGAAGAAAAACTATGTATTAATTTACCTGTGAATCAGATCGGATAGTACTTATCCACGGGTCTTCTTCATTTCTCTTATTGACCTCGTCAATAAATTTTCTAGAGCTTTCGTCATCAGTCTCCTGTTTGAAGGTCATCTACAAGGCAATGGATGAAATAAAATTGGTAGATCAGATTAATTAGCATCATTTATAACTTAGGTCAAATAGATGACTAATGCTACTATATATAATATTAATATCTACAGTAGATATATATTATATATTATATATATACAGTATATATATATATATAGAGAGAGAGAGAGACAGAGAGAGAGAGAGAGAGAGAGAGATCTACGCTAATAACTATGCCGAATATCTTGAAAAGTTTTAAATTGACTGGGGAGATAGAAGATTGATGCTAAGCTTGTACATGAGTCAAAGAGCTGTAATCAAGATCTAACAAGAATACTCAGAAATAAGACTAGTATAAAATTAACAAATAGGGTATTGGATAAGAAACGGCTGTAGCATATTTAATATTTAAATATTTAAGCATTAGCAATGATGGAAGAGGCCATGTAAGACATTAACGGATGAATAAAATAGGACGCAAATTGGCGTAAGATGTGATTTGCTGCTAATCAACGAATGTTAGTGTGATTCGAAAATGGGCAGGAAATAAGTATTGGTTAATCTGAGTGATACGGCATTGTAACATGCTATGAATATTAACATCAAGAAACAAAACTGATGAGAATGGTCAGATTATAAAAGGTAAGAAGTCCATATTACAATAAATGATACGATATTGGAACAAGTAAAAAGTTTCAAATAGGCCTATTGCGTCATACTGTAGCAGATGTGAGACTGAAATACGCAGCAGGATTGCACAAGAAAGAGAAGCCTTCGCTGTTAGGAAAGAACTTCTAACGAAAAGTCATAAGAAAGCCAGATAAGGATATTGAAAATCTTGGAACGGACCACGCTATTGTATGGATGTGAAACATGGACCTTAAGAAAAATGTCAGAAAACTACATGTAGAGGAGCTTGACAAGCGAATATGGAGAAAATTGAAAAATATTAGCTGGATCCAAAAGGTCAAAAATAAATAAACATTATCAATATAACTTTAACATTGCGGTCTAATATAAAGAAATATGAGAATGCTGAAAACATTATTTAAATTAGCAGACTAGCATGATCATAATTTGAAATATTTTCTTCAGAAGCATTTCAATATTAGTATTACATTTATTAATTAAATGATTATTTAATGTATTAATTAATGTTTTTAATAATCGCAAATTAAACACTAGTTCTAAATAAGTAAATAAATCATAAATCATTAACAGAAAAGGCAACAATAATAATAGTAGTATTAAAATGCAAATGAATGAGTGCTAAAAGTACTAATATGATACTAATCTCTGAAAAATATTAATGAACAATAAATATATCAAAAATATATTGCAATGTATATGACAATATTATATAATAATAATAGTAATAAAGGTTTAACGTCCGTTTCCTCATCCAGGGATGATGTCAGGGACGTCCCCAACAGCACACATCACTACAGATCAATTCACCCAGACCAATCTGCAAAATAAATGTGCTGAGGAGAAGTAAGGTCCTAAACGAAAGCCAGTCCGGTGATCAAAAATGGTCAGGGTAGATTGATTATGTCTACGGTGGGAAAAGGTAAGTCTTAAGCTTGAAAGAGAATGTTGAAAGAGAAGAACAAGAGCGAAGATTAGCAGGTAAAGAGTTCCAGATTGTGGGTGCTGCGTAAGAAAAAGAACGTCTGCCCAATGATGTGAGAATATCTGGAACAGAGAGAAGATTGGCATCGTGGAACGAAGTGAACGTGAGGGACGTAGGGAAGAAAGAAGAAGTCAGATAAGTAAGAAGGCTTGCCAAATCGCAGAGTTTTGAAAGTTAATAGAGCTATTTATATTTTATGCGTTGATTAACAGGGAGCCAGTGAAGTCTGCGAAGTAAAGAAAGAGAGCGAAATTGAAGTCGAGAGGACTTGCAAACAACACGTGCAAGAGAATTTTGGACGTGCTGCAAACGATTGAGAGAAGAAGTAGGCAACCCATGTAATAATGAATTACAGTAGTCGAGCTTTGAATGAACTATAGAATTAGCAAGGATAGTGGCTGAATTTCTAGTAAGGGATGAACGTATTTGCCTAATCTGACGAATCTGAAAGAAAGAAGCGCAACAAACAGAAGAGATATGGGATTTAAAGTCAAGGTTTTCGTTAAATATGACTCCAAGGCTTTTGGCGGATCGAGAAGGTGAAAGAGCAAGATTCTGAAAATTAACAGAATTATTAGTAATTTTATTTCTTTGCAAAGGAGTGCCAATTCAAAGGTATTCAGTTTTGGAGGGATTAACAGCAAGACGGTTAGCACAAAACCAGGAATAAACCTTGTCTAGAATGGATGAGAGATGGGCCAGTTCCTGATCGGAATCATGATTAGAAAAGGAAATATACAGTTGAGTGTCGTCTACATACAAATGAAAATTTATGGAAGACTGAGCAAGCAAGTAGCTAAGAGTAGTGATATATAAAGAGAAGAGCAATGGACCTAACACTGAACTAGTTAAAGTAAATTATAGAGAAAATTAGAATATCAAAGAAAAATGCTGCACAAACATGTAAAAACAGAAGAGATATGGGATTTAAAGTCCAGGTTTTCATTAAATATGACTCCAAGGTACAAACAGAATATATTAACCAGTATATATTATATGAATTTGACATTAATTATATTTGATATATACTTATATAAATATATTAATGGTATATTTAATAAATAATTAAATTACATTTTGTTATTTAATATACTTACCTTCTAATATATGACAATAACTAAAATTTACTGCACTGTCACTGAATTTAATTTAAGCCAAACGTTTCTTTTAGAAGTTAGATAGATATATACATAATATGTTTATTTTTCAAAGACACAGAAAACATGATCGACATACAATGCCTCAATAACAATTCCTACATCTATAGCGGTAAGTGCCCATCTAACCGCTAACCTGTTTGAATGTGTAGAATGCTTGTCGACGATATGCAACGTCCACCCCGGGTCGTTGTAACTCATGTAGAATCAGATTTGATTGAGAATAGCTCGTACCGTACGTCATGAAGACATAGTCTCCATTCGTCATACCCATGTCCTGAGCGATGAAGAGAAACTCAGCAACGACCGTTGCATTGGGATGACACATTATAACAACTGTAATATCGAAAATGATAGTTAATTTACAGATAAATTTATTTTTGAAAACTTTCCAAATTACAGAAAATATTAACTACTAAATGCTTTAAATTTAGTTCAAATAATTCATACAATATCAAGAAAGTACTAGACAATAATTTATAGTTAGTTTAATTATAATTGGCCAAAATTAAACATCTAAAAAATTGAAATTTTAACATAAAAATACATTTTATGAAATTGCATTACGTGAATATGAAATATATTGCTGCTCAAATTACTTTCAAGAATTGACTAAGAAATTTTTGACATTTTTAAAGTACGTTTAGATGAATTATAAAAACTTTTAAAATAAAATTATTAAGTATTAACAATTGCATAGACTCAATTTTATACAGATATTTAAAAGCTAAAATTGGCTTCTGAAACTAGACTAAAGTATATTGCTTTATAGGATTCAAATACAAGTCCTCCATTCATCCTAATATTTTATATACAGCTAATTGCATCAAGGAATTAATCCTTATTGTTATTAGTCAGGTCAAATTGTAACAGGGATTCATTTATCAGATTAATTAGTTTCATAATCAAATTGGCAGAAGTAAATTATAGAGAAAATTAGAATATCAAAGAAAAATGCTGCACAAACATGTGCTTAACCAGTATATATTATTTGAATTTGGCATTAATTATATTTAATATATACTTATATAAATATATTAATGGTATATTTAATAAATACTTAAATTACATTTCGTTATTTAATATACTTACCTTCTAGTGATTTCAGTATATTTCAATAAAATCACATGGATCATGATCATTATGAATAAATATAGGCACTACGTGTATAGTTTCGCTGTTAATAATGTTTGTCAAGTAGTGGTGAATGTGGTGATTTGTGAAGTTTTCTAATCTATTCTAATATTTAATTTCTAGCATAATATGCGAATAAAATAACACTGAAATGCATTCGTGTTTTGTAACATTTTAAAAAATTAGAACATTTTGTCGAGTTGTTAGCACAACATTAAGATTCGATTACCATAAACTACAGTAAATCATCAGCATAAACTTACTTCGACCACGACTCTGCACAATAAGGGCCGCATCTCTTAACACAGTTCTCGTTGCAGGTGACTGTATAGTAAAACCATCGGGATTGTTTACTCCATTTTGATACATGACGGTTACCATCAACCACCCCTGAATACACCAATCACTCGCGTCGCTCAGTAAGAAAACAACCTTTTTCCAATTATAGTGACGAAAGAGAGCTACGAAGCTTTGATCTACGGAAACCAAGGAGCCGGTTATTCGAACCAGAGTCCTAAAGATAGTTTTGTTCTGAGCCTCTCTCTGCATGCAGTATGCCGCCAGGTTAGGAATGTTGTAGTACGCCGAGATCTGACTGACAATAGAGCAAGCTACGCACATCAATTATATGATAAGATTAAAAGGTGTTGAAAAATAATGTATCAATTACTTCGAATTAATACTGTATGGTTTTTCATTCATGAACATTTCTTTAGCCAAAAGTCTAACGAAATTGCGCTCCGTACATGGTTAAATTCATCTCATTCAAATTTGCATAATAATTTGCTATGAATCAATCAGAGCTGGCTAACTATCATTTAATATTGCAGAAATCAAAAATAAATTTATAAGGTTAAGGTTTACACTGACTCTGATGATTTATCTTTTGATAAATTGCAATTGCATAAGATTACTATAAATTATTTTTGTTTAAGCATACTTTACATTTCCTGCTTCTGCCTCCGAATAATTATGTCATCTTGCAGTTCAGTATTAAACAGAGATAAAATAAAAAAACCATAAAGTAGCCAAAGGAACCGCTTGGGAATATACTAATTTGAACGAGATATCAACTGCTGTTTTTAAGCCTAATCTCTCTAGCATCACATTAACTTTTGATTTTTTAAATTGATTTTGTCTCAATAGTACTCGATGTTGTCATTGATGACTTTAGCACTCTAATTGTTGTTGTTGTTGTTGTTAACAGCTTCTGAATGATAAATATTATAGTTCCCTAAGACTTCTTCACATTTTTCTTTGTCGGCTATAGAGAACTTGTACTTTACGGTTGATCTATTACCTAGTTGTCACGACATACTACAAACAACTTAGAACCTATTTATGATAGAACAATTTTTTGATAAATTCAATACCAATACTTACTCTGAGAGCAAACGGGTCCAAGTATTACATCAACTTTCTTGTCGTTTATCAATTCTAGCACAGGATATGAGGCATAGAGCGGGTCACAGTTATCATTTCTGTACTGAAAACTGTAAAAAATTTAATCAATTAATACTTTCTTGAATAATATGACGATAAACTTATAAGTAATAGGAGTGTATTCAACCCGATAGGCTATATTCAGTTGAGGTTTACAAAAATGGTAGTATTTAGCAAGTGGTTTCTTCATAAAATATACCAATACGTTATGCTCTCTTTAAAATTATTTCGTATAATTTACAAGTTAGTCGAAAGTTAAAGACATACAACCAATATATGATTTTTGCTATTTTGTAAAATAAGTACTTTTTCTGTTAAATTTAAAATAAATGAAGCCCCTATCAATATTACTATTATTAAAAATATTATTACATCATACAGATTATTTATAAATAAAAATGCGTTGTTCTTAAATAATAATCATACATGTATTCATATTTTAAAAAAAGCAAATGACTTTGAACTTACAGGATTAAAACGCAAAATGGCCAGTTTGCTATATATTTCTAGCATGATGTTAGTAATTTGACTCCGTTTATCTTCATATAAATACTTGCTTAATAGTACTGACTCTTAAATAATAGGCCTAATACTGTTGTAAAAATATATCGCAAAAATACAGCCATCTTGCACAAAGGTTTATTAATAATTGACAATTTTGTAAGATTTTAAAAATAAATTTCATACCTGATATTATATCCAGCCAGTAGCCCATCTCTCTGAGCCTGCTCAAAAGCAAGACTCACAGCTCCTTGATCATATTCCGAAGATATAAACCCAACTTTCATTTCTTTATTTTGAACGGCTTCTCTTACATTCGACGACAACTCTAATAATATTATTATGACCAGTGGAGGGTTCGTAATCAGCCTGTTATGGGTCACTGTTGCCCGACCAAACATTATAAAGAATTTGTAGATTTTATGCATTCTAGTGGAACCGAGATCTTGAAAAATTGTCTGCTGCTTGAAGTCTCTAAGTATAAATATCAGAGTATCGAGCAAACTCATTTAGGTGAAGTGAAATCCAGAAGTTAAAAAATACTACTGACACAGTTTTAAGTGTGATGGCTGCTCAGTAGCTCATACGCACAACATGCCTACATCAGAAGTGATGCATATAGGGCCAATTACAGTGAAATGATTGACTAACCACGATGCATTGATATCATACATGTATATTAGGGTCGTATAATATCAATGTTTGACTTTATTCAATTGTTTCATCGTTTAGGTATTACATACTATCATATCCATTTGCAGATTCTGTGGAAGTTCGAAAATTTACTCCACAATTATTATATCTGAAGATAATCGAACTGATTGAAATTGCACGTAACACAAATGCTAATCTCTCAAACGATCCACCAATTGTTACTGAATGTGTTGTAACAAAAACACCAATTCTACATCAACTGTATATCCTTATATGTCCATTTGTTCTCACGAGGGTATCTCTACAGCAGCTGCAAGGCAAACCTTCTGCTACTTTCTACTCAATTTATATTATGTTACTGTAATTAGGCATCGATGTGGCGTATGGGTGACTCCTCTAAAGCTAAGGTTAACGTCAGTTTCCTCACTCGAAAGCGATGTTAGTTACGGGCGAGCTCAGGATTTGTACCCCGCTCATACTGATCCGCGGTCGAGTATCTTATCGACTTCACCACTGGCTCCAGCCAGAGAGCCGATGATGCAAATTAAACAAAGAGCCGATGATGTAAACAAAGTACTTAATTATGTCAGCTTCAGTTAAATTGACATCATCTAAACAGAATTTGTTTAAGAAAAGGAGCTTACTGATTTATTTTCAGAATAGAGATGAGAAAATCCGCGAGAGAAGATAACAATGTGCATATGCAGTAATGCGGTGATTTGTTAACTAAGGCATCACGTAACTTTCGCTCCTTTTTTCTGCTATCTCGCTATTTGTAAACAATATCAAAATACTTATTGAATTGTTTTTCAATAATTCCTCCAGGAGAGTTTCAAAACTGAGTGCTTCGAAAGAAATCAATCAAGAAGCTATCAATAAGAATTCAACGTCCGGTTCCCCGTCAAAAGGCAATTTCAGGGACGTCTCAAGCAGACTCTACATCAGCAGACATATAACATTAAACCTTATATTGATTAACCTTATATTTACATTATCCTTCAGATCAATTAAACCTTTTATTAAAACTAATTTAGAACACAGAGGGAGGCCGAGATTAGGAATGTTATATGATTTAAAGATCCACTCATATGTGGACATGAAGAGGAAACCGGAAGACAGAAAAGAGTGGAGGCGTCATATGCCATGGACCTGCCAGTAGTCAGTGCACTAAGAGAGAGGTACACATGTACATGTATATACATATATATATATGTATATATATACAAATATATACCACTATTTTCTAGGGGGATTTGCTTTTTGAGGAGGTGGGCCCCCTATACCTTCCTTAGCTTTGACAGACATTTACCGGGCAGGGGGCGTCATTCCCTGAGAAAACAATCTGGTTTACCCGACTGAAGATTAATATAAAAAAGACCATGAGAGTGTCCAATAATAAAGGTAAAGTTAATATCAAAATAAATGGTACGAAATTGGAACAGGTAAGGAGTTTCAAATATTTAGGTCATACTGTAACCGATGATGGGAAATGTGAGACGGAAATATGCAGTAGGATTGCACAAGCAAAAGCGGCCTTTGGTAGTAGAAAAGAACTATTAACAAAAAGTCTAAGGAAAGACACAAAGATAAAGATAGTGAAAACTTTGGTTTGGACCACGTTATTGTATGGATGTGAAACATGGACCTTAAGGAAGGAAAATATTAGGAAACTGGAGGCATTGGAAATGTGGATTTGGAGAAGAATGGAGAGGATTAGCTGGACTCAAAAGGTTACAAATGAGGAAGTTCTGGAGAGAGTTGGCAAAGATAGACAGCTGATAAATGTAATAAGACATAGAAGGAAGAGTTGGATAGGACACATTCTAAGGGGGGAAGGTATATTAAAAGAGGTCATAGAAGGTAGAATGGAAGGAAAAAGAGGCAGGGGCTGTCCGAGATTAAGGATGTTGTATGATTTAAAGACCCACTCATATATGTGGAAATGAAGATGAAGGCGGAAGACAGAGAAGAGTGGAGGCGTTATATGTCATGGACCTGCCATTAGATATTAGCTTGTTATTAGTGGATATTAGCTTGTTATAGTAATATGTATGTATATATATATATATATATATATATATACATGTATATATATATATATAGTATATACATTGTATATATAATGTATATACTATATATATATATATACATTACTATAACAAGCTAATATCCAATATACGTACAAAAGGGAAACATTAAGGGCTAATGCACTTATATTGATGTCAACTGTTTCTATCTTAAAGCGGAAGTATTTTATGAGAGAAAGTCGTTAACGGCTTACGTTGAGTTTGGAACTTTCACATGAGTATCGACTTACATCTACAGCGCGCAACATAATGCAAAGCAGAAGTAAAACAGATCATTGACTCAACTTGGATTGACGATTACATCAAGGGCGGACCCTGGACACGTAAGAGAATTTTAGACATAAATAGATTGACTCTAACCCAGAGTTCTGTTTGTTTAGTTATTCCTACTCATAAGAGACCGCCCGAAGAGAGAAATAGATATAGCGACTTGGAATCTACAGCGAGAAAACCCAGATGAGAGCAACTGTCGTTAGGGTCAATACTCCAACAGCACGAGTTAAAACTTTAAAAACTCTTAACTTTATTCGAGAGTCGGATAATGCGCAGAATTGCGTAGAGCATATGGATTGAAGAATTGTTTATTAAGACAAATAGCGATCGGTAGTTTAAAGCGAAAGCTGAAATTTACCTATGAAATGCAGTGATGAATACTAAAAACTTTCACAAGTTTTACATGTATATTCAGCTCATTGCAGTTTTATACTGCATTTACTTAAATGAACATGATCTATGTTCTGCATTACCTGTAAGCAAGGAAGAGGTAGGTGATGTGTGTTTAAAGAATTTATTATGTAGTGTAAACATTTGATGTTTACACGACAATCTTGTTACTTCTTGTCGCCGGTTTATGCAGAGTCTGCAAGAGACGTACCTCACGTTACCTTATGGCGTGGAACCGGACTTTAAATTCTTATTAATTGATTGATTGATTGAATGAATGATTAGAATTCAAATCGTGTTGCACCACGGTTTCATAGCAATCATACCGTTAAAAGCATACACGGTCCTCCAGTGCCGTATTGTGACGAGTTGTTAATCTTTCTTCTATTTCTTTGTGAACTACTAAATTATTGAACAGTTTACAAATGATCGGTTTTGCAGTTTTTTTTCAACCAAACTCATCAAGTCTTTAAGTAAAAAGGCTCTTACTACTCCTAGTGTGGAATCGTTTGCATGATAGCCTTTCTATGCTCAGCCTTAAGTCTTAAACATTTATAACCACTTCAACAGAATTAAATATTATTGAATAAAATATTGATTTATAAGATGATTTTAGTCAAACAACTTCAAATTTCTTTCTGATAAGCAGGGTAGATGAATTACTGACTAGGTTTTTTAATTATTACTATACTTTTAATGTGACCTGTTAGTTTTAATGTGATGTGCTGTGGGGACTTCCCAGACATCATCCATGGATGACGAAAAGGACGTTAAATCTTTATTGTTACTATTATTATTTTTAATAATAAATTAGATAACTTATTAACTATGTTTGTAGTCTATTTTTATACTTTTCACAGTGCATGTATTATTTCTCGAGTTTCTTACCTATTAGAAAGAGCTATCTACAGGAATGTGGTTTAAATAATTAAGTAAAACACTCGTGAAGGAATGAAAGTCATGTAACAATTAGAGAGCTACAATTATGAAACAACTTCCTTCGTATTAGCCTAATTATTGGTATCTGGATTTAGGCCTGACAACCTTTTGGTTGGGATTTGGCAAAAACTTTTGATTTCTTAGCACTTAAATATTCGTTAAAACCTAGTAGTCCTATTTCAAGCGGGCTTAAATTTTAATAAATAATATTTTTGCTATATAAGTACATTCTATTGAATTCAAAAATACTATACTAACTTTGATCAATATATTAAGTTTCTTTAAGTACACATAATTTATTAATTACTATACTACCGTATATAAATTTCAAAATTTTCGGATGGCCTATTCTTCAGCAGCCCGGACGCAAAACGGGTGATTTAAATACATGTATAATCAGGGCAACATAATTTTTAACTGCAGTTATATTTGAAAAGATTTGGGTACATGGAGCCAACAATCGTTCAAGATCGTCTCGCTCTGTACGACGTCGTAATGCCTCAAGCTTTGAAACGTTTCCAACGAATGGCCGGCATTTCTGAAACAGGTAAAAGTTCCTTATGATTATGTGTTTTAATTACTCTCTATCTCTCTCTCTCTCTCTCTTAGTGCACTGCCTACTGGCAGGTCCATAGTATTTAACGCTTCCACTCTTTTCTGTCTTCCGCTTTTCCCCTTTATGTCCACATATTTTAATTACTATCTTTTATTAATTCTTTATTTTATTATTTAATGTTTATTATTTGCAATTATTTTTATGACTAGGCCTATAGATCGCACCTTCATCTCACAAAGGCACAGGCACAGGCACAAATTTATCTTAAGGCATCAGTCAGGCTTTCATATTTTTCGAATGCTTTTCATAAAAAGAAAGTGACACGCATTGGGTGATTACTACATAATACGTGGAATTTAATCAAGCCAATGATCACAGTATTTAATCCTTATTACAAATGTAAGTTGTATAAAAATGTCATACATGCTTGATGCAATAAACATATAATGTTACTTAAAATACATGCATTGCTCAGGAAAATTAAAATATAAATATGTCCAACAAAACAGCAAAAATTAATAATTTAATCTTATTTTTATCGTTGGCATTCCGTATGATATTGAATCGAACAATCTGGTGATTTTATGCCGTATTATTAAACCTTTTATAAACTGAAAGGCTAAAGATATTCCTTAGTGAGAGCATCAAAATTTAGTGGATCTATTGTCTTATCAACAACGAACGACATATACCTTTATCATATAAATAATAAATTACTTCACGTAGTTTGATTCCGTTACAAATTCAACACATTTTACTCATCCCAATATTATTACGATATCAGGAACTGCTCAATACAGTTTGAAGTATTTATTTTGCATCAATCAACTGAATGAATGTGTAGCCACGCAGCTCAACTTACGTAAACATAACAATTAGGGATTCTTTAATACTTAAAAGATCCAGCCAGTAAAGTTTCACCTTAAATTCAATTAAAACTTTTATACTTATATCATATATTCTTCATCATCATCATTGTCATCTTTCCTTCAATGCCAGTTTAGCTAGGGTCGCGATATAAATAACCTTCACTTTTCTATTCGCTTTAGAAAGTTTCGTAGCCATTTTTGTAACCTAAGCGCTCACCAACCGAATACCCTTTCTGACGTTGTTTGGACATTGGTGCTTTGTCGCCTTTCAAAAAATGTGCAGGTTACGGTTGGTCTCTCCTTCAGCAACCTAGATACAATAGATTTATTCACAGAATATACTGATTATATTATTATATGCTGTTTTTATTTTATTGCTCCCATACATTAATTATGTATAAACAGGGCTGATGGACGAGGCCACAAGGAGAGCGATGGAGCTTCCTCGCTGTGGAATGTCTGATGTCAGACACGGAAGAGTCAGGAGGAGTAACAACTTCAATGGTTTGGAATTACTTAACATTTCAATTCCATATGAAGAAGTCAATTCTGTCAAAAATGGGACCGAATACAAAGGAAGACAAAGGATGACTTCCTTTTTAATTGTGCTCTTCCTCTATGTAATATAGACAAAAGGGAAAGGTCACCTCTCTATTTTCTAAAGCAGAGCCAACTCAACCACTGTAAAACTTCAAAACAGAATTCTATCAAATTGGAAATTATTAGCAAACATTTTTCGGTATCGCTACTTCTCTTGAAAGTTTCGAGAAAGAAATAAGCGAAATAACATCTACAATTTTATACATGTTCATGGGTATCTAAATGATATACTGAATTGATGCTTTAGTAAAAGTGCATAAGCTGGTAAAGCTAATGTTAAAGTCAGTTTCGTCACTCGAAAGCGATGTCAGTGACGGGGGAGTCCAGGACTCAAAAATACAAAAATACGGATTACAAGTACGCCCATTAGCCCCTTGAAGACGACAGCTAAGAGAAGAATTCCAAAAGAGGAGAGACAGAAATTGTAGCTCGAATTTCAGATACAAGAGGATTTATATAGTTGCATCAAATTATCTTAACTAGGGCTGTTAAAAGTTAATACCATTTTAATAGTTATTTTTCGGAAAATTAATTATTAGTTCTCTCTCTCTCTCTCCTAGTGCACCGATAAAGGCAGGTTCATGGTATATAACGCCTCCACTCATCTTTATCTTCAGTTTTACTCTTCACGTCCACATACGAGTGGATCTTTAAATCATTTATAACACTCCTTTTGATATACCATTATTTTGGGGTATTCTGTTTATGACGAGAATTATTAGTTACATTTCGTTAATTTTCCTCAAATTTAATAATTGTAATCCTATGTGTTCGATAATGGATAAGCGAATGTTTCATAATAATATGACACAGAAAACCTTTCAGCTGAATATACTTTAGCGTCATCGGCGCTCATCGCTTGTTTCAAATTAAAAATAATCAGGCATACGACAAGAAACGGCCTTTTATTTAACTTAACCAGTATTTTTTTAACTCGCTGTCGGCTAAAGTTGCTACGATAACAAGCCTTAAAAGTACTCTTGATTATGTCAAGAAAGCAAAATAAAAATAATATTTATCGTTAATAAACTTTATTTGTTAACAATTACACTAATCGCTAAACTTCAACAGCCGTAATCAAATGATATTTGTTTTGGAAGCGTCGAATGCTATCATAGGAGAGACACAAATATTTATAACACAAATTTCATTTTAAATAATCTAATACAAAAGAATTATTTGCTACTTTATTAAATTGAACTATTCGAATATTTAATTTGAGGTTTGAATGTTATATTTATTGAATTCTATTAACAATTCGTAGAGAAGGTAACACATAACATAAATCAAACAAATACATATTTGCAATTTAATATGATACTCAATATTTAAATAACTTTAGTGAAGTTCGAGTAGACTATTGCGGGGCCTCAATGAAATTTCAGTTTGGCTTAGGCAGCCAAATTAAGAATCGGTTTTGTTTTGAACATTTTGAAGGAAAGTGGTCCAAGACAGAACTAAAGTATCATATAAGAAACTACCCCGAATCTCCATCAAGACGAGTATTAGACAACGAGTTTAGGAGAGCTCTTCAGGTTAATATTTATCATCTCAATATCTCAAAATGCCTAGACATTTAAATTTAATAATGCATGTATACTATATATATATATATATATATATATATATATATATATATATACATACATATATATATATACATATATATATATATATATATATATACATATACATATATATATATATATATACATACATATATATATATATATATATATATATATATACATATATATATATATATATATCCATCCATCTCTTCTACCTATTTCTTAATACATTTAACAGTTGATAAATGTATTAAGAAATAGGAAGAAGAGATGGATAGGACACATTCTAAGGGGGGAAGGTCTATTAAAAGAGGTCATAGAAGGTAGAATGGAAGGAAAAAGAGGCAGGAGCAGGCCGAGATTAGGTATGTTAGATGACTTAAAGACCCACTCATATGTGAAAATGAAGAGAAGGCGGAAGACAGAGAAGAGTGGAGGCGTTACATGCCATGGACCTGCCAGTAGGCAGTGCACTAAGATATATATATATATATATACATGTATGATGTAAAGTATATTTATATATATATTAATATACATGTATATATCGTTACGTATGCTTTACTATATATAACATATATAGATATATACATGTATATATATCTATTTATATATATATATATATATATGTTTGTATATGCTTCTAAGTGTTTAAATATTTAGATATTAAATAATATCCGTGATACTCGTCGTTTTTAAAGTAAGGTTCTCAAAATTGTTCTCATAAATATTTCTTGAGTCTTTCGTGATACGCACACACACACATACAAATATACACACTAAAATATACGCACAGTAGCATCAGATTCAAATGCAGACATGCAATATCTTTTCTCTGTTCTCGAACGTCATTTACATTATTGTCTAAATTAATATTATTAATAAGTATTACTAATATTTGTTATTATTAATTATTTTTAATAATTATTAATTAATTATTAATTATAAATTAGTATCATTGTATAACGCATTTTAGCACAGAGTCAAGGTTTAGCGCATTTGGCTTAACATGCGCATCAATACACGAAAGTAAGCAAAGTCGACCCCAGTTGGTACTTGGATGGATGACCACTTTGAAAAAGACCGACTGCTGCTAGGTTTGAATGGTTAAAACCCCGAGTTGTAAGAGGGTTACTTCTAAATTCTAGCAAGGCTGAAAGCGATGCTCTATCAAAAGGCATCGAATAGACAGCGTTAATTACGAATTGCCATTGTGAGGCAAGAAGGAAAACTAGTAACTACAAAAATAGAAACTAAGAAAGAATTGTAGCGCATAATGGCTGCGATCATGCGAAATAAAAAAATATTTTTAAGTAAAACAGTATTTTACCATAACAGGTCTGGAGTGAAGTTGCACAAATTAACTTTGACCGGAGCAAGGATATGGATTCAGCGGATATAAAAGTATCATTTGAGAGACTTGAACATGGAGACGGGAGTGACTTCGATGGACCTGGAGGAATCTTGGCGCATGCTTTCTATCCTGAAAATGGAACCATGCACTTTGACGCTGATGAAACTTTTACTGCAAATAGTTCATATGGTTTGGATTTCTTTTCATAGCATTTTTGCTTCTTAATTGTCATGCTTCTCCAAAAAATTTTTTAGTTTTATTTTAAAGCAAATCGAGAAAAGATTGAAAGAAATTTGAATTTCCTGTACTTAGCCTTGCAATGTACTGTATTAATACACAATAATTATAATTATTTAAAACAGTTGGAAAAATCATCAACTTATGTTTGATCAAAACACTAGGTAAAAAATATCAAAACAGAGATAAAGAAAGATTGTCGTACATTTTCTGATAATTCGCGTAAAAATTTCAATCAACTCATAATTAAAGTCATCGTTCTCATTGACCCACCCAGATAGCTACTCTATGATTACATTTAGCTTCCAACTTTTTTATTGAACTATTTTTCAAAGAAAATGCAATACAGGCGACATGTTAAAATTAATGTCATGATAGTAGACATTTAAGTACTTATGCTATATTTAAGCATTCTTTAACGATCTTTTGGTTTAAAGATCGTATATTTGCTTACATCAGCACAGATTATAAAAGCAATTTGGTATGTATTATAATCTATTTTGATTATTTATCTAATAAATATTGTCATCATTAATTGATACAAACTCCAGCGATATTACAAAACAGTTCTAAACTTGACGTGTCATCCATGTTTAAAAGTTCTAATGGACTAGCGAATGGAAAATAAACGCGAGTTAAAATAAGTAAAAAATAAAATAAATAAACGTAGTTAATACATTTTCTATTTGAAATTTGTTTAAGTTAATATATTTTGATCTAGCTTTCTTTTGTGTTCTCTGTGTACTCAGTCGTCATCGTCTGGTGTTTTGGCGCCTGTTTGTGTAGAGTCTGCAAGAGAAGATCCTGACATGACCTTAAGGCGAGGAACCGGAAGGTAAATTTTTATTCATTGATTTATATACTTGTAATACTATGCTTTCAGGGGCAAATTTCTATCAAGTTTCTATTCATGAACTTGGACACTCGCTGGGATTGGAGCATTCTGAGAACCAGCAATCAGTCATGGCTCCGTTCTACCGCGGATACCATCCAGATACAAGACTCCACTCTGAGGATATCAATGCGATACAATCTCTGTACGGAAGTAGAGAATTACCGGAAACTACCACCAGATTTCCTGGATATATCAGTACATCAGAGCCCAACACTTTGCCGACAACCGTTCAGACAGAACCTGGGCCCCCCATACCTTTGCATCCCGTTCCTGGGCCTCCAGGGAACCCTCATAAGCCTCGAAAGCCAAAAATAAGACCCCCAAAAAAGCATGGAAACAAAAAGAAGCATAGAGATAGCAGCGAAGAAAATGATCGCA
Organism: Enchytraeus crypticus; assembly: GCA_905160935.1. Classification (NCBI taxonomy): domain Eukaryota; kingdom Metazoa; phylum Annelida; class Clitellata; order Enchytraeida; family Enchytraeidae; genus Enchytraeus; species Enchytraeus crypticus. The sequence continues at coordinate 656,060 of CAJHZI010000713.1, forward strand.
GTAAAAAGAGTGGGAAGGTCAAAAAAGAGAAAAAGCATAGAGAGCGAGAAGAAAAGAAGAAGATGAAAGAGGAGGCAAAGAGAAAGAAAGCAGCTGACAAGGCGAAGCGTAAGCAAGAAAAGAAAAAGAGTAAAGCTAACAGTAAAGGGAGTAGTAAAAGTAAAGGTAAACCGAAAACTAGCAGCAAATCCAGACGTAAGAATAGCAAAATCTAACCTATTATCTTGGCAAAAATACAAAAAGTGCATTAAGGTCGAAGCCTTATCCTACACGTAGTTCAGAGTAGAATTAAAATTTCAATCCTACATGCAGATTAATTTTATTATTTTGTAAGATGATAGAACGGTTTACAACAAGTCTACAACATTTTACAGAAGCAACAATTAATAGCTGTAATTATTAGTTTTTATTAAGTATAGAACGATTTACGATAACTAATTGCAAATTTACCTATTCAAACCATGATATTACGCCAATGTAAACAGTTTAAAGATTCATACAACCAATGCAACTTGTTTGTACAACTCAGTATAGTTGAAGACTAAACTTAGATAGGAACTAACAAAATCCAGTGAACTGATAAACTTTGGTTAAAAGAACTCTATGTGGAACACTGATACGCTACTGAACTGTTTATTTTCGCTTTTGCATCGCTTTATATCCTTAGTTTTAAAAAATCAGACTTGAACAATTATACGTCTAATTAGATATTGATTAATTTATCCTTGTGTATAGATATCTGTCATATTTTAAGTATTAGAAAAGATTAATTATAAATCTTTACCAAGAAAGCGGATATATACTATATATATACATACATATATATATATATATATATATATATATATATATATATATATATTTATACCTTCATGTAGTGACATGTGATGGGGGACGTCCCTTACATAATCCTTGTATGTGGAAATGGGCGTTAAACCTATATTAACATTATTATTATATACACATAGTAGCTATATAATATATCTATATATATATATATATATTGATCTGCCATGTGACAGGTTCAAGGTATATATTCCTATATTCCTATTCACAGTCTGCTGTTACGCCCCACAGCCCACAGGAGCACTTCATAGGTCAACATGCTAACTCCTTCATAACAGACTATGCCATATCCACGCTTAATATAGCCTATTGCTCGGGAATAATGAATTCGGAGGCGGCTCCCGTTCTCTTCCTCATTCAGTCCTTACTTAGTCGTCTCTTACACCATCTGTAGTTTACGGTTGGTAATTCTTCAGTGGCCCAGACAGTGCACAGGATATACATGAACAGTATACATATATATATATATATATATATATATATATATATACACACATGTATATATAAGCATATATATATATATATATATATATATACACATGTATATATAAGCATATATATATATATATATGTGTGTATATATACATGTGTATATATATATATATATATATATATATATATATATATACACATGTATATATACACACATGTATATATAAGCATATATATATATATATATATATATATATATATATATATATATATATATACTCTGATATAAATCAGGCTGAAGCTTTATTGTCACTGACATCCCATTCAATGAGAAATGAGGAATAGGAATAAATTATACCTCTATTATTTGTTTATTTTTTATTATTAGACTTTATGATAGCCTATCTTTAACTTTCTACAGTAATTCTGCTGTAACAATCTAGCCATATACATTTATTTTTGATGAAATTTAAATAAAAGCATCATCAAATCTCTTTAAAAGTCAACACTAGTTTAACTTTAGGTTCATTTTCTTACGCACGCATCATGGAGGTCCACCTATCTCGTCGGTGCTTTCTAAGACAAAGCTGTTGTTCGCATAGGATTTCGTTTCTGGATTGAAATGTTTTGAGTCACATTCTATGCTGACGCTATGTAGTATCACGCCATTCGAGGGCGTTCTATTCAGGTTTTCCTTCTTCTCATTCTCTGGATGGACTGGAGAATAACGACCCGTTCTGTGTACGTTGAGTGCCGGACCCCAGTCATCCGTGTGCCGGAATAAATCCCTCCAATCCTGAACAAACAATAAACGGAGTAAACTAAAAAATAGTGCGCTGAGCTAGATGGTTGACTGGTATTTTCGGATACTATAGTAGTTTATTGTTAAATGACAGTTTCTGTAAGAGTATTATGGTCTGCAACGGTCTTCAAGACTGGCTGCCTCGTAGATTCCATATGGTGCAATACAATAATCGGTTCCGTGATTAATCATTTCTTTGCTATTGACAATGCCAATTTGAAGCAAGCTACGATATGCATGACTTCTATGATATCCATAGGGGATATCCATTTGGTTCTTTTTACTGACCTGGACTTTAAACCCAGGTTACTTGATTTCGAGGCGAACATTCTTGAAGATAAATTCTACCCGAAGAGTCATTGTAGACCTATCCCCTTCAAGTTAGAATTTATTAGTGTAATGAGCAGATAGCAAAGATAAAGTACAATCAAAATCAAGATCCTAGCACAAATCAAGAACGGCCCGCTACTTACCTTGGACTCTTTTCTAATCATATCGTTGCACTGATACACTGCGGTGACAATAATCGCAGCGATTGGAATAGAGAACATGAGCCACCCCACCCCATCAGCCCACAGAGGAAAGATGTAGTCACCGTAGCTAGCTCTAGCGTTGTCCACGATGGAAAACACGAACAGAAACTGCAATGATTCAGTAGAAATTTCTAGTTATATGTTTTCATATTTTGTCAGAATATTTTTATATATACTGTCATAAGATTTGTATTCATACATTGCGTCCTACGTAGTTTGAAATATCATATAATATCGGGTAATCTGGTAAGATTAAGTGACGTAAAACTTATAGAATTAAAATGTATTGGTTAGTATAAGCATAAGTATGATGAAAGTCGGAGAATTTAAGTCAGATCCCGAAATTAAAATGAAATAAGATGACAACGTAAGTATGGTTTAGACTTAAATCCTTTTTCGGTTTCAGATCCTTTGTCGGTTTTCAGACAAGATCTGAATTGAACTTGTTTGAACTTCAAAGATGCGATTGAAGTTTTGAACCTTTGTTTTTCTTGGTTTCATAATAGCGGAGGACAGCTCCTCTGAAATTAGAAAATGAATCAATGCAAAGAAAGGCAGCTATGAATTAATATGAGAAACTCTGAAGTGTGACGAGACAAAGAGTGAGCCAGACATAGTAACTTATGATGCAGAAATATGGACAATGAAGAAATATGAAAAGAATTGATAAGTTACTAAGATCAACGCTTTTGAACTATGGTGTTGTAGTCGGCTACCATGAGTTTCATGGACACGACAGAAGTCAAGAACTGCAATATTTTCAGAAATTGGGGAAAGTAACTCATTAGAGAATATAACATTGGAGCAGCAGATAACATTCTTCGCTCACGTAATTAGAGGAAATTGCCTATAGAAAGAAATCATGTTGGGTACTGAGAAAGGGAAAAGAGGCAGGGACGGCACACAGTAAGGTGGTTGAAAGGGTTGAATGAGTAAAGTGACTGTAGCTCCCTGCTCTTAAAGATCAACTACCGGATGAAGCAAAGTGAAGAAATTTTATCTATGTGATCACTAGATGGCGTGTTGATAGAGAAAATTTGTCTCAGTTTATACAATTTAATTTGCTGTTCAGGCATGTACACTAACGCTACAAGAATTTGGATTCATCTATCGTACGCACTACACTGAATACTGGCAACTTTGGAAAATGTTAAGACAATTTGCAGTAATTTGGTTCTGCTATTTCCCCCGTGTTGTGTCCGGGTTGTTTGAAGAATTGACCAACCGGTGACTGCACGTGTATTAGAAGGCGACTAAAGCACTAAGATCCATACCATCTTCAGAAAGGGCATTAGGTTGGTGAATGCCTAGGCTCCAGAAATTGATACAAAAATTTAAAAGAATGAAAAAGTCTCAAATAGGGGATTGGCTGGTGGCGTCGTGTAGGCCAGAAAGGATTTGAGACAGTCTATTTTTATCCCGACCCTGGTTAAACTGGGATTCAACGTAGGACGATGATGATGATGAGTTTGGTTCTGCTATTATGCTTCAAAATTGTTGCTAACGTCAATGGACCTGCCGTTAGACAGTGTACCAGAAGAAGAAGATTTTTGCTAACAAATTATTGCAAAAATCCTATGAATCAAAAACTGCTACTAAACTTCACGGTTCAGACATTTTGTGGGAGAAATGAGATGTATGTGTGTTCATTTAATGCCGATAATGTTATACGTCAGTTTTCATTTCAGTACATGTGATAGGGCAGATATCATAAGAATTCCAAGCCATTTTAAATCGTGATATGAATCAAAATATGTAACATTATAATATTACATATAGTTATTGACAGACAGTATTTTGAAAGTTTATCTCTAAAAAAAGAATAAAGAAAATAACTAACCATCATAGTGAAGGGAGTAAGTATCATCCAACAGGAAATGAAATAATAATTAGGTCGATGTCCAATCATCATCGATATGTCTGAACAAATATTCTTTACTCCTAACACAAAAATAAATTGTATGATTAGTTTGATTACTCTTCAAAAGAAAATCAACAAATTATATTTTGTGTTAATTACATAAAGACTGTTTTAGTATTAATTTTATAACACTTGTCGTTAATAGCAATACCAATAGACGATACGGTCAACTAAACCCAATTGCTGAACTGAAATCCAATTTCCTATAATTAATATATTTCGGATTTTATCTCTTCGAACTCCGAATTCTGGAGAGATGCTGTGCAATCCAGAGTCAAGAATGATCGGACATGTAGGAATCGCCGAATGCAGTAATCAATGGGCAGAGTAATCAATGGGCAGAGTAGTCAATGGGCAGAGTAGTCAATGGGCAGAGTAGTCAATGGGCAGAGTAGTCAATGGGCAGAGTAGTCAATGGGCAGAGTAGTCAATGGGCAGAGTAGTCAATGGGCAGAGTAATCAATGGGCAGAGTAATCTGACGATCTATGACCATTAATGAGTAATTCCGAAATCGGAAGATTGGCAATATTATCTTAAAAGAAATTGTTTTAAATTTTTTCAAAGCCCTGTGAGATGGTATATAGAATAGTTCAAAGTTTTCATGTTTAATGACTTTGGTGGATGCTGACTTAAAAAGCCCAGTCTCCGGCATAAATATCTAAAGATATCCAGTTAGTTTCATAGGTAGGCTTCTCTTGTGGTCTCTGTGTACATAGTCGTCATCGTGTGGTGCTTTGGCGCCTGTTTGTTTAGATTAGAGTCTGCAAAAGACATCCCTGACATTGCCTTATGGCCAGGAACCGGACGTTAAATTCTGATTGATTGATTGATCTGGTAAATTGTATACCTGATTTTACTGCAAGAATGGCATACCGTAAATCCAGGCCACTGCTATAACCTCCAGAATGCTGATGATGATGACATTCAGACCAGCTGAATACCAGTCGAACAATGTGAAGACATAGATACCAGCCTGTACATATTTCACTGAATTTAATTGATAACAAAAAACCAAATATGGCAAAAATTATCAATTAAATTATGGCAATGATGTCAAGATTCAGGCCTATAACTACCTTAATCAAAAATCTTCTTAAGTATTTCTTCTAATGAAAAATTTAAACAATTATTTTGAGTGCTAGAAATTAACTAAATGCAACTGAAGTATGTTTTATTTGACGATATAAAATTTCTCAAATATATTTTAGTTGTCTTTACTAAGTACAGGCAATATTTTCTTGGTCTAATTCAAGTTTCTCGGGATTCATCAAACGGATTTCAGGCTCTTAAAATTAATTTAACTACTGCAATTATATCAAATGTTCTCGTCCCCGAAACTGGTCACCAATAATAGAATCATAAAATAACAGCATGGCAATAAAAGAAACTACTGCTTAGGACGTGATTTGTTAATAAGCTGCTAACAGCGATAAAAAATTTAATTTTGAAACACTTTTAACAAAACTTTATCATCATATGAATACATTTTTCTTTTTTACAAATTTCAAAGCGCAAAATAAAATCCGAAACCTACACAATAATCATATCATTAGAGGACGTGATTACTAGTAAAACCACTAGGTATAATTTAGAACAGGATCGTATTTTACTGACCCGAGTGCATTGAGGAAGTCCAAGCAGGAACATTCCAGAACATAATAAACCAATAAAGATCAGTTTTCTCAATCCTTTTCGCAACATCGGAAACTCATCCACAAAAGCCGTCACGATGGCCTCTATGGCAGCGAACTGGCTGTCGATGCCTAGGCTGAAGAGCATGAGGAAGAAGAGTACGGACCAGAGAGGAGCCACGGGCATCATGGCCAGTCCCTCGGGATAAGCGATGAATGCAAGGCCTGGGCCTGTTAGTGTAACAAAATGCAATGAGTGCATGATTAAATGCCATGATTCAAAAAAATATAAATATTATACAGAATCATCATCATCATCATCTTCCCTTGAATTTCTGTTCAACCAGGGTCTGGATACGAATAGACTGTCTCAAATCCTCTCTGGCCCACATCATAACATCAGTCAATCCCCTATTTGAGACTTTTTCATTCGTTAAAATTTTTGTATCAATTTTTGGAGCCTCGGCGCTCCAGAATAAATATTATACAGAATAATATTTTTTAATAGTAGACTAGTCAAAGAAACATTATGTATGAAATACAAACGACAATTTTGTAATGTTGTAAAGATAAATTTATATGTAGGCCAAACCAGTATTATATTATTTTTCTTTAGGCAGGCTTTCTAGATATTATATTTTGTACAGTTTTTAGACCCTCCTGTATTTTGTCCCTCAGCTTGGTTATGATTCAATAGTGATCGATGGGATCAATGACGACAGTAGCACTCTAATTGTTGTTGTCATTGACGACAATAGCACTCTAATGTTGCGTTGTCATTTTCTAATCCTAGTTGTTTGTCAAATATGTAGCTATATTCTGCTGTCCAATATAATTCCACTTCAAAGCCTGAGTAAACTCAAACCTCCAGCGACCACTTCAGAAACAGGTAGTCCAGTCTTCGTTGCCATGAATCCCACCACAGAAAAGATAACGAACCCGGCAAAGAAACTCGTTCCGCAATTGATTAGGGCAACCAGAACAGCATCTCTAAAAATAATAAGTGACATTTAAAATAATGAAAGGCAATAAACACTGTAATTATGTGTTTATGTCAAATGTGACACAAAAAGAAGAGAAACTGCTGATAATGGTAAAAGCCTAATACAAGCCAGTAAAGGCAACGATTTGTAAACCGATCAAATTTACCAATAGTTCTCTCAAATGAATGCGAAATGTAAAACATTTTCTGACTATGAAATTAATTCTGATTTCTGAATACGTTGCTTTGTAATGCATATAAATAAAAGAAAAGAAAATAACAATTATTAATCGCTGTCTTCAGAGCACAATTCTAAATACGAAAAAGAAATAAAAATTTAATTAAATTATTTTTGTAACAAAACAGAACTTAACAAACCTATAGACATTGTTGTGAAATCTATTGTAGCTTGCCATTGTTTCAAGAGACCCGAATGCAATCCCTAGTGAGTAAAAGATCTGAGTTCCAGCGGAATACCAAACCTATACAAATTATTATTTAGATTTTCGTTAATAGACGTATTTAGCAATGCAGATGCAAGCATGCTATCAGATTATACTAGATACAGCAACGGTTAGATTTGCATGCATTTGAATATAGGCTTAGTCATATAGTCTATATAATTTAGATTTTAAGTGTATTTTAAACAGTGTTTATTCTTTAACGCTTTAAAAATGAAAATGTTCACAGAAAATGAATACACGATGGTCAAAGTAATGTTAAAAGTTCAAACCTTATTTAAATGTGTTTAGCTTCACTTTCTCTGCATCTCTCTCTCTCTCTCTCTCTCTTAGTGCACTGCCTACTGGCCGGTCCATGATATATAAATCCTCCACTCTTCCCTGTCTTTCGCTTCCTCTTAATATCCACATATAAGTGGGTCTTTAAATCTTCTAACATACCTAATCTCGGCCTGCCTCTGCCTCGATTTCCTTCCATTCTACATTCTACCTCTTTTAATAGACATTCCCCCTTTGTCCTATCAAATTCTTCTTCTCATTTCTTCTCATTTCTTAATACATTTATAAACTGTCTATTTGTATCAACTCACTCCAGAACTTTCTCATTTGCAACCTTTTGAGTCCAGCTAATCCTCGCCGTTCTTCTCCATTTCCACATTTCCAATGCCTCTAGTTTCCTAATATCTTCCTTCCTTAAGGTTCATGTTTCACATCCATATAATATTATGATCCAAACCAAGGTTTACACTATCTTTATCTTTGTGTCTTTAGACTTTTTGTTAAAAGTTCTTTCCTATAACCGAAGGCCACCTCTACTTGTGCAATCCTACAGTATATTGCAAGGACTTCAATGTAATTTCGTGTAATAAATATACATGTAGCATTTAATTGAATCGTTCAAAGCTGTGTTTAAATAAATTTCTAGGACATAATCAGTGTAAAGTTCAAAATGGTGTTAAAGAGTATTATAGCAACCCAGACAACTGAGATCTAAAGTTGATTTCCAGCAATAAAAGGTATCTACAGTAATGTATTAGTCAGTCCATCATAATAATATAATATAATATAATCTATTAATCAGTCCAACTGCAGCTCAAATAGCTTTTCAACAAATACTTAGTTCAGTAATTGTAGCCTACCTTGGCTTTTGTTAGTTTGCTCCAGTCAGGGATGAGATAGAACTGGATCCCCATCCAGGCTCCCTCGAGCTGGACGTTCCAGATGAGCAGTATTACCAGGACAACGTATGGAAATATAGCTGTCACGTACACCACCTAGGACAAAAAATAACAACATGAGGTCACGTACACCACCTAGGACAACAAATAACAACATCAGGTCACGTACACCACCTGAGACAACAAATAACAACATCAGGTCACGTACACCATGTGAGACAACAAATAACAACATCAGATCACGTACACCACTTGAGACAACAAATAGTAACATAGGTCACTTAAATCACGTGAGACAACAAATAACAACATCATGTCACGTACATTACCTGAGGCAACAAATAACAACATTAGGTCACGTACATCACCTGAGACAACAAATAACAACATCAGATCATGTACATCACCTGAGACAATAAATAACAACATCAGGTCACGTACATCACGTGAAACAACAAATAACCACATCAGATCACGCCTGAGACAACAAATAACAACATCAAGTCAAGTACACAACCTGAGACAACAAATAACAACAACAGATCATGTACTTCACCTGAGACAACAATAGTAATATCAAGTCAAGTACCCACTGAAACAACAATTTATAAAGTTAGGGCTTGAAAGCAATTTCTGTTTCACAATGTGATCATAATAATACTAAATCCTTAGTTTCTCACTTCGGCCTCAGTTCATCCTCTTCATCCTTCTTCAGTGCTTGCTTTACACGCCTCTTACGACAAGATTACTGTTCGTTAAGAGGACACTAAGTAAGAGGCAAAGGGAAACCATCTCACAAGCCATATATTTCCCAGCTATAGAATATATAAGGCATAGGTAACGCATTGCCTTATGCGAAGGGATTTTCTTGTTTATCTACGGAGTGTTCCTTATGGAATGCGAAAGCAGACTACGAGTATAAAAGCGTAGCTCGATAGATGAAGAATTACTAATAGGCTCTTAAGCGATTGTAGAATCTGGAAGTGTACTATACGCTTCAGATCATAGAAAAATTAAAAATTGGATAACACTCAGCTACATGTACGCTTATTGTAGAAACCGACAATTTGGAATATAAATGAATAAATACATTTTTTCATATCTCGACAATTTTTATTTAATTGGAGTGAAAATCGGATTCCATTTTTCAGAAAATTCAGACCTCTAAAGATAAGATAAAAAGAACCTTTCCACTGGATTTTATTCCATTGGAGAGACAGAGGAAGACGATGATCCAGGCCAGAAGCAGACAGAGAGTCAGGTCCCACTTGATCACTGAAGTGCCTACATCGATTCCATCTGACATGTCCAAAACCACTCGTCTGCAATCATAATCGAATCTTTTAATCATCGTTTAGCAATCATAACCTTTACATAATGTCTGCAGCAAACAGCATTCAGCAGAATGATGTGAGCGTGAAATCTATAGTGTCAGCAGTAGTAGTAATGGCAGAAGTTTAACAAGAAAAGAAGGGCTCGACTCTCAGCTTCCTTCTTACTTAGTATCTCTGGGGACTAAACGACACACCTTCGTATATTATTTTTACATACTGTTTTTTTATTTTTTTTATTTTTTAATTTTACGCACTGTTTATGCTTCCAGCTTATACTGCGAATTTTGTGTAGGCTAACTGAAGTATAATTTGACTCTATTTAATTGAATTAATACATACTTTGCAAGAGATGTAAATTCGATACGCAATGGAGTAATGCAATCACGGAGTGAATTTGAAACTTGATAAGAGCCACTAAGATCTCTGCATAGAATGGGTTCAAAGCACAGATATAATCTTATGCATTAGACATAAATTTTAGCATGGCCGATGAATATTAGAAAGTATCTCAAAGGTAAACACGGTATATCTGATTTATTATCATACACTCTGAACGGTTCCTTAGTTGCATTTAGATTAATTTTAGTTGCGCTGAGCGCTAGGATATAAACACGAAGTGATAGGCCTCAAAAGAGATTATCACTGACCTTGACCTTTATATATATTTAAAGTTCTAAGCATTGAATAGTGAGATATAAATAAAGGACACAATTATTGAACCTGTAGAGACAAAAGCGCTGCTGTTGTTGGTTTTATTAACGAGATATTGCATAACTTGCTTGACAGGAGATTCGCAGAACAAATCACTTCAGAGCGTGTTTTATGATTATCATAAATAGAGAGACACCTTAAACCAAATCGAGAGCGCCATAAGCTGAAATACATGAGTCATCTAACTGCAATATCTAGAGGTTTTAGTAGAACTATATCTAGAACTCAAAATTTCCATTTTGTGAACTGTGATTTTTTGACAAAACATAGATTGATACATAAATTATGTTACGAAGGGTCTAATCTCTTTCTGCTAAGGAGCCAAATGCTATATACTGATGCTGCACTTCATGCTATATACTATCTTGAACGATTCTGCAGAAACGCCATTCGTCAATTGTAAAATTATGATTTTAAAGTTTAGCACTATCTCCTTCAGTGCATGGTTAGGTCGATTAAAGTCCTTCGGAGTAGATTTTCTTTAAACTTGAAGTAGCAAGTGACTCATCTGTGTCCATCACTACATAAAACAATGAAATTTGAATTTTTCACTGACGCAGAAGATTGTCATTTAAATCTTCCAAGCCAATGGCTTGTTATAATGTTACTAGAATGCTAATCAGCGGGTACAGGGTTTAAATCCAGTGCTCTCCGGTCACTGATATGCTATCGAGCAGGAAATTACGTTAAATATGGCTTAAGAGTTTTTATCTTCTCTGAAGCTACACTAGTAAAGTTTAAATTAGTATGCAAAGCCAGGAAAGGTAAAAGAGTAACAGGGTAAACTCACTCCAGTACTGCGTACTGGAGTGAGTTTAAGGAATGGAATCAGAAATATATATTTACAGCTACATTTTTTCGAAAGTGTCCACAAGCTAAAGTAATGGTAATAGTTGCCGCCATATGTGCCATATAATGAGTTCTGAATGATAAAGTAATTAAACGCTTAAGGAAGGAGTTGGCAAACGTCAAGTTCATCAGGCCATTCGTAACCACGAATGGTCTGATGAACCTGACGTTTGCAAACTCCTACTATTCCAACTATACCTTTATTTAGTAATTATTATATTCGAATTTGACACTTTTTTTACTTCGTAATTAAATAAGCTTCATCAAAAAGGGGGGGGGGGTTTTAACTAGTTTATTAAAAAATCTCTTTAACCTGCTTGATAGACGGACTTCGGATGAGAAAGATTACTAATGTTATTCTCGTTGATTTATTGATCGATTTTCGTATCATACTTTATGACTTACGTTGATTCAGTCTGAAATTGAAAGCGAAATGTTTTAGTGCAGAAACTTGTCATCAATTGTACATATACATGTACACGTGACTGTATTGATTCAAAATGTAAAAACATTTAAATGTTATATCATTCAATCTTACTCCCAGTAAAGCTCCGACGGAGATTTGGCCTTGACTGTGCAATTGTAAATATAATCCTCATTCGTGGTTAGATTGGATCTTTCCATCATTCGACACCATTCATCTGAAAATAATTACATTCGAAATGAATAAAAATACAAAAGTGTAGCTGGAAACTACAATTTAGAAGAGAACCACAGATAAAAGGACAAAATGTGAATATTTCATGTTTTTGAGCATCTCAACTGTTAACACAGAATACAAAGCACAATAATTTAAGTGAGAGATACTTGTGTAACGGTATAAGCGTAGTCATATACAATTAACATCTCTAAAATTGTTAAAACAATTACTATGAGATTTTCTGCATCAATTAAATCGATAAAATTCTAGAAATGCAATGTCAGCGAGGCACCTGTCATGTTTCTCATGAGGGAAGCATTTTGCGCCGATCTCTCCCAGCACCCAAGTCTGATCCACTCAGGACGACAGTTCTGCCAGGGTAACTGACTACTCATAGAGGCGAATAGGTAGTAGAGAGAGTAGGCTATGATCATGTTGTAGTAGATAGAACACATGAAGTTAATCAACACCATCGCCCAGCCAATTCCTAATACAACCGTAAATGTTCAAATTAATGTCATCGTTTAGATCATTAGCAGTGTAGATTCTTTTGAGTAACAATTCTTTTGAGTAACAATTTTGTACACATTTTAATGACCGACATTGGTACGTCTCGTGCGCAGTGGTAGAGAGCTCGCCTCTTGAGAGAGAGGTCGCGAGTTGGAGACTGCGTTTGCGATTTTGGGTTTTCTTCCGAGGGGCGAATAAAAGTCTGACACCACCATTTGTGGTATACACGTGGTGTTGTCAGGCCGATATATAGCCGACTTTAATGTTCCATTTCCTATCCGAGACCCTCCGTGTCGACCCCGTAAAAGGAACGGGGTATACGGCACGCTAAATGGAATTTTCTAAATGCCGTCTTTGCGAAAATTGAGTCTTGGATAAGACGAAAAAAACAATTCTTACATAAATAAGGTGATAGGTCATCTGTGCCTCCCTCTCTTTAAATTCTGCTCCCTGAATGTACTAAATAAATATACTAGGTCACTGGTTATATTTTATTTGATATTGTGTGAATTGATTATTAAATTAAATTAAATTAAATATATAAATGCTTAAGGGCTGCTTGTGCGTGTAACAATAGAGGATATTTGGAAGGTATTCTTACATTCGACCCTTTTATGAAAAGTGAAGAAAACGTCAAGGTTTCCACACATTTGGTCAGAGTCACATAACTTTGGACTTTTGTGTGTCCATGTTATTGTTCTGTAGTTCCTTCAACTGAATTCTTACTTCTTACTACGACAGTTATGAAAATAATTAAGCTAATTTAAAATTAGCTTGATTTCCTTAAATAGCTGCATGAATATAAAATGTTTAAGTATCCAAAAGCAATTTCAAGGTAATCAATTTCACTAGGGTAATATTAGTTAATTAAAGGCTATAATTTATTGGCTTATATAATGAATTTTGCAATTCAGTGGTCCACAAATATTCCTCAACATTTCAACATTTATGATTTGGCGTTTATTTTATCATTGTTATCACTTGAAAGCTAATAAATGTGACTCTTACCTTTGAGCACTGGAACAATCTTCCACACAGACACTGAACCCAAAGATGAAAACTGACCGAGAGCCATCTCCAGAAAAAACATTGGAATACCAGCCAACGCCAGAGTCAATATGTAGGGAATAAGAAAACTTGCTGCATCAAAAATTGGTACAATATACATTCATATAAATAAATACATAAAGTGCATTTCGTATGACAATGTGAAATTTATTTTTTGGTCTAAATACTTGTACTCCTTCGATGAATCAAACGATCCCATCAGAGATTGAGTTACTACCATCACAAAATTGGTGTTACAATTAATTGCTCAAATTTATAAAATTAACTTAAAGTTATTTAAAATTAATATTAGAGTATAGTTTCAATAACCTACACGATCAGATTTTCCTATATAAATATCTTATTTGCTATCTTTTTCATAGTTTTATATATATTTTTCGGTCAATTCAAAAGACTCAAATAACTGAACTATGACTTTTCAGTTAAAATTATGGTTTACAAATTCATAGCAAAACAGAATACCTCCTCCATTTTGATAGGCTCTATATGGAAATCTCCACAAATTCCCAAGTCCCACAGCGAATCCGACAACTGACAGAAAGAAGTCCGCCTTCTTGGACCAGTTTCCTCTTTCCTTATTCTCGTCTCCATAACTTTCGTTATCAGTGCTCCGGAATGATTTCTAACAGCAGCAAAATATGTTTCGATGCATTAACTTGATCTTGTAAACTTGGAAATGTTTATCTAAAACCCAGGGGCACAACTACAGGAGGAAAAGAATAGCTGCTACCCCAGCGGCACCAATCCAAACAAAATTTGTATGAACTATCTACATGTATTTATGCCTTATTTAATAGGCCTAAATAGTTAAACTTGCTATCCAAATTTTTAAGCTACCACCTCACTGCCACTTAATGAAAAAATTACTGGCTACGCCACTGCTGTAGCAATAGCATAATATCCTATTTATAATTGTATAACTTTATAACTTATTATATAAGTTAGGCTTTCCCCGTGTTGTATCCGGGTCGTTTGAAGAATTTGACCAACCGGTGACTGCACGTGTCGTAGAAGGCGACTAAGATCCATACCAACGTCAGAAAGGGCATTCGGTTTTTAAGCGCCTAGGCCCCAATAATTGCCACAAAACTTAAACGAATGGATATTAGGGGATTGACTGCTGATATGGTGTGGGACAGGGAGGACTAGAGAAAGTCTATTCGTATCCCGACCCTGGTTAAACTGGGATTTAAGGGAGGATGATAATGATGATGATAAATTATTATATAGGCCTAAGTACTTTTTAAAAACTTTTAAAACTTTTTTCGTATTAGAATCAGTTTTGATTTTTCGTTGGACATTGATGAAACTGTTAACCTACCTTACTGTCGATGCTCATTGTGACAACTTCTAACTCTATTTGAATCAACTACAGACTTGTCATTTGTATTTTAAAGCTCTTTATGTAAGGTAAGTAGTCCAGTAAGTTTAATTATACTGCCTACTAAAACACCAATGCAAATTTTACTCTACTTTTCTACGAATATACGGTACTACAATGAACTCAAGTTCCTGAACTGTTTAATGACAAATTAAATCTAAGAAAACGTCTTTCACTTAATAATCCTCAATTACGAATTCGGTCTTAGCGTTCACGCAGCATTCTTGGCCCAGGTAGTAAAGGAAAATGTTTGCTTAAATTAGTTACCAATGCAAAGGTCAGAAAGAGTAACTATTCTTTGGTATTTTATACATAATCAAGACGGATTAGCAGTGAGAGACTGACAATTCGGCTAACTTAAGCCAAGCAATTTAAAATAATTTATAACTGCACTTCACTCAGTGAGAAATATTACTTTAGATCACTTACATCATTGTCTCCGTATAGACTACGTAGAGCAAAGCTAAATGAAATTGTGATCAGAAATTTATTGCCTCTTAGATTAAATCACAAATAATAATTTAATATAGAGCTTGCCAGTTGCACGGCATGATTGGCTATAAGAAGTTCCAATTCTAAGCATTTAATAACTACCTTAATAAATTCGTAAAAATATTTAGGCCTACACTAATCTCTAGTATTAGTTTTGATAGAAGTCTTAACAAAATTGGTAAATATATAGCAATTTATAATGTTGTTTGACGGAGAATAACAGAGGTGTTATATGCAATGGACCTGCCAGTGAAATATAAGAGAAAATAATAGAAGGAAGATTTCAGGAGAAAAGAGTTAAGAGGCAGACCAAGACATGAGCTGTTGGATGATTTTATAACAAATTCTTATATAGAGCTGAAAATAAAAGATGAAAATAGAATTGTTTGTAAGACTTATATGCCATGGACCTGCCGTTAGGCATTGCACTAGAATAAAGTATTGTTTTTATTAAGGTTCACTCATTTAAAAATCTTAAACTATTCAATACATTGCTTAAATACTCCGAAAATATTTCTTATCAATATTGTTAAGATATAATTTTTTTTCTAAAACCATTTCAATTACTTTTCCCAGTATACATTTCTAAAAGTATTACATTTAAAAATATAAAATACTAGCAACATATTTTAAATGCCTTAACTCTGTCTAACATAAAGGCCTTTAGCAAACTTTAATGTATTCATTTGCTGGAATAAATAAAGCTTCAACGATAGCTTTACATTGCATTGCTCAGATACTGCTTAGTTTTCTCTTGCAACATGCTCAGTAGCCTAATTGTTGACATCTTCTCAGTGATGTGCATGACTTTTTAATTTTTAATTTGAAGTTAATTGAAACAATATCATACAATCATAAAGAGTTTAAATAATTTCGCTGTGTTAAATAAAATTAAATGTCAGTGCAACCAAAGCTTCACATCAAGGTGCTATTTTGCTAAATTGCTACAGGCACCCTGATTAATAATCCCGGGAATTTCAAGAAAGATTTTATTGAGAATAGGACTCCAAGTCGCAAATATGACTGAATATGAAAATGAATATGAATATGAGTCAAGAATATAACCCCAAGTTTTATCCAGGAGGATAAAACTTTGTATTCATGTATGCCTGGACTGGGTTTCTAGAGTTTGAAATTTGCATCGTTTTGAACTTCTACTTGCTCACCGGCTTGGATTTGTCTTAATAGTGATCGATGTTTTCATGAACGACAAAGGAACTCTAATTGTTGTCTGGCTATGAACATGTATGTTTAAATGAACGCAATGATAATCGATTATGTATCGATGGGCATCTAAAAATACCAAAACTACGCAAAATTAACATATATACAATCTTTCTTTCTAATGATCTATCTAACAAAGGGTTCAATGCGCATATTCTTAATTATATTCTGCCAAATTGTTCAATAAGGTGAACTTCACAAATTCATAATATTTTTGCGTCATAATGTTTTTAAACAAAACATTTTTCTTCAGCAAAATCTGGCAAAAATTATCCAACGTCTTATTATCACAATATGCGATGATCAGCGCTCTAAATTAAAAATATATAAATTACTTTTTGCGTAGTCTTATTCAAAATGTATTTAGTCTAATTATGCGGTAGAGAACACTACCTATAATAATTAGTTTTGGAGGCACTGGCTGCAGCCAGTGGCGATGTCGGTAAGATACTCGGCGGTGGATCAGTATGTGCGGGGTTCAAATCCTGAGCTCGCCCGCCACTGACATCGCTTTCGAGTGAGGAATCTGACAGTTACCTTAGCTTTTAGCTTTATCTTAGGTAGTTTGTGGAGGGGCGAAAAGGATTCGTATGAACACCCACCTCTGACCGCTAGTGTCTGGAAACGTGTGTAGATGTGACAAACTGACGAAGACGAGTTGTGAAATTGTTTTCTTTCTTTTTTATGTGATGCGGAAGTTTGGTTACCGTTCAGTTAGATAAGTAACACTGATTGGTTGTAAAATTATCATTATTCACTGTAGATCCAATGGGTTCCAGAGACTAAATGTGACAGGGCTAGGTCCAATAGCATCGTGTCAATTTGCGAGTCAAATTATCGATAAATCTTCCATTTATAATTCCATTTCTCAATTAGTAAATTCACAAACAGAATTCTGATCAACTCTGATGAATTTACTCCATAAAATATCATAACTCTTCAATATATCAAGCTACTAAAGTTATTTATAAACTTACTACAGGATAAATCTACAATTATTCCGTGTGACAAATCCCGGAGCTTTCAGCTTTCCGCTTTCCTACCATCCAATACCCGAGTATACATTGAGCAGTCAAAATCATTGTCTCGCTCTCATATTCTCATCCAGCATCTTGGTAAACTTAACAAATCAGACACTATCAATAGAATCCATCCCGAAACCGCAACGATCAACGCAGTGCTCTCTGTTGCGCTCATGGGTGTCTACTTTTTCTCTTCTCTCACTCTAAGATTAGCTTCACTCTCCTTATTCTAGATTAAAATCGATGAATTTTTAATTGTTTTGTTTCATTAGCTACGTGTTCGTCTTCCTATAGTCAGAAAGTGCAAATTAATACAGCGTCACGTCAAAATGCACGAATTTAGCGACACGTAAATCGCCACTAAATGCTATTTCCAACATAGTCTACACTGTCATGTACAAATCTAAACTGGGAGTGTGAATTTTGTGAATTACTCTAATCTATCGTCTCGCCAGATACTTCTACTCGCTAAATAAAAAAATTCATTTGTCGGTAACACAAAAATTAATTTGAGGGCAGCCATCTGGCGAAACGATAGATTAGAGCTCGTGAAAAATTCACACTAGATGCAGGCAAGCTTACTTTTGCGCATAACATTTAATTATGCCTCCAAGACTCCGAGCTAGAGAGGGGGGGCGAGGGATCAGACATATTCAATAATTTTCACTTAATACAACAACAGTAACATCCTATTCTTCTTCTTCAGTGCACTTCCAAGCGGCAGTTCAAGATACATATTCATACTCAAAGTCTGCTTTCTCGCTCC
Organism: Enchytraeus crypticus; assembly: GCA_905160935.1. Taxonomy (NCBI): domain Eukaryota; kingdom Metazoa; phylum Annelida; class Clitellata; order Enchytraeida; family Enchytraeidae; genus Enchytraeus; species Enchytraeus crypticus. The sequence goes on from CAJHZI010000713.1 coordinate 674,844, forward strand.
ATAAGAGCACTCCTTAGACCAACAAGTTAATCCCTTCACAAAGTCAATGCCTTATCATACCTTATGTAGCCTATAGCTTGGGAAAAGTTTGGCTTCTGAGGTGGTTTCCCGTTGACTTCCTTAGTTAGATGGGTTAATTACCATTTAATCCTGGGGGGAAATATTTCATGGTGAGGTTGGTCCCCTCTAGCCATCCTCAGCTCCTGCCTTAATCGTCTATTACGTACTCGTAGCAGATCATTTGCGGTTGCCCTATTCTGCAGTGGTCCAACCACACCCGAACACAACACGGGGAATTGTGTTATTGTCAGTATATATTGTATATTAATTATTATGTCGCCTTTAATGCTTTATAATAATAAACGTTAAAGCGATTTTGTTATTGTTGACGGTGAATGATTTATTAGAGTGCGTATACGGACCAATTAAATCACAGGGCATTGTGCCAAGACCTACCCTAGAGCAAATATAAATAAACAAGTAATAAGCCAAAATATCTCAGAGAGCTTATGTTAGCTTGAACCAGCTATCTGTAGCGCAGTTATATTATCTTCAATTGTTTGTGATAGATTTTATTATACGATACTATAAAATAACGTAGGCAAATTACTCCGGTAGCAGAATAGGTAGGCCTATGTTTTTGACAGTGTATTTTAATTAACGCAGTAACGAATAGAATAACCAACTGGTATATAGTTTAAATCTTGACTACACCTAATGACAGCTCCTAAAATGAACGACACGCGAAAGGAAAGAACTAAGCCCATTGCTGTGGTATGTAATTTTGTATTTTTAACTGTTGTCAATTTAATTAATTTAGTTAAAGAACTAAAACGTACTAAATTAAGCATCACCGATAACAATGAAATTGCAATCAACCATGCAAACTATATTAAATACTATTTAATTATTACCGATATGGCTAACAATTGCTTACACAATAATGGAAAGCAGTGATAAACCACCCAGGTGTCTTAATGAAATTTGTAAGTCGTTAACCCCTGTTATGTGATCAACTCGTTTTCATTAGTATTGTTTTCATTACAGATGTGAAGGGAGACTCAGACCGAGATGAAATTTTTGAACGGTGGACCTGCCATTTAGCATTACACTCTGGTGAATTCTAATATGGATAGGGTATTGTGCAAAAGAAATAGATCACAATAGTATAGTACAATTAAGATTTAACTTCGGGTTTGTAGCTCAATGGTGATGTCAGGGAGCTCATCCGCACAAGAGCGTAGGCTCATGTCCGTAGACTTCAGACTAAAAGTAAAAAGTAAACAAACATTATAGTGAAATGATCAGCTGTGTTGATATCTATCATTTTTAATACCACATGTTTAAATCATAAGGCAATTTAGACCTTTTTCCGTATAACCAGTCCTGTGAATGTCCGAGAAATTACTCTCAGATCAGCGCAGCTGGGATTCGAACTCACGAGGATTCAATTCATCTCAGGATCTATCATTTAAAACTTTATGACGTTACCCTACGCTATTAAGACAGAACTGAGATTAGTGTAGCTTTCATTCAACGCTAAACAAGCTATAGGCCTACAATAGAAAAAACCTTATAAGTAGAAAATAACGCACAAGAAATAAAATAACATATTTAAAAAATTTAAAATTTAATTACCAATGTAACAACTTTGAAAAGTAGAAAACGCTTCTATAGCCAAAAGGTACATAATATATTGAGCGATACTATTTATTTGTAAATGTGCTTTATGAGTAATAAGATTAACCTAAGATGTAAAAAATTAACCTTATGCTTGTCATTGCCTTAATAATTACCTGCAAGAAAAAATAATAGGAGTTGTCTTTATAGCTCTGTTAAGATTCTTCTACTTCAGTGCAGTGCCAAGTGGCAGGTTCAAGGTACATATTCATACTAAAAGTCGGCTTTCTCGCTGCATAAGAGCACTCCTTAGATCAACAAGTCAATCCTTTCACAAAGTCGATTCTTTATTCATACCTTGTGTAGCCTATAGCTTGGAAAAAGTATGTCTTATGTTAATAAAGAACTTTAAAAATAAATGCTGAGTAATCGGCGAGGTGCTCACTCCAGTAGGCCTATATAAAATGGTTTACCTAGCTTAATGCCAGTATAACTTGTCAGTCTTTCCATTGAAATTGTGGAATTCAAACCCTGGAAACACTTTTGCTAATACATAAACTTATTTTGTATATAATTTCAAATTTAATAAAATTGGTTCAAATTGATGATCATATAATGCATACTTGTAGCAGACCAATGTTTAATCTCAGTGGATTTTCTAGATAATGTCGTATAAATGTAAAGTAATATAGATTTGGATTTAAATTGATCTTGCCACATTATCAACTAAATTATATTCTTTGCACAATAATTCGGTACCTACCGTACGCGCATATCTCTCTGTGTAGTGTTATGCCAATTGGTCTAATATACATATATTTTCTTATATATGTTCTTAATATATGTTCTTAATCACAATCTCCCGTCACGCTTCATAGAGAGCACTGCATAGATCAAAAAGCTAATCCCTACACAAAAGGCTATGACTTCACCATAATTTAACTTAACTTAAATATACTGGTTCAGGAAGTCGCAAAGGCTTGTAATACCAGTCTACTCAGTTCTGGGTTTGTCGTCTCATACAACATGTGCGGCTTATACATGTAGCTGGTATATTCTTCAGTGGCCTGGACACAACAGGAAAAGCATTATTATACATGTATATAAATAAGAAATAAGTTTTATTATATATGTTTACTATACATGTATAAAAATATATTATATATATATATATATATATATATATATATATATATATATATACATGTATATTATATATATATATATATATATATATATATATATACATGTATATTATATATATATATACATGTATATTATATATATATATATATTTATAATATACATATGTAAATACGTTTATTATACATGTATAATAATTGCACTTATATATTACAGCTTAGTAGTCAGCGAAAACCATTTGCATTTGATTGCGCAATTAGTTGTTATATTCAGCACAATTGAAAAAATATGACCAACTGCAAAGCCTGAATACTAAATAACTTTCAGGCCTTCAAGGTCAGCTTGTTGACTGTTTATCAAGTATTACGGTATCAATAATGAATGATATACCGCTCGCCTGTGCGCCGATTGTGTGTATATGTTTTGAGTAATGTTGAGAAGCCCAGTAGGGTTTCAACTAGAGGTGAACCACTATTATAATAGAGTAAATACTGCAGCACTATCGCTCAGCCTGCGATTGTGTACGCTGTAGGCTGACACCTTTGTACTTTCGCTGACAAAATATTGCATATCAGCTGTAAAGTCCGTCAACCGACGGGTTCAGCTCCAGAGGTGTATTGACTAATTAACACTAAACCCCTAGTTGAGTATGAAATGTAGACACGTCTCAATACTTTACAATAGTTGCATACAGTGTGACAAGCTATATACACTAGATTTAACATAATGACAAGCATCATTAAACCAAAGCATGTCATCATTAATATAGCTACTTTACGGAAATTTGAGAGATAGTAAAATAGATCAAGCACGGAATTTACGGGGAAGGATCGTGCAAAAAACGTGCTTTTTAAGACTGACTTTAAGGTTATCATGTGAATCAGAATGTCTTATAGAATGTGGAAATTCATTCCACTATTAAGAAGTTCTTATTCACCGGATATTTAGCCCAACCCTTTGACGTTTAGCACTAAAGATGCTAAGCCCGTCCGTTCGAACTATAGCTAAAGTACTGCCTGAACCTTTCTCGTGGAAATTTTCAATTAATTAATAAATATTGCAATAAAAGTGTATAGCTCGAATGGTATTGGAATCAGTGACGTCAGAATCCGGAGGCTAACTGTCCTTGTTTGAATATTGACACTTAAAACGACTTGTAAAAAATATACATTGTTGATAGAAATATAAATGTAGGAATATAATAGGATTGAAATGTTTCGCAGCCACTGGTATGTGTAACATATCTAATTAGATGTAATATTTTTATATAAAGAATAAAAGCAATAGCAAAATTAAACTATTAATTTTAAATTTGTAATTCTGCCAGAGATGATATGCTGTGATAAACGAGTAAAAGTACGCGCAGTAACTTAGCTATTTGAACTGTTTCTCTCTCTCTCTAGTCTGTAAGTTTACATGAACTCTTTTGACATCATGGACAGATAGAAAAAAGCTTTAAATCCTGATTGACTGCTTAATCGTAAAACCTGACTACTGCAATATAACAAATACTCAAATATTGTTGCTAATATTTTGAAACAGTTAAAGAGCGTCGGACCGAAGTTGGTGCCGTTCTTCAAGACGGTGGCGATCTACTTTGTCCTCTACGGCAGTTACTCATCTGACTCCACCCAGTACGATCCTCTTCTTCACTGCCTCGTTAAATGTCTGCCCATATTATCGCTCATCGTATTCGTCATCCTGCACGGCCTCAGTCTCTCTGAATACTACTCCTACTCTCGCAAGGTTCTGCTGGGTCTCATCTTCTCCTTATTCGGAGACGCCTTCCTCGTCTGGCAGAAGTCTGGCTACTTCATTCACGGACTGCTCATGTTTGCAGTGGCTCAACTTCTCTACGCCTCAGCCTTTGGGCTGCGACCTTTACGATTGTGGCTGGGAGGAGTATTTCTGATGATAGGTGGACTGATCTACAGTGTCCTGTATCCTGGGCTGGATCATCCCATGATTGCGCTCACAGCTGTCTACATCCTGCTGGTGTCCATCATGCTGTGGCGGGCTGCCGCCAGAGTCTACATCTTTAATGATCTATGGACGTGGACTAAGCTGTGCGCATGCGCAGGAGCTGTGTGCTTCACCGTGTCCGACACTCTAATTGCCGTGAATAAATTTGTGTCACCGTTCCCTGGTGCTCATCAACTGATCATGGTCACCTACTACATCGCTCAGCTGGGAATCACGCTATCTGTGGTAGACAGTCAGGTGGATGCGTTCTTCGAGTCACCAACAAAACCTTATGAATGAACGAAAAGTATTGATAGTTTTAAATGTTGAAATTGTTTGCTAAGCATCGTTCGCATCTCTATTAGAGGCTATATAGAACTGTTGTGATGGACAGTTCGTTAGAAGTTGGCAGATTTAACTAACAGTTAATTTGACAAGATGTTAATTGCATAAAGTGAAGTTAAATTGTTAATTTCCTAACAAATTCATAGCATAACATTTACGTAAGACGCTCCTGTTTTAGAACGAGAAGCTTTCGCCTTTTACTTAGCCGCAGACTAGTGTTGCAATTTAATTACAAGTTGCCTAATGTTGATAAGTTAATTGCGTAGTAAGTTAACAAGTATTACCTGCTTCTCAGTTCAGATATTAACATGTACGGGTTTCGTTGTTCAGTTTGACCGTAATTTTGTTTACATGGCTGTGCAGTACTGCCTTTAGCAGTAACTAATCAGGTATGTAAACTTTTATACAGGTCGCGGACGAAGCTTTATATGTATCGTTAGAATGTGTAATATGATTATATTACGGTAATTTTAATCCATGCTGTTAAACTATGCCAATAAAATCAATATAAAAATCAAACTGATTGAAATTCGTAATGAGTGGTGAAAATAACAATAATGGAAGATAGTAGTTACTAATGGATGATAAGCAAAAACTTGTCTACATTCATTAGTATTATAAATGAAAACCTCTTAGCCATATATACTAGTTATCATTGTACGATTTAACCTTGTGACTCAAGACTGTTGCGTAAAAGATATCTACAAGTATGCTGGTTTCATCGTTTTACTATGTACTTTCAGTTTGGATTCACCCCATGTTGTAAACCACTTTGTCTCATCAACTTGGCTTTGATTCTACATGTATATAGCTCGGTCAGTTAATATTATTCTATTCGAGTTTTGTTTAATTTTAATTAAGTTGCAGGTATAATTTTAATGTATTTTTAGTATGTTTTAATTGTTTTTTATTAAGATAATGACTTGGCATACATTTTCATTAAACTGCAGGTTGGAAATTGCTTGCATATAGTTCTTCTCATTTAACTATAGTAACTCGATGCACTTTATGCTATGGGATATTTCAACGATATGACACTCAATACAAATTATTTACGCATACTAAGAGCTAAATGCTAGTGCGGCACTATTGTATCATTTTGTATGTTTATTCTTTTGTGTGGGCGTATCTGAAAGTGAGAGATCACTTGTATATGATAAAGCGCATTCAATTAATTCTTAGAAATGAATACTGATAACGCGTTATCATCAAAACTGATGTCAACAACCTCCGAATGACTATTTGATTAATTATCATTGCTTTTGTACTCATTGATTTTGCATAATTATTTTAGTAATATTTCGCGATGATGGTGACGATGATGTTTTTGTACTATCTAGCCAATCGTATGACAAATCAACTTGAACCTGAGCACATTTTTAATCGCCACTCGTGACAATTTAATACTCTTTACCTAAGATTTAAAGCCCATGTGATTTAAAATAATGCTCGTTTGCAATGACATACAAACATGCATTTTGATACATAGCAGTATATTGAGTTATTAGACAAGACATGACCTTTATTGTATAAAATGTAATCATTTTAACTGTGTATGTTTTTCTATGATGAAAACGGTGAATTAGAAATTATGCAAAATTTAGACATTTCACAAACAACTGAAACAACGTTTAGAATCTGCTCAGAACCTCCGGAACAGGTTCTGAGTAGAGATGGGAATTTTATGAATTTCCAGAGTTCGGATTCGGTTCGGTTCGTTGAAAATGAAAGTTCGGTTCGGTTCGGGTTCGGTTAGCAGTTGACAATTTGAGAGTTCGGTGCGGTTCGGTTCGTTGAAAATGAAAGTTCGGTTCGGGTTCGGTTCTAACAAGGGTTCGGGTTCGGTTCGGGTTCGGCTTGCTTTCCAACTCGAAGAGTTCGATTCGAGTTCGAAATGGTTTGGTTTAGATAATGTTGCAATTGTTTAACCTTACTTATAATAATTATGGCTATGACAAACATGTTCAAAATGGTTTATGGTAAATATGCTTAAAAATTATTTAAGTCATAATAGCTGTCACATTTTTTCACCTGGGTAAAAATATGATAATGAAAAAAGAAGAGAAGTGGTATTTATTCCTGTCCATTTCTTATTTTATTTATTGTTACTTGACCAACAAATGTTTATAATATAGATAATTAGCTTTATTATTGTATCTGAAATATTTTCCTTGATTATAACGAGCAATTAGAATGCTTCATCAATTTTTTTGTCACTATAGGCCTATATATTAGATACGTTTATAATAAAGTGGAAATGTCTTGGCTAAAATTTGATCCAATATTTCAGAGACAAAGTGCAACTTTTTAACATAAAAATTTCAAATAAAGATGATTTAGTAAACACGTGCACTTCCATATAAAAATGATCATAATATACACCATTTGCTATCAACTGACCAGTAATAAGCTTCATAATTTACCTTAGAGTTTCAAATTTTAAACTCTCAGATCAATTATGAAGTTACGAAAATAGTTATGAAATTATTTCATTGCTATGGTGCGAAATTATTTACTCTAGATAGCTTTTAAAACATATGTCATGTACTGTATAATTATTCGTAAATCTGGCTGCAAAAATATTAAGGTAGCACACTAAAATTAGGAAAAAATTCATAATTTGAATTTAACAAGAACAAATTCACCTAGATGACGTCTCTGATATCATACCTGGATGAGGAAACGGACGATAAACCTTTATTATTATTATTATTTTATTTTATTTTTTTATTTTTTTATTTTTTTTAAATGCCCTGGGCTGTAAAGGGCCCTGGGCTAAAAAATAAGGTAAAAGAGACTTTATTTAATTAAAAGTTTTAAAAAAGCGATTAAAATAATTCCTCTGCACTCTGGGAAGCCGCTTTAGCCAAAGTGCCACTGAAGCAGACTGCATTGAATCGCTGGAGAGCAATAGACAGTCGCTGCCACAGAAAAGATTTTTCGCGCTTATCACCAGTAATGGCGCTGGTCCTCCAGCCTATTTCGTCAATAAAGTCTGATGCGAGAGAGTTGATGGGCCCCATTATTATTATTATTATTATTATTATTATTATTATTAGATTGAGTCAAACATTTTCAGATTTTTATGGGATACTCTCATCACGTTTGTCTCTGTGATGCTAATCTTCATTCCATATTTAAATGCCGTATCATTCAGACTATCCATTATCTTCTGTAGGCCCGTCTCGCTTCCCGCTACCATTCCATTGTACCGCTACCATTTTAAAATTTGTGTCGGAACCAGCCATACCTGAATATATGTTGTTAGATACTGTAAGACATGTAAATGCAAAAACTAATATATATTTTTGGATTGTTCTTACTACTTTTATTTATTGTCAGACTGGTGAAGAAGAGAGGAACTCCAAGAGTTTGGTTCCGTTCGGTTTGGACGAAGTCTGGGTTGGGGTTCGGTTCTGGTTCGGTCAGAGTCTGGGTTCGAGTTCGGTTCGGTTCTGTCAAAATTCTAGATTTTAGGGTTCGGTTCGGTTCGGGTTCGGTTCGATTCCTATCTCTAGTTCTGAGGACTGAGATTTTTGAATTACACTTATTTTCTGCTGAGCAATATTAGGTTGAGCGCGTTTCTAACTTACTACCTGATGTGTATCTTAAACAAGTGTAGCAGTGCATGTGAACGTTTTCCGGCAAAAATAGTTGAAAATACTGATAGTTCAACCTCTAATAAATAGGCCTAAAAATATTAGGACCAACAAAGATTGTAGCCTGAACTTCATTAATAATAATGTTTACTATGAGTATTAGAAATACTTACAAAATTTTATCAAATGAATGGGGAAGTTGCTCACGCCTGAGAGATGGGTGAAGAATGTCTATTCTTATCCTAACCCTGTAGCTAAACTGGGATTCAAGGGAAGATGATGATGAGTAAATTTACCGACTGCACGTGTTATTTTTGAAAGATGCACATGTTCTTACAAGTGTCTATCCTATTATTCACACAAACTGAATGTTAATATTATCTACTATAATTGCCACAATTATTTATAAATTTTCAGATTTTATTTCTTAAGATGAAGTTAATTTAGCTTTGACTTCATCTAGTTAAAAATGGCTGAAGCTTCGTTATTGATCATAAGCACCATCCTGAAGCCATTGGCTACTATAGTGTTTCTCTTTTTTATTCGATTACGATTTTCAGTAACTTATAATTGTTTGCTACTTTGCTCGTCTGTTGTAGAATATTTCTTAAACTTTTATTTTTAATTAAGATCAATCGATGCACGGGATGTTGACGACAACGCTGATCTAATTATTATTCCGAATGTTAACTGCTAACTATGTTTCTGTGATTCGTTGTTATTCCATCATTTTGAGTTCGGTTACGTCAATGCAATTTTTGTTTATAAATAAATGCATGAAATGTGTGTTTTATAAATGTTTAAGCCTTAGCAAAATTGTCGAATTCTTGTTACTACACAATTTATTAGACATAGCCTACTAAATTTGTGTAGAATATATATATATATATATATATATATATATATATATATATATATATATATATATATGTATATATATATATAATTCCATAATCTGTCGTGTGTGTCAAAAACCAGAGTATTTAAAATTCCATACCTGTCTAGTGACATTTCGACTTCATTCGTTACATTTGCGCATCAATAGGCCTAATTAAAAATTTAGGAAACAAAGCCACGCTAATTTTCGTACAATTTCTTGTCACAAAATGAAGCATTTTATTTCTTCAGCTTGACATCAGCTATGAATAAGTTACAATCTCTCTCTCTCCCTAGTGTTCGTCCAAGTGGCAGGTCCAGTGTACATATTCATACTTATAGTCTGCTTTCACGTCCACAAAGAGCACTCCATAGATCAACTTAACATAGGTTAATGCCTTCACATTGACTGTGGCTTATTCGTACCTTGAGTTTCAATAATTTCTAAAAAATTGAATTTTAGTCATTGTAAAATCATAATACTTTTAACTAAAAGATCCAATAATATAAAAAGATGCCCTCCTTCAGGCCTATAGCATGTATACTCACGCATAACCTAGAAGCATTCGTGTCAAATCTTTTTGCAAAATCAGTTGCAATACATAATACGCAATAATATCGCTAGACCATTTGATACAGTAGAAGAACAGGAGAAAAACAATTTGGACGAAAACTGAGGCTAGATATTTAAGAAGATTTGATTACACTTTCGTAGACTGAAGTGCAGAAAAACCACGAATGGATTTTGAGGAGTTATTGTTAAATTTTTATTGAACGACAAACCAATGTTCGTATGCTTCGCTACGTTCGCTCTAATAATACAAACGATCTGTGAAATGGGATTTCTTCTCGATAAGTTAGGAGACTCTCTAACTCGATGAAATCTACAGTCGGGTTGTAAGAGAATGTGAAATATGAGATCTTAGAAAAATCCCTTAAAGCGCTTATTCTGCGCTCTTTGTATCAGTAAGCTTTCATCTGCTGCAGTTTGATCTTGAAAACAAAGAAGAATCTTGTAGCTGCTGGTTACAGCGAGGCCCCGAGGGATAGTGCCGCCCACCCATTCGAGTTAGGTTAATCTATCGGTAGCTGAGTGTATATAAAATATATTATTAGATACTAGCAAAAGAAACCATACAAAAATCAAATGAAAGAAAACATCCGAGCAAACATTCATAAGCTTGCACAACAATAAAAAAAGTAAAGGTACATATAACGAGTGCGAGTAGCCATCAGTGAAGATACACAGTATCTTATCTAGCTGAACACCACGACGTATTCATAAGATTTTTTTGTGTAAGCGCGTTAGTTAACAACTTCATGCCATCCTTAGGTCCTGGTATCAATTCCCAGTAGAGCTAATTAGAGAGTATAGTCTAGGACATTCACCTTTCAGTGTACACCGGTACACTTAGTTTCTTGAAGCCCTTCGGGTTTCTGACCTTGACGGTAAACCCATACTTAAACATCGAGCTAGGTAGCCTTCTCTCGCTTGTGACAGAGAAGGCAGACAAGACCTTTGTTTTCCACAATTATTTTAAATTCGGAAATGATTGTAAATGGGTTGAATTATTTAGAGATTTGAAATTTTTTCTCTGAGAAAAGGTCGCTTACAACACCTCGTGAAATTTAATATAGCTTGTTTCATCTGAAGCTGAACTACTTGATGCGAAGATTTAGCTTTGACAGTTTTTATTGCTACGGTAATGTGCAGTCTATCGTTAATATGCCACATTTATTAATATATTGCCGACACGTTTGCTTCCATTCTGTTTCTTACTGTGATAACTGCTTTAGTATAAATTGACACAAAATACTCCTTTCTATGCTCGTTTTTAAAATTCAGTGATTAACAACTCTGATTAACAACTTCTCCCTTCTCTCACTCGCACAACAACTTTTTTTCTCGTCGATAATACATCTCTTTATTAATAATTTACAAATAAAGTGAGTGAAAAAAGTATATTAGCATATCCTTTAATTAAATAAAAACAATACGTTGAACGGGAATCTTGAAACCAGTTCGCATCTAAAGCAATCCAGGATGCACATAAAACATGCATATCAGCAGCAAGGATCTGTCAGCCGTTATCACGTCCAGAATCAGTAAACATTCTTCCATTGACATTCTTCAGATCATAATTCATTCTTGTTGAATGTTCTCAGTTCCATGCGTTCTATTTCTCTATTTTTTTTCTTTCTGCTCTCCTTTTTATTCTATTTCTATCTGGGTTTGCGGTTTCGATTAGGAAAATTGCTCTCTTGGCTACTGCATGCATATGTATGTGCCATTATTCTAAACTTTGCATTATAATCTTTCTCTCATCTCTCTTTCTCAGATATCTCTCTCATCTCCCTCTTTCTGTCTCTCTCTCCCTCTCTCTCTCTCTCTCTCTCTCTCTCTCTCTCTCTCTCTATCTCTCTCTCCTCTCTCTCTCTCTCTCTCTCTCTCTCTCTCTCTCTCTCTCTCTCTCTCTCTCTCTCTCTCTCTATATATATATATATATATATATATATATATAGCGTGAAATATATATATATATATATATATATATATATATATATCTGTCTCTCGCTTTCCCTATCTCACTAGTGTTCTGCCAAAAGTTAAAGTCCAGGGTGCATGTTTTTACTCGCAGTCTGCTTTCACGCTTCAAAAGGAGCTCTCCATCGATCAACAGTTTAATCCCCTACAATGTTGTGTCATATCTCTCTCTCTCTCTCTCTCTCTCTCTCTCTCTCTCTATCCATCTATCTATCTATCTATCTATCTATCTATCTGTCTGTCTGTCTGTCTGTCTGTCTGTCTGTCTGTATGTATGTCTGTCTGTCTGTCTGTCTCTCTGTCTCTCTGTCTCTCTGTCTGTCTCTCTGTTTTTCTACCTATCTATCTATCTATCTACCTACCTACCTACCTACCTACCTACCTACCTTCCTACCTATCTACCTACCTACCTACCTATCTACCTACCTACCTACCTATCCATCCATCCATCCATCCAGCCATCCATCCATCCAGCCAGCCATCCATCCATCTATCTATCTATCTATCTATCTATCTATCTATCTACCTATCTATCTATCCATCCATCTATCTCTCACTTTCTCTCTCTCTCTCTCTTTTTCTCTCTCTTTAGTATTCTGTCAATTGGCAGGTACATATTTATACTCATATTCTACTCTTCACTCCATAAAGTGCACTACGATATTATTACCCCCAGAGGTGGATAGGGTTGGGTTAACCAATGGATTGGGTCGGGTTGTATTTGGTTGTGTTTGGTTCATATTGTGACGACATGCGTAAGTTGGGTCCAGTCGCATCAACTAAAAATAAATAGAAATTCAATGATGGCATAATTTCAAATGATATTAAAATCTGCACTGCCAGGATGGTGGTTGGTGGTTGGAGTTGAGTTGGGTCTAGTAATTTATGGTTTAGATTAGATTGGGTTACCAAAAATGGGCCTGTTTCCACCTCTGAGTGACCCATAACATAATAAAAATATGATTCTAAAATATGCTGGCTCTGGTGTATATCAAAATGTTTAAAGGGTCAAACTCTTTTTATTTGTTGTTTTATTTATTATTTGGTCATATGCGTTCCTGAGTTCAGAACCGAACTTTTTATTCCTAGTTAGATATAGGCCTATGTCACTGTAGTCGTCGGTCAGAGATCAGAACCCCGGGTCACCCGTAATAGAACCATCAGTCATTAGTAATAGAACTAATAGTTACCCCTAATAGAATCAATAGTTACCCCTAGCTGAACCCTTAGTCCCCCTAGCTGAACCCCTTGTGCCCCTAACTGAACCCAGAGTTGCCCTAGCTGAATCCCTAATCGCCCTAAATGCAATTAAATTATATTTACAGAATCACTGCACAATAGAGATTGGACAGAGAATGCTACCAAGACCTCCTTGTCCAAACCGAGCAACATTGAGAAATCTTTACTGCATATTAATAACTTTAATCATCTTGCTCTATATAAGTTAGACAATAATCATCCAAGAGATCGGAAATATTGCAATCAGCCTGCAATGGCTCTGGTGTTGTTCATTTGATCAAAATATTTCATCTAATTAATTTGTAAATCATAAATAAAGTGAGGTAATTGGATCACGTGATATGGTAACTGGATCACGTGATAATGGGACCGCCGATAGATGTTAAGACGGTTATTAAAGTTATGGTTATGAATAAACTGCTTCTCGAGCGTGAAGAGTCAATCCAATGAGAGGCTGGGATCTTGTTAGTCTCATCTTTCATTTATACATATTCTAATAGTTGTTAACAAGGAATTTAGCAGTGCAATATAGTCCATTCAAACAACTCATCGATATTTTGACTCAATTTTAATACGAAAGCATTAACGCATTAAATGTCTGCTTCCGAAGGTACTGACAGAGGCAATTAAGAATTAAGACAGTAAGGAATATCGCAAAGGATGGCATATTCTTTACGGCTTAACTTTACAAAAGAAGGACTAGAAATAAGTTTAAATATCGCTAGCGAAAGGTCGATATCTACGACTGAAATAAACCTTATTTAATGGTTTATTGTAGAGATGGGAATATTTTGAATTTTCAGAGTTCGGGTTCGGTTCGGTTCGTTGAAAATAAAAGTTCGATTCGGTTCGGGTTCGGTTAGCAATTGACAATTTGAGAGTTCGGTTCGGTTAGGTTCGTTGAAAGTGAAAGTTCGGTTCGGTTCGGGTTCGATTCTAACAAGGGTTCGGATTCGGTTCGGGTTCGGCTTGCTTTTCAACTCGCAAGAGTTCGATTCGAGTTTGAAATGGTTTGGTTTGGCTAATGTGGCAATTGCTTAACTGTACTTATAATAATCATGGTTATGAAAAACAAGTTTAAAATGGTTTATGGTAAATATGCTTACAAATTCATTAAGTCCTAATAGCTGCCACATTTTTTCACCTGGGTAAAAATATGACAATGAAAAAAGGAGAGAAGTGGTATTTATTCCTGTAATATTGTAAGTTGACCAACAAATGTTCATAATATAGATATTTAGCTTTATTATTGTATCTGAAATATTCTCCTTGATTATAACGAGCAATTAGAATGCTTCATCAATTTTTTTGTCACTATAGGCCTATATATTAGATACGTTTATAATAAAGTGGAAATGTCTTGGCTAAAATTTGATCCAATATTTCAGAGACGAAGTGGAATTTAGTAGCATAAAAATGTCAAATAAAGATATTTGTTTAACACGTGTACTTCCTTAGAAAAATTATCATAATATACACCGTTTACTATCAACTGACCAGTAATAAACTTCATAATTTACCTTAGAGTTTCAAATTTGAAACTCTCAGATCAATTATGAAATTACGAAAATAGTTATGAAATTATTGCATTGCTATGGTGCAAAATTATTTACTTCAGATAGTCTTAACAGATATAGAATGTCATATATAATTATTTGTAAATCTGGCTGCAAAAATATTAAGGTAGCGACACTAAAATTAGAAAAAATTCACAATTTGAATTTAACAAGAACAAATCCACCTAGATTGAGTCAAGCATTTTTAGATTTTTATGGAATACTCTCATCACTTTTGTCTCTTTGATGTTAATCTTCATTCCATATTTCAATGCCGTATCATTCAGACTATCCATTGTCTTCTGTAGGCCTGTCTCGCTTCCTGCTACCATTCCTTTGTACCGCTACCATTTTAAAATTTTGCGTCAGAGCCAGTCTTACCTGAATATATGCTGTTAGTTACTGTAAGACATGTAAATGCAAAAACTAATATATATTTGTATTGTTCTAACTATCTTTATTTAATGTCAGGCTGGTGAAGAAGAAAGAATTACAAGTTCAGTTCGGTTCGGACGAAGTCAGGGTTCGGGTTCGGTTCGGGTTCGGTCAGAGTCTGAGTTCGGTTCGGGTCGGTTCTGTCAAAATTCTAGATTTTAGGGTTCGGTTCGGGTTCGGTTCGATTCCCATCTCTAGTTTATTGCCGTGAATTCTGACAGCATTCTTCGAAGTTCATATGCACGCAAAGTCCTTTTTAAAGTAAGCTCGACAGATTTTCATATTGCATCATTCTATAGTGAAGTAGACAGGAAATCTAATGATGCCGTAGAGGATGCGTATTGTTGTTTGTCTTATGCAATTCCTGCTGAAATCTATCGTAGCGTAAACCGTTGAGCGGGTCTGAAACGCTTTGTTATTAAACAATTCGAAGACTTAGTACATTTTCTTAAACGTAGAGTCTTAGAAAGGAAACTCAGTCAGAAGACAGTACAATTCCATTTGTTCCTTGGCAGTGGTTGAAGAGTAATGAGATCTCGCTGTGAGTGAAATTAGATTATTGGAAAGAGTAAATGGATTTCTTTTGCATATATGTGAATAGGTTTATATCAGCAAGTCTACTTTCATCCAAGTGAAAATGTATGACAGAGTTTCTAATTTTAAATAGATATGGTAATTAGTACTAGTAATAATTTAATTGTAGATAGTATCTCAAATGAGGCTAGAATCTATTCCGAATTTCATTTACTCTGCTATTTAGGGCCCATCAAATTCTAACTATTTATTAAAACAATTTATTATGTTTAACTTAACTTAATTCACTGTTCAGAAAGTCGTGAAGATTTATAACACTAGCCTATTCGTAATTTCATATCTCTTCATATTAAAATTGTAAATGAAGAAAAATGCAAACCTTGATAAGTTGAAATACCTAAAACAATACTTACCAATACTCATACAACACTTTTAGTTCGAGTAATTTTACCGTTTCGCTTTAGATTACAATTTTACATCAGTTTGATAACCATAATGACACAGACAAAAGAGATTGTAACAATTTGACTTCTACCTTATAACCCCTACTCGTAAACCTGAGCCTATTAAGAGAATTAGTCATAATAAATAATTTATTGTACGTGCTTATTTTACAGATATTTATAAATTGCAACGATCTCAAAATGACTTTCTGATCAATTGTTATTTGTTTTAGTCCCAATACTGTTTGGTTGCATTTGCATGTACGTCTGCAAGAGTTCATTATTTTCCCCTTTTGTTTCTTCTTTTAATTTAAACATGTAAGACGATTGTATACTAGGTGATTGGTAACTAGGTGGTCAACTATATAGGGTGTCAGGCACCCTCTTTGCTGGCCTGGTATTTGAATGTATTACTTTTACTAATTTGTATTAGTTTGAATTGTTATTTTCTTTGTATGCTGTACACTACTATTAAGTTTGCTGAAATTGATGTATTGTGTGTTGATTTGTGGATTAAACATACATTCTTCTTCTTCTATTCAAGCTGAAAATCGAAACTGCAGCCTCCGTAGCGTTGACTAGAGACTTCACTTGATTACTTCACAGGTTTCTTAAGTACTTCGATAAACGTCGGCTTCTTCATGTAGTATTAAGAGAAGATGTATTTTCATAGAACAAAGCTAGGCGTGCTAAAATAGAGATATATTAGCGGAGGAGAGTGCATGCAGCGCAGAATGTTGTAGTAACTGTTATAAATCAGTTTAGAGGAAACTGCCGGCTAACACAGCGAGTATTCCTCCAGGAGTGTCAGTCGATGTAGGAACGTGGAATGCGGATGTTACAGTAAATACAATTTACAATTGAGAAAAGTTTAGTAAAGTTTAGAGTTGATTTCTCTAATGCAAGAATGCGATCAGTTACGGAGCGGATTTTGGATTGTTTGATCTTTGGACTTCCTTATTAAACTTTTAGTACATCCAATATAGATGCCGATATATGTTTAGTAAATTTTAGAGATGCATGGAGTTGAATTGAATCATTGAATCCGATGATTATTATTAGTATAATACTGTTAGGATTTATGTTTGTCCTAATTTACCTGGAATATCATGCATAATTTTCAACCTAGCCCGATACTGGTATCAAGCCTGTTTAAGTAAATGTCGTTGTACTCTAAACACTAAATATTTGGAATCTTGGCTACGAGCCAATAATTCACTACTAGATTCAAACCAATTTAAAATTGAACCTGCCCACAAGTATTCTTAAGGTGTAATTAAGGAATGGAGAATACTTCATTAAAACTTTTCTTGAGCAGCAATAAGACATTACATGTATATAGAAATTAGTGTAAAATTAGACATATATAGAAATTAGTGTTATAATTTGACATACTGTATATAGAAATTAGTGTTATAATTTTAAGGGATTTGGATTAATTGGAACGATATTCGGGGTCAATTAACACATGTAGGTCCATATGAATTTGAAGAGCAAATGCTTACAAGCGTGATTTCAATACGAAAGCATTAGTAGTATGAGAATTAATAATATTAACAATGCTAACAGTAACATTTGAAACTGATTTAGGTTGTAATTGATTTCTTTTGCATGTGTCTCTTATTGGCAAGAATTTGGTGAAATAAAGATTATTATATTAATTAGTATTTTGATATAATATTGATAAGGCTAACAAAATTCCTGTGCGGCAATTACCATTATTATCCTGCGTTAGACCTCGAAATCTGAAAAATATGAGGCAGTTCAAGGCTGTGTTCAGAGATGACTACCAACGCAGATGCTTTAGATATGGACAATTAATTGGGTTCTGCCTTGACATCCTAGCACTTGATCATCAAATTCCGCAGATTGGCTGAGCAAGTTGCACCATCGGTAGCATTGTATATTCGACATATATGAGTGCCACCCACGGACCTACCAGTAGGCATTGTAATAAGAAAGAGAGAGATGAGTGCTATATGTGGGTATTTCTTTCTTTTCCTGAGTTCACGCTGTTTATAGTCAATGAATACGACTGTAATATGCGTATGATATATAAATGAAATAAGTAATTTTAACTTATATGATAGATAAGTGAAATAAGTAATTTTAACTTATATGATAGATAAGTGAAATAAGTAATTTTAGCCAAATTATAATCTTTTATAATTGTTCAAAAGTGCTGAGTTCAAAACTTCAAAGCCTGGGCTCTGCCGTCTCGTGCTTCCATTCGAAAAACGAAATTGATATTATAATCGTTTTAAATTCAAGACAAAAAGGTAAAGACAGCTAATGATAATGTCAGTTTCCTCACTCAAAATCGATGTCAGTGACGGGTGAGCCCAGTATTTGAACCCCGCACATACCGATCCGCGGTCGAATATCTTACCGACATCGCCACTGACTCCAGCCAGACTGATTGACAGCTACAGGATTCATAATAGGCTTCTGATATTTGCATGAAGCGTAATTTATTTAGTTTGCTATTGATTAACCAATGAATGTTATAAAAAATAAACAATATAAACCAAAATTTCAATAAGTTCGTGGTAATGATGAATGAATGGCTGATTGTGAAATTAACGTTCGTTTTGCCTCAAAAATATTAATGTACTAAGGGATTGTCATAAGTTATAATCGAGTAGACTACATGTACCTGTTCTGAGATTATTGGATGCACTATAGGTAAATACTACATTACATTCTGTGAGAGTGGCTCAGGTAGACGCCAGTGCCTCTGAGCCTATGTGACCTGGCTGAAGCCAGTGGCGACGTCGGTAAGATACTCGACCCCGGATCAGTATATTATGAGGGATTCAAATCCTGGCCTCGCCATTCTCTGACATCGCTTTCGAGTAATGAAACTGAAGTTAATCTTAGCTCTATACTTAGCTTTTTCACATACTACTTGGCTTGCATTCCATTGTTCAGGAAACGCCGTGAAATAGATATGTGCAATAAATCTAAACGAATTAAAAATAATATACAGTTTGTGTGTTGTAATTGTGCTAAGACAGTTACAATTAAAGATAACTGAAGCTCTGCTCGAAATATATTTTACCCGACGTTTCTTCAACAGTTAAAGTCTTGTCTTCGTAACAATATCTCTTGATTATTCGCCACAGCGCTATAAAGTAATAGTTTTAAAAGGCAAAACAATGTACAGTAGACTTGCTGCCTTTAAATTTGAATTAACTGTATGTAAAATGCCAAATCCTAACTCAGTGCTGGAAGAGTAATTAACTTTTGCTTTCACAAATACTTTTACTTTTTACTTTTTGACATTTTGGCAGTACTTTTACTTTTATTTCTGGATCTTGAAATATAAAATACTATTACGTTTACTTTTCAATTTTGAAAAAATTAACTATACTTTTACTTTTGTGTACTCTAAAAAATTACTTTAGTCTAAAAGTACTTTTTCATGATTACACGGTTATCTGATCAAACGAGAGGCGTCGATTCGAGACAATAGTTGGAAGTTTAAATTACTTCTAATACATAAAATTGTCGATAATTGAAGACCGTAGCCTAATTTGATCAACTAAAATCAAGGCTCTAGTCTGAAATATAATTACACCGCTACATTTCGGAAAGTCAGAACGAAGCATTCAATCGACTAATAATAATAGACGGTGACTAAGTTGGTCACACTATGCTGACATCTTTGAAAGCTGTATTAAACTTATCAATAACTTATGCAACTTATCTTAACTTATGCAATGAACTTATTTCAATAGGCAGTACAATGAGAGACACACACACAGAGAGAGAGAGAGAGAGTGGGAGAGTGAGAGAGCGAAAGTTTCATATTTCTAAAAAGCATTTAGCATTTTGTAAAAATATACTAAGTATGTTATATATTAATAATATATATTCGGTCTATATGTGCAAAATGTAATCAGGACGAGATTTCTACTTGATATTATATAGTAAAATGATGCACGAATTAAACAAATGTGCACAAAAATCGTATAAGTCTTTAAATAAATAAAAAAAGCCAGAAATTTCGATCTTTTAAAAACTTGATAATTTTACGAAAAAGGGTGTGGTACAAATTTGTCTTACGTAGTTGATATCAATGATATGCTGTATAGACTTTCTCGACTCTGTTTTATCGTCTTGCATTTGGTTGCATAGTGTTACATAATATTATGGTGCTCCTATAAACAATAGAATTCCTTTTTCTTCATATCAATTCGGAGTCTCGCCTGTTGTCTGCTAGTAAGATACCGGGTATTTCTTCAGCCAAATCGGTTGAATTTCTACAAATTCTTTATCCTCTTTGACTTGGCACGTATTGTATGACATGGCATGTATTGTATAACCTGGCATGTATTGTATAACTTGGCATGTATTATATAACCAGAAATGTATAGTATAACCTGTCTTGTATTGTAAAACCTGGTATGTATTGCATAACCTGGTATGTATTATATAACCTGGCATGTATTGTATAGCCTTGGTTTGTATTGTATAACCTGGCATGTATTGTATAACTTGGCATGTATTATATAACCAGAAATGCATAGTATAACCTGGCATGTATTGTATAACCTGGTATGTATTGCATAACCTGGTATGTATTACATAACCTGGCATGTATTGTATAACCTTGTTTGTATTGTATAACCTGGTATGTATTATATAACCTGGCATGTATTGTATAACCTTGTTTGTATTGTATAACCTGGCATGTATTTTATAACCTCGCATTGTTTTTATTATTATTATTATTATTATTATTATTAACAACGAAAACTTAAATAGCCTTGTCATGGCCGAACTCTGTCTTCGAAACTAATTTACAGAAATAGTTCAATAGTAATAATAAGCTAAATAACAATTACATTTAAATTAATATCTAAACTAGTAAAAAATGTCTACACATGAATGGAACTTTATACCATCCAGCAGCACTCAGCACTGGAACTTAATATCATACAGCTGGCATGTATTGTCTAACCTGGCATGTATTTTATAACCTGGCATGTATTGTATAACCTGGTATACATTATGTAAGAAGGCGATACATGCAGGCTATGCCAGAGCTGAACCGGTGGCTTGTTGGAAAGTTGTTCGACACCGGATCAGTAGGTGCGGAGTTCAAATCCTGCGCTCTCCCCGTCACTGACACTCTGTTCGAGCATGAAACTGACGTTAAACTTGTCTTTGGGAATTTTTCAAGTAGTCTTAAACGTTACTAATGCAGTTCCTGATAAGTGTGAAACTGTCTCTTACCGCGATGGATTATTTATTGTAAGAGGTCCTTAAATGTGGAACTTTTCTTTAGATCTTTTAAAATACCCTGAGACAATTAATTGTATCCCAACTAATAAAACAATCTTTTTCAATTTCCATTTTCTGAAATTTCTTAGTTTTTCCTCTCAAAAGCTTCTTTGAATATTTTCTTGGGTGGCACTAAATGAATGGAAGCTGCTTTCATGGCATTAATGCAGTGGTTGTCCAAGATGCAGAATATGCATTGTGGTAAACTTTATAATGCGTAGAGATATCATTTATTTAATTAAATAACTAATGGTTATAAAATCATAAGTTAATAATTAATCATAATTTAACCATTTATTAACTAATGTGAAAAATTTTATAATTACAGTTAATTTTCATTAATAAATGAATTAGTAAGATAAGTACTACAAGATTATATTCGTATGACATTCAAATTACATCTTTGTACAAGACCGCACTTAAATAGCAGTGCGGAATAGTGCGGAATAGTGCTGAATAGTGCTGAATAGTGCGTAATAGTGCGGAATAGGGCTAAATAGTGCGGAATAGTGCGGAATGGTACTGAATATTGCGGAATAGTGCGGAATACTTGGAATGAATCAACTTCAACTTAAGCTCGCAATGTTACATAGCAAAATGCGCCTTAACATTTAGTTATATCCATGAGATAGCATCAGATTGGAATAACCATCTCAACAAATCTGCACTTCACAATGGATGAGTTTCAAGTTATAAACACAGTAGCTCTAGACATACTGCTAAACATCGCCTATTATGAACCTCATTCATGGCAATTTCCTGACATCTCAACAGATTTTCTATTAGAAGAGGAGGTAGTGGACAGCTGCGCAGAATCATCTGACTATTGTCAGCTGACGGAACAGGCGTCATCATCGCGTGATCTTTTTACAGAAGATCTATGCCACAGTGGTTCAGAACATTCAGATGCCGTTGAGTACAATAATTCTATGCCAATCGACGAGATATGTGAAAATGAATTAGAAACTTCTGATTGTTTACTTTACGATGAAAGCATCAGATTAGACGACTTAGATCAAAATGCTTCGGAAGCTCATCCGCATAGTAAAGGAAGTCGAATAGATATTGAAATTTCTGATAAAGTACTTTTTAACTGCGATGACACTATTATTGCACATTCTGGTTATCTAAAAGAAACTTTAACAACTACAAATTTAAAACATAATTCAGACATTAGAAATGAATCGAATATTTACCAAGAGAGCCGCGATGACAACAACAGCAATGACGAATTGGAATTGAAACACGTCTTAAACTCAGAAATAATTTCTAAATCACCTCTAAAGCCTCCCGGCGTTGAGAATGGACCACCCAATGTAATAAACGAATTGTATTTATCAAATAGTAATTCAATTGAGAAGCTTTCAACGGAAGGTCCTAATTTAGCGATGTCAAAGGACGCAAGGAGTAAATTGGAAGAGACAAACACATCCCGGAGAGATAATAAATTACATTCCACTGGAAAATTCGTCGCACGACCAGCATCTGCTCCGGTCGGGACTCTGAAGTCCCGTCGGGTGTTTACCGATCCTCCACTCATCTCTTCCGCTCGAGCCGGTTGCGACAATTCTGCTCAAGAGCGCCACACGGCGCTCAGCGAGAACTGTAATAAATTAATTCATCAGGCGACAAGAAAAATTTGTCCTGATAAAAGAGCAAACACTTTCAGAGAAAGTTGTAAACGAGACTGTCGTTATCATGCTGTAAAGAAAACTGCACGGGATTCGACGCAAGCCGTTCGTGATTTTGCTGTTAGATCTGCTAACAAAAAAGCAAGTTCTACGGATGTCACTTTAGAAAGTGAGCATAACATGAATGAAAAACACAAGTTATCTGCGAGAGATTTAACAATGAAAGTAAGGCCTAAGAGCTGTAGTTCTGATAAAACGAAATTGAATAAATCCGGTAAAATAATTCCATTTATAGGCCCTCCAGCAGACGTAGGAACACAAAATACGAATCTAATAATTGCTAATGGACTGTCGAACATAGAATTAGGGATGCGACCTTCGTGCGATCCGTCACTGACAAAAATGAGCTGCAAAGCTATAGTTGTTTCGCAAAGAACAAGTAAATATTTTATGAGTTCTTCACTAACAGCAGAGAGTAATTACGCAGTTCATGACGATAAGAGAGAGACGAAGAGTTTTGCTAATGAGAACACAACAGAAGATACTCCTAACATAGAATACCATTTAGAGACTCCTGACAAACTTTATGCAAAAAAGGAAGTGTGCAATGACTTATTATCAAAAACAACAAGGATGAATTTAACCGATTCAACACACAGCAATAAGTGTAATGATAAATATTTAAACTCAGATAATTACCAGTTGAATTATTGTCAAGAAACATTACAAACAGAATCTCCATCAGACTGTAAATATTGTCCCGTGGAAGAAATAGCGAGATTAGCTGAGCGACTTGGAATTTCTTCTGAAAATAAATTTATAAGAAGTAATTTATCAAATCTTTGTCGAGTAACGGATCACATCGGAAATAACAACAATCGAAAAGTAATGGAAGAATTTGTTCCTTCCAGCGCTTTCAGCTATTACTCTCAAACACGCAATCCGTGGAATAGACTTCCGGTGATCTCGAGATCTCTGTGTTCAAAGTATCAAGTTACGGGTAAAATTACGTCGTCGCCCGCGTATGACCTCTCGAGACTGGAGCAGGATTTGAACGAGGACCGATGCTCGTTGAGCAGGGTGGATAGCAGCGACAGTGGGGTGGGAGCGGAAAGTGGGGAGAGGGGAATAGAGAGGGTGTTGTCAGATCTCATAGAAGAATTGGTGAGCATTTCTTCATAAGCAGTAGATTTGTATAGAATGTTTATATAAATTGCAAATTATTACATTTCTTCAATCTTCTTCATATAGTATCCTCATCCAGCATTAATCCAGCGTCTGACACAATCCCTCGCCATATCATTGGATATGTTCAATGAAAAATTTGCATGTTTCTTATAAAAAGTCACTTGTTGAAGGAAATCTGGGACTTGAAATTCGTTTACTTATAGAAAAAACCATATGTTTAATAATTGCATTTTAGAACTAGTTGATTAGTTGATTATACATCACGCTTCATTCATCATCATCATCATTTTCTTCCCTTAAATAACAGTTTAAGGCTAGGGTCGGGATAAGAAAAAACAGTACAATATAATGAAATATAGTCAGTGTAGTGAAATTCTCATCTGAGAAGGTATTGCTTTGACATATCACCGAACCTCAGTATGGAAACTTAAGAATTCGACTGAATTGCATCGTTTGAAAATCATTAGTTCCGCCATTGAACTGAAAGTTTGAACTGAAATATTGAACAAATCTAGTCATATATGTTCGGATAACTTTCTGAGTTAGATTCAGTAGTTTCATTGCTTAATTCCTAATTTCGCCCTTTACTTAATATATTGTTTCAAAATGAGGCTAAGAAAGAACTAAGTTAGAGCCTTTTAGAAAACTTGGTCAGCCTCGTTGAGTTTCCTCATGGAAGTGTTTCTAGTACATCTAAGTCTATTCGAGTTTTTCTCCGCGCACTAGAAACTAATTGAGATCTATATTCACAAACCACACACCGTATAGCGGTGTTTACAGCGGTTGCTACTTCAATGCTTTTAAGATTAATAGCGCGAGAGAGGGTTGTGCCATTGAGAAATCTTTATTCTAAATGAGAAGTCTGATGTTAACACCCTAATTTACTAAATTTATCAATAAATTCTTAAATTCTGTGCAAGGCGTGTGTTGCGTAACTTTGCGTGTTGTGTAATTGCTTTAAATCAATGCAATAAACAACTACTTTTTAAAAGTTATTGTTGTTTCCCACTCCACTTACACGAAAATTAGTTATTAAACGTACAATAGAATTAGTACAGATAATTACTTTAATTTGCATGTGAGCGCTGTAGTCCCCGCGTTATGTCCGGATTGTTTGAAGAATTGACCAATCGGTGACTGCACGTGTCGTAGAAGGTGACTAAAGCACTAAGATCTATACCAACGTCAGAAAGGGCATTCGGTTGGTGAGCTCCAGAAATTGTTACAGAACTTAAACGAATGGAAGTCTCAAATAAGGAATTGGCTGGTGGTGTGGTGTAGAATAGAGAGGATTTGAGACAGTCTATTTGTATTCCGACCCTTATTAAACTAGGATGCAAGGGCGGATGATGATGATAATGATGATGCATGTGTGCGCTATAGGTCTATCACAAACATGTAAAGACCACCAATAAAGGGAAAGCACGCCGGCAGTAGACTTACAGAGCAGAATCGATGCAGGTTGTTAGGTACGAGTTAATCCGGAGAGGAAGTCAGGCGGTGCTGAAAGATTTCAACAGTTTTATGAGAATCTCCGTAGCGCACAAGACAAGATTTAGTCGTGTCGATTGACATTCGTACGAAAAGTCAACGCATAGGATGTGATAACGCGTAGGATACTTCTCTACGTTATGCTTTAGTTAGTCCATTTTCGGCGTTTTGTGAAGCTATTGGTTACTGTTAGATCTACAGAAAAGTATAATTAAATAAGCGAAGATGAAAATAATACAATAGAGCTGTAACCGGTAGTAAACGGTGAAGATGTAAAAATGATTAATACTAGTCATAATTCATCTGCCCTGGATAATGAACCGCACTGTTATTGATCTCGGTTTCTCTTTATTGGTATAAAAACATTTCATGTTTTGCTCTGCAAAACTTTGTTTAGTTGAATATTCCACTAGGGACGTCCCTGACATGTCTTGAGTGAAAAATCTGAAGATCATCATTGAACCGGAATTAACATCTTCTTCCGTTGAATCCCAGTTTAGCTAGGGTCAGGTTTTAGAAAATTTTGTTGCAATTTCCTGAGTCTAGATGCTCACCAACCAAATGCCCTTTCTAACGTTGATTTGGATCTTAGAGCTTTGTCGTCTTTTGCGACACGTGCAGTCTAAGGTTGGTCTATTCTTCAGCAACTTGGACACGGGTATAAATGCTTGGGATTAAATGTTTAAATTAAAATTGATACGTTTTACGTAGGCCCTCACGAATCAAATTTTAGTATAATAGTAATTTTCACTCTCACATTTACGTACAAGGGACGTCCCTGACATTACCTAATGGCTTGGAACAGGACGTTAAATTCCTATTGATTGATTGATTTTGTTTTGTATCACGCCACAGGCTGACATGCATGAAGAGAGCGAGCAGCTGGCCATCAGACTTCTCTCTCTCAACAGAGACATTCAGGAGTGGAAGTTCAACAGGTACGTATTACATCATCGTGACGTCATAGAGACAGCTATGGAAGAAGAACAGGAAGAAGAGTGCGAACGTCATTCAGGACTCACTGACGTCATCTCCAGTGGACTCACCCTCTCACATATAGCCAAATACGGAATAACAAGAGCTGAGCTACTGCGATCTAGAAGATTTTCAATAATTTGAAAGTATTACAATTTACATGCCATTGCCCCGCGATATGCTATTAAAGACCATATAGTTAACCTAGATCATATAAGATAACTTAGATCATACAGCATTACCTTGATCATTTAGGATTACCTAGATCGTATTGGATTACCTAGGTCATATAGGATTACCTGGATCACATACGATTACCTGGATCATATAGGATTACCTAGACCAAATAGGATTACCTAGATCATATAGAACCACCTAGATCATATATGAATACCTGGATCATATTGCATTACCTTGATCATATAGGATAACCTAGATCATATAGTATTACCTAGATCATATAGGATTACCTAGATCATACAGCATTACCTAGATTTTATAGCATTACCTAGATCATATAGTTTTACCTAGAGCATAAAGGATTACCGAGATCCTATAGGATTACCTAGATTATATAACATTACCTATATCATACAGGATTACCGAGATCATATAAGGATTACCTAGATCAAAAAGATTGCCTAGATGATAAAAGATTATCTAGATCAAATAGGATTACCTAGATCATATGGGATTACCTAGATCATATAGGATTACCTAGAATATCCCAAAGATTATATTTCGTATTTCCTTAAACGTCGCCATTGTGTGATTACTGATTTAAAATGGTGAGACAGCAATTACACAGCTGCAGGACTAAAGTAGTGAGTGGAATAGTGTAGTGAGTGGAATAGAGTAGTGAGTGGAATAGAGGAGTGAGTGGAATAGAGTAGTGAGTGGAGTGAGTGGAATAGAGTAGTGAGTGGAATAGAGTAGTGAGTGGAATAGAGTAGTGAGTGGAATAGTGCAGTGAGTGGAATAGAGTAGTGAGTGGAATAGAGTAGTGAGTGGAATAGAGTAGTGAGTGGAATAGAGTAGTGAGTGGAATAGAGTAGAGTAAAACATTGGCAGTCTGACGTATTTACCACAACCGAAAAGTTACCAAAAATCTATTGCTACCGGATTTCTCTGTCGATCAAAGACATTATGAGAATTGCATTATACACACTGTCTCTCTCTTCAGTGCACTGCTAAGTGGCAGGTTCAAGGTACATATTCATATTCAAAGTCTGCTTTCTCGCTCCATATGAGCACTCCTTAGATCAACAAGTTAATCCCTTCACAAAGTCTATGCCTTATCCACACCTTATGTTGCCTATAGCTTGGGAAAGTGTGGCTTCTGAGGTGGTTTTACTACGCAAGTGTCACGAGCTTATGTGGCTTAGATGTTAAAATGAATCCATGCCTTCCTCAGTTACATGGATTAGTCGCCTCTTACGTACACGCAGCAGATTGTTTCGGTTGCCTTATTTTGCAGTGCTCCAACCACACCCGAGCACAACACGGGGTATAAATTCTGTATGATAATTATAATCAAAGATTTCTAAATAGTTAAGTCATCTAGTGACAGTGTATAATATATAAAGTAGTATACTGCTTAAGACTAAAAATAATTAACAATCACTCTATAGTTTGAGATAAATGAGTATTGACTCGACAATGTTTTAATTGAATATATTGTTTATTTATTTATTTATTTATTATGTTTATTTATATTTATATTTATATTATATATATATATATATATTTATGTTTATTTATTTTTATGTTTATTTAGATATTTTTTTATGTTTATAATGTTTATTGAAAGTCAATTTGAATGCTGCTAATAAGCACTATGTAGTTAGTTCAAGTAAGCAATGGAAACAAAGATTTTGTTCAATTTTGTTCCAAACTATAATTCTTTATACTTCGTCCAGCCGTGTGCACGGTAAATAAACTCTGATTCACTGAACATTTGCTACATCCTGCTCTATATTGTAGGCTTACGTCCCAATGCTACTGTCTGCGTGAACTTGATGCTTGAACTTTACCTCAACTATAGAATAGGGAGCGGTTGAATAGTTCCTTAGCAAAATCGATTGACAATAGTTGATATAATAATGTTAGTGATAGTTATCTTCAATTGCAGATCGTGTAATAGACTTAATTAAATGACTTATAAAAGTGTCCCGGCTGCCCAAATGAATGAATTACATTCAAAAAACGTGTGACCTAAATAACACATTGATCATAGCATTGAATAACACTGCTGGACTGCCTTTAGTCCAAAACACTGAGAAACTGTAGTAAGAAAGAAGCATATAGAAGAGGCTGCTACCATTTTTAAGACAGGCGCGATGAACCAGAAAACTATAACTTAGTGCAAATTACGTTAAAATTTTTAAAAGAACAGGTATGGTGGCTACTTTTACGACAAAACTCCCAACAGCTGAGGGCGTGTACAACGTAGGCTGCAGAATAATAATAATAATAATAATAATAAAGGTTTAACGTCCGTTTCCTCATCCAAGGAAATGTCAGAGACGTCCCCAACAAAAGAAGAAATTCTAAGGTAAAAGTACAATTTATGTTGTTATATTCGTTGATGAATTATTAATCTAGAGTAGCAATAACCACTAAGTAGTTTCAATTCAATATTTTAATTAAACATAGAGAGAGAGAGATGAGCTGGATAGTAATAATTTCTTACAATCACCAATCTGTGTAGATTAAATACTCAATAATTATACATGTAGTATCACGACTGGAAGCTATAGCTCATTTTTTAATCAGAGATCATAGAATGTCGCCGGTATTGCAGTTGAATAACTTATTCCTTGATAATAAGTTACCAGACATTCGCTAGGCATGGTTTAGTAGGACCTCTTTTAGTACAAATAACTCTAGTACGGTGTAGTTTAAGGTTAAATTTAGCGAAAAAGCAGGATAAACATGCTAAATTAACTAATTTATTATAAAAATATGAAGACAAAAACATTAGGTAAGGAATTATTCTATTCCATAGTTTCAGAATCTTGCCACATTTGATATGACCATGAAAGGCTCGACAACTTCACTATTTATTAAACAAACATAGTCTAATCAGAGACTTGTCAAGACTTTAATCTATGAAAGTTCCTAACTGATCAGTTATTTCATCAACTATCATATAATAAAATTAACATTCCTTAAATAATTTGACAGTTATGAAAAAATTCATTTGTTCGCAAACATTACAATTTAATTTCTACCAATAACTGCACTATATTACAAATACTAATCAATCATCCTTACAAGTATTAGAGCATCTTACCACGAATACACACTGAAATGGTTGCGATAAAATAATTGAGCATGCTACAGGAGACGATGCATGTAAATTTATGCGTGTATAATGACTAATTTGAAAAGATTCAAAATACGAAGCAGCTATAGGCTTTAGCCATATTGGTATTATATGTCACCAATATATGAATATAAATTACAATATTTTAATAAAAATAACAATCAATAATTATAGTTTTTTAATATATATCAAACTGATTGACAGCTCTAAGACAGTAAAACGAGGTCGAATAAATTCTACAAAAAGTAGATTCATTTTAACATCTAAGCCACATAAGCTCGTGATACTTGCATAGTAAAATCAACTATCTAAATTAATTTCCGAAAATCAAAGTACATGTGAATAAAGCTACCTAAAGCGGATCAACCTGTACTAGGACAATAAAGACTGTATATTTACCAAGATATTGAGAGTTAGACCACGAAATAATGAAATAATCTTATATTGATATCACAAAATACAGGACAACATAAAGAAAATCAAATCTGAATCAAATGAAATAAAATGATAGACAGATCTTCAAACATTGACGCATATTTTTCAGTAAATTGTATATGGCATTTAATCCATTTTTTATCATCGGCGTCATGGTCTGTATCGTACCCACAGTGGAGTATGAACTAAGGAAGACATGTACAGTTTATAAGTTCAAAAATTGTACCGGCTCTCGCATTAGAGGCAGCGTAGAATCTACAATTTAGGCGCAATAAGCAGCGCCGAATAGAAGGATCCTCTTTTTTGCAAACGTTAAATTTAATGACAGAGTTTTGTTAATAGCTAAACGCTAATGTTTGATGAGACAGTTGGTCCTTTGACAAATTGTCTGCCTTCTAGTTTAAAGTCACTTCGTTGCTGATCTTATATGTATATATTGTAATTAAAATAGAGCGAAGACCTACGATGAAATCTTGAAACAGTATTTATACAGTGCGAAATATAGTAGCTTTCTAACTCCATGTAGCAAATCAATAACACACAAGATCATTTGTATAAGAAACAAACCAAATGTTACAATACACATATGAATCACAGAAATGAATTAAAGAGTGGATTATGTTAGATCTCTTCCTCTAAACAAAACTTCCATCAGCTTGCCGTTACGTATAAATCGGTCAGGTCAACACGGACGAGTCAAGATACGAAATGGAACCTCCGGGTTAACTACTTTTGGATCAGACATCACCGAATGTCCACAACAAGATACACACATTATTCGTCCATCAGGAAGTGAAAATCGTATCACTTTATTGTCACGAACTCGCGACCTCCCGATCGTGAGGCGAGCATTCTACCACAGCGCCATAGAGGTTCCTTGATATATCCCTCTAAAGGTCGCTGTCACATCTGATCGATGGTTAATAAATTTTGGTTTGCTGCCAATGACTTGGAGAAATATGTATCTCATTGTCATCAAAGAAGAAAATCAGGTTCAAGAATCTTATTCTAAAGTGAATGAGGAAACTGACGCCAACATTGGCTTTATCAGCATTTTAAACTCAATTAATTGAAAAATTTGCACTGTCCGAAAGTCGACGCTGATGCGAATCACAGAATTCTGGTTTTAATTTAAATAGTAAATAGCAAGCTTCCCATTTATCATGCAACATTAACTTGAAATGACAGCGATACATAATTCTACCAAATTTCCTTAACATTAAAATTCATAATATTAAATTTAAATAGTATTTCAGTAAATACGTTAATTCACTCAATTTTAAAATATACCGGTATCAAATTTAAGAAACATTAATGCATAATTATAATGCATGGAATTCAGCAGCACTGATACTAGGCAGATAAATGTTTTTTTGAAGAGTCTGAGGATGGTTAGCTGTAATACTTAGCAATCTGACGATTGAAAGAGTCTATAATTGCTTTCCTGAAAATAAAATAATGACAATTTTCGTTAGCATATCAAACAAGAAGATGCAAAGAAAAGTAGAAACAGATATAATTGAAACAAATATTCTAAGATAATTATGGAAGAAATAAATAGATTAAATGCTGCAATGAGTAATATTACGACAGATTTAATATTAGATTTATTATAGTTGAGATCTAAGCCAAAAAAGAATAGATGTGTTTTCAACTTAAAACGGAAAGTGGAAGCAGTAGAACATGAACGAAGATCAGGAAGCAGAGAATTCCGAACAGTAACGAAGTAAAAGTTGAACGAAGTAAAAGTTGAACGAAGTAAAAGTTGAACGAAGTAAAGCCACGCTGCACGCGGTTAGTAAATTGTGGGCGACCACTTTGGAAGACCGCGTGTAGACAGCTTTGAAAGTAAACAATCCCCAGGGTGTGGGAGGTTATTCTTAAATCCGCGCCGGCTGCTATTGGAGCGCCAACAAAAGGCAACGATTACTAATAACCATGGAAAGGAATAGAGGAAATAACGAAAACTACAAAAACAGAAACTTAAGAAAGGAAACATTGTAAACACATGCGGTATGTCATGTGTGTAACTATACGGAATATATAAAAAAATATTTTAAAAAATAAAATAAAGTAGGAGCTGAAAAAGACAATTAAAGTCTAAGGACGTGAGAATATTAGGAATTTTGAGCAGTTTGGCATCGGAAGAACGAAGCTTACGAGAAGGTTGATATTGGAATAGAAGATGGGAAAGGTACGAAGGTTTATCAAAGATAACTGTTTTGAAAGTTAACAAACCGATTTTATATTTAAGTTAACAAAGCGACTTTACATTTCACGATGGTATTCTGATAACTATACGGCACTTATCTATTGCAAGCAACAGGTAAATAAACAAAATACCAGAGACGATGACAGCCTACCTGAAGACGGCCTGTTTGAAGAGGAATGCCGTGATGTGACCGGTGTTGATATACCTGACTTCAGAGCCGGGCCACAGCTCCTCCAGACTACGTATCGATGACCGGGGCACGTAGGCGTCTGACCGAGCGGCTATTATTATGATCAACTCTGTGTCGACCGGTTTAGCAAAGTTACCCAGGTGTGTGCACTCGTCCATGACCCCTCTCATAAACCACCACGCCTCCTTCTGTCCTCTCTGCTTGTTCGCTAACTCTAGTAGACTCTCTTCGTTTCGTTGACTTCCACCGATGATTTGAAAGGCAGAGGATGATTTACGTAGACGTTCAACGCCACCTGTATCAATCAATCAATCAATCATAAGTTCAAAGCCACCTGCATCAATCAATCAGAAGTTCAACGTGACCTGTATCAATCAATCAATCAATCAGAAGTTCAATGTCACCTGAATTAATCAATCAATCAATCAGAAGTTCAACGTGACCAGTATCGATCAATCAGAAGTTCAACGTCACCTATATCAATCAATCAGAAGTTCAACGTCACCTGTATCAATCTATCAATCAATCAGAAGTTTGAAGTCACCTGTATCAATCAATCAATCAGAAGTTCAACGTCACCTGAATTAATCAATCAATTAATCAGAAGTTCAACGTCACCTGTATCGATCAATCAGAAGTTCAACGCTACCTGCATCAATCACTCAGCAAATACAGCTAATGTTGGCGGTGTGTTAGCAAATAGAATATAAACTGTATTCACGTATTTAATATGCTTGCAAACAGACCTAGTAGAAATTGTTACAAACATCATGGTGGACGCCCAGAAAACTAAGTTTAAAATTTTTAGGTTACAAAGGCTAACCCCGATGTTATTCTTGAATGAAAAAGCTAATGCCAAATTCTTAATACTCCCTCTTCAGTGCATTGCCAAATGGCAGGTTCAAGGTGCATAATCATACTCAAAGTCAGCTTTCTCGCTCCAGAAGAGCACTCCTTAGATCACCAAGTTAATCCCTTCACAAAGTCTATGCCTCATCAATACCTTATGTAGCCTATAGCTTGGGAAACGTATGGCTTCTGAGGTGGTTTCCCGTTGCCTTGCTTCTTAATACTATGGTAACATAAATCAGCCTATATTTCGTATATAAATTTAGAATATAACTTTTAGCAAAACATTATTAGTGAAACAGTCCACCGGCACAAGAACTCGCTCAACTAGTACAAAATCAATCAGGGGAAATGACCAAAACAATAAAATACCGAAAAAAAGACGGTAAAAAAAGTTTTTCTATTTCAAAAATTTTAACAGAAGTTGCTGATATTATCTGAACAAGATTAGTGACGGGATACTGGAAGATAATAGGCAGGACAGGACATAATATTATACCAATGGGCTACGCCGATGGTCTATAGATAAGCAGTCTGACTGTGGATCATTTGTTGCAGGGTTCAACTCCAGAGGTCTCTCCAAAACTGAAATACTTTCGAGGCAGGATTAAACTGAGCTTAAGATGTAACTTCAATCCACTATCAAACCAATACACTAGAGTATCTGTATTAGATGCATCCAACATACACAATTAGTTAACGACGGCTTTACCTATAGACATCAGCCTCCTAATGGCCGATGAGACTTTCTCCTTGCTCTCTTTCTCAGCGGATGTAGTATGGTGGCGGACACTGGATGTGGACGTGGATAAACCTGGACTGACAGCTCCACCCACCGCACTGGAGCGTCCACTCCCGGCAGACATGGCCACTCGAGCCAAGTCATTTTCCATTTCCACTTTCGCGCCAGTCGACATACGAACTTGTGCCTGTTCTTTACTCGTAACCTCAGCGGCCGCGGTAGTGAATTCACCAGAGCGGTCTGATGACTCAGAGACAAAGCTTCGTTGAAGTGTTTCCATGTCCGCTACACTGGAGGGATATGAGCGAGCAAACTGTAGCCCAAAGTTGAAGGCACCCTTAGATCTATCCTGAACATTAAAGTAAATTAATTATTTTTGCAGTTAGAAGCGTTCACTATATTCTAAATCAACTCACCTTGTGTCAAGCTACAGACTCACTAAGAATACATCTTCATGTTAAGACGCCCGAAGTCAGTAAACAGACGCATATGGCTATCTTCTTCTTGCTCATTGATCTCAAGCTGACGCTTGAACTGGATCGTCTTCTAAGACTACTCGCTGTTGTGCCATTGGTTGTCAAATCTCCTTCACAACTCATTAACCTGCAGGACGTTTCAAGGCTGATTGAAATGAAATAAAAATACAATAGTGAGAACAACTGAAAAATACTGCGACATGGATAGAGGGAGATAGAATACACGGTATATGAAGTTGGCGTGTTATGACATTTCATAATCTATGACAATCTTCGAATCAAGAGAATTGAAAAATTAAGAATATCAGTATGGACCTACAACTTCTATACTTCTGGAACACATCATTATAAGCTGCAACCTTCCACTGGTTAACAACTGACCCCTGCTTGAAGTAGTAATCTCATTAGAAGTAAGAGCAGCAAAAGCTAAGACAGCATACCCATTCAGGACTTTCTATCCGCTTGGCAACCTCCTTCTCAAAACTGTTGTCAGCGAAATACTGCTCCTGCAGCAAATCCCACGGGATAGCGCCACTTAAAACACCCTGCACAGAATAATAATAATAAAAATAATAATAATAATAATAATAATAACAACAATAAGAATAATAATAAAAAATAATAATAATAGTAATATTCATAATAATAATAATATCACGCATTATAGTGAAATTATTATATAGCATTATAGCGCGGCCGGGAATAGTACACTAGAGAGTTCAATTCAACTCGGGAATTCAACTCTTGTCATTTAAAACTTCACAAGGTTAACTGAGGCCTCTAATCACGGGGCTATTGAGATATTCAATATTCAATATTGAGACATGATATAATTAATAGTTAATTATACTATCAATACATTGAAACTGAATAATCCTAAAACATCAGCAGTTAATTGCAAAAAAAAATCACAATTAGCATCAAGAAACAGCTCGACAACGTTTACAATCAGTCCAGCAACAAAATAGCTACATAATTTAAATTCATATGTCAATCAATCAACTACTGCCAAAGCAGTCAATGAACAATTTTAGTCAACTAAAACAGATAATCAAAAATTTTACCTAATTGCGAAATAGAATTACTTTTAACTTTCTATTTTAAGGATGGCAAATTAAGATAAATGAATCTAATTGTCAATAAACTGTAGGCCTACAGTCGAATGAACGATTCAACAGACTATTTTTGGGCACTTATTAAGCTTTATTATCCACTGATACGAAATATTTATTCCGAATTATGTATATTGTGAAAGCCCAATATACACTAATACTTATTTTTAATAAATTACAAAATTTAATACATCAATGATTTGCTGTAAAATTTTAAGTCAGTTAAGCACAATGTCTGCGTTACTCCACCAATATAAACAATGCTGCATTACTATTTTCCATGAGCCTCTAAATATATTAAGCATAAAAGATATATAGTCTCCATATCTTTAATTTTGAAAATTTGACACACGTTAGTGTCACATTAATAGTTTGAAAAGTCTATTTGCTGAATGAAATGAAAATGAATATAATGTTAAATATTTTCGTAATTAAGAAAAAGCAACGAAAAATCTAAAATGCAAAAATGAATTCATAATCAACTGCAGATTTTTAATTGGGGGGAATATGAAGTATATTGCTTCTAATAAATTAAAACAGGCTCTTATGATAAAGAAATGAATAGTACAAATAATTTTATGGACAATATTTGCTTAAATAAGCTGCATTTAAAATAATGGAATGGATAAGCTTAAGAAAATGGCTACATGTAACTGTATTATTATGCTAGGGTTGGGTAAGATGGATTTTAAGTACATTAGAGTTAAATTTATGTCTAATGTCTTTAAAAACAGCCTAAATAGAGTCAGTAGAAATATAATTTTAAAGCGCTTTGAAACTACACATGTACTGAGGGAATTAGATAAACTGTGTGATTGTTTTAGATTGCCTATAAATTGTTCGATGGTTCTGGACAACAGAGTGTCTTATGGTAGAAGCTGATATTTCATTTACGAAGCGTTTAATGCTAGTGCTGAAATTAGTAGGAACTCCATTTAAGTGTCTTATAATGCATTTTGATTGTTCTATGATCGTATGAGTATGCGTGTATGTGTGTGTGTATATACGTATGTGTGATGTATTTTGATCCTGTCTGCTCTTGACGAATAAAGAAATGAATATTATTTGGATAGGGTAGTGGAGGCGTTATATACTATGGATCTGCCAGTAAGCAGTGCACTAAGAGAGAGAGAGAGAGAGGGTAAAGCAACTGATGACAATTATAGTCCAGTCGTTCAAGTCAAACTACAGCGTTTAACTACATCGAGTGACTATAATTGCGGTTACCTGAGTAAAAACAACGGAAGCAGACGTCCAAGACAGACAAGGTATGAGCGACAAGGGCTTGAGCCAGCTCGCTGCCGCTAGCGAGGCCATCTATACGTTTAGAGACATGTATAGAAACCAACACATCAACGTACGATATCAAATACCAAAGTTTAATCTATTATACAAAAAATAATAGACAAAAATATCATTTAGAATCCAAGCAAAACGCGCAATATGGCCATTGTAACGCTACCCTCCATCTTGTCGACTGGAGGATAGAGTTAGTCAGCATCAGGACCAGCATCCAGAGACAGCAACAACAACAACGTCAGGAAAAACCTCACCTGGGTGAATATGTACGACGCAGTACATCCTGACATGATGGGAACAAGTGAGATCGGCTTGTGCCAATTAGTTACAGCGACTGAAGCCATCTAGTGGCAGACACAATAATCAAGCCTTTAGCCAATAACCATCGCAATAAAACAATACTCTAGAAGCCTAGGAAAATATAATACTGAAATAAAATTATTCAGGCTATTTAGATAAAAGACATACATATATAAATATATGACATATATGACAAATTAGCCAATTGCCTGCTTTTGGTGCTTTTTTGGTACTTTGATACAAAAAATGGACTGGTCACACATTCAGCTATTTTAACTTTGAATATTTGGAAATCTATTTTGAAAATAGTGCTCAAAGGGCTGTCCAGTAGGACCTGAAACGGAGATAATGAAATGGCATATAAGAAATAAAATAGCCTTAATAAATAAATTTATTACAAAAGCAGTAGGATGGTTCAAAAAAGTAAAGCTGTTGCGTCATAAGTATATTTGATTCTTCAACGTTGGCTCATTAGTAAAAGCTAAAAGCCGATGTTAGCGTAAGTTTCATCTCTCGAAAGCGATATCAGTGACGGACGTGCCCAGGATTTGAACTCACACACATTGACCCACGGTCGGATATCTTACCGACATCGCCACTGGCTCAAGTCAGTTTAGTGCGCTTAGTAGTGAGATTAGTGTGCGTGTGTCTTGAACAAACCATCTTAATAATTACGTAATTAGAGTAGCAAGATGTAAACAAGGCTAACACTGTACAACATATTATCTATTAAATCTATATATCTATTGTAATACTAATAATAATAATAATAATAATAATAATAATAATAATAAAATGACCAATATATTACTCTTATTAATATTATTATTATATTACTGTTAATAATATTGTTATTATATTAATATTATCATTAAATAGATCTATAAATAGATCTAAATAAATAGATAATTAAATAAAAAGGCTGTAGGTGCAGACAATCTACAGAAAGAGCATCTAGTTAATGCTCATCCTATTTTATATGTCATTCTATCTAAACTATTTTATATAATCACCAGGTTAGGATATGTACCGAACCAATTTGGAAGGGGAATACTTATTCCTATACAAAAAGATACTAGTAGTAAAGGTTTGCAAAAAATAGATAATTTTCGTGGAATAACATTGAGTCCAATAATTTCCAAAGTTTTTGAACATAGCATACTCTTTCTGTTTGGAAAATATTTCAATTCAAATGATAGGCAGTTTGGTTTCAAAAAGAATCTTGGGTGTGCCAATGCAATTTTTTGTGTAAGGAATGTTATAGACTATTTTGTGGAGAATGATTCCACAGTTAATTTGTGCTGTCTAGATATTTCAAAGGCATTTGATCGAGTTAATCACTATTGTTTGTTTTATAAATTGCTACAATTAAATGTACCTCTATATATAACACGTCTTAATAAATTGGTACTCGAAATTATTTTCGAATGTAAGATGGTGATATCTGAAGATTTTAAGATATCATGTGGTGTTAGACAAGGTGGTGTATTATCACCTACATTATTCTGTATCTATGTGGACAATCTTCTTTCACAGTTATCCAAATATGGATGTACACTTAAAAATATATCATATGGTTCATTCATGTATGCAGACGACTTAGTACTCTTAGCACCTACGGTGGCGGAACTTCAACGAATGGTATTGGTATGCTGTGCTGAGCTGGATGCAATAAATCTGAAGCTTAATACAAATAAATCGTACTGTATTAGAATTGGCAAAAGATTTTTTGTTGATTGTCCAAACATACGTATATGTAGTGACAATGGTGTAATTGCTAGGGCTAAGGAAGCTAGATACCTTGGTATAGTCATTGAAAGCAGCAGACGATTTAAGGTATCCTTTGCACATGTTAAATGTAAGTTCTATGCAGCTTTCAATGCACTATATTCTAAGTTAGGCAGATTGCCTGATATAAATGTCACTATTCATTTAATAGAATCAATAGCTGTGCCTAGTCTGTTATATGCTATTGAAGCGCTAAATTTAAATAAATCGGAAATTAAGAGCTTAGAATTTACTTTCAATAAGGCTTTATTTAAACTATTTCAGGTATCTAGTATGAATGATTTGCTGTTTGGCATGAATATATTTAACATCCATGGAATAAAAGATAAATATCAGTTGAGAAAAGACAGATTTATGTCAACGCTGAAGACAATAAATAATATCAACTTACGCAATTTGGTTCATTGACAGTGCTCCCTACATGAATTTATGTATTTATTCGTTGTTTTTCTCTTATGTGTTGTAATGTGCACCATGTTAGTTTGTCACCTTTGTACTGATTTGCTGCCTTTTGGTGAAATAAAGATTGACATATAGCTGCCCTACACAACATCTTCATCATAAAAATGCTACAAATATATCACTTGATTTCATAGGTTTTTAAACAAAGTTTACTAAAGAAAACTCAACCAATAAGCGACCAGTAGGAAGTACTAACATGGCCGCCCATGGAGATGCCGGTCATGCCGAGAGGTCCATATCCCTGCTCCTCACACCACCTCAGCAGCACCAGGGACTCCAGGACGAGTCCTCCCCCCATCACAAACAGGTCAGACACGTTGTGCAGCGATGAACGTCTGCAGTGAAATGTAACAAACAAACGTACATGAAAATGTTAAACATAATATTTAATAGTATTTATATAATAATTATATTTATTTATATTTGCAGCGAAGAACGTCTGCGCGAATGGGAATTCAAAACGAAAATGCAATTTTATGATACAACTCAACTTAGTAGAAAGAAGAGAGAAAATTATTCTTAAATTAAATAAAAATGCTTTTTTGCTTTAATTAATTATTTTTAATTATTCTTAATTATTCGTTAAATTCTTATTGATTGATTGATTAAATTATTTATGAAATTATTCACTGGAGCACAAAAGCTGCTGCTA
Organism: Enchytraeus crypticus; assembly: GCA_905160935.1. NCBI lineage: Eukaryota > Metazoa > Annelida > Clitellata > Enchytraeida > Enchytraeidae > Enchytraeus > Enchytraeus crypticus. The sequence continues at coordinate 715,560 of CAJHZI010000713.1, forward strand.
GGAATTAGTAATATATTCGTTTATTTTTTAGTTTGTTTATTCAATCTGACAACTGCAGAAAGTTACAGTACAGAACAACAGACACAGCATAACTCTAATAACTTAAGCTAGATGCACACTTGTTGGTTTAGAAAATAATAGCTGATGGTATTACGAGCAACCATTAATGTAATTTTAACTATCTTAAGCATTTCTCTGTATTGTTTTCTTTCTAGTGTTTTGCTTTTCTTCTCTGTTCTCTATTGCTTTGCTTTTGTTTCTCTTTCTAGTGTTGATGGTCCAAGGTTCATTATCATCATCATCATCATCTTTCCTTGAATCCCAGTTTAACTAGGGTAAGGATACGAATAAACTGTCTCAAATCCTCTCTGTCCTACATCATATCATCCATCAGTCAATCGCCTATTTGAGATTTTTCCATTCGTTTAAAATAAACATACTATAAATATGTAAATTTAATGAATATTTGAACATATGATATCACTATGCAGTATCAAACTGAACCTTGAATACTACAACCATCAGAGAGGACACTAAGGTATCCTATCGAGCTGACCTCTGCAATTATTGTTATTTATTTATTTATTATATAACGTGCTGTTGTTTATATCCTTCTTCATTAGTTAATTCTCGCATAATTGCCCAAATACACAAAAACAAAGAGTGCAGCAGAACAACTACTTAGAACTAAAAAGACTAATGCTATAAAAAAGAAGTTCAATAAATGCGTTAAACACATGAAGATTTTTGATAATGAGTACTAAAAATTCAAATTTAATTTCACAATCAGTTGATTGCGAAATTCAAACTTATCCTACATTTTAAATGCCTACTTGCTCCCTTTTTTCCATCTTATTATTTCAAGGCTGATCTACAATATCCTACTACGAAGACGAACACTGTAAGAAAACAAACTGAATTTGGACTAAATATTAAACTAACAACTAACATGTAACAGAGTTTTATCAATCAGGAAAAGATACATTTTAGTTAATAAATGGAAAAAAACTAACAAATAAACCAATAAAATAAATAGAAATAGCTACTTAAATAAAATAGTGTTAATAAAAATATATAAAGTGACTTACAACTGCTGCTTAGGTTTTCTTACACCATGTTAAAAAAGAGAAAAGTCAAGGATGCAAATCGGAAATCAATCATTTAATTAACTAATTTATCAATCAATAAATTGTTAAGTGGCCATCAATCTGTGTGACAGATATTGAGAATTTCTCATATACAACGTAAACATTGTTGTACAATATACATAGTTAAATTAATTTCACAAAACAGACTCTAAAACACTAAATTCTATGAAATGAAATACAATAAATATACACTACCTACATGTACACTAGGAGAAAAAGTGCAATATCTACAGGCATACATTGTACAAAATCTTTAATATTAACTTATTTTAAACAATAAGAGAAGGACGGCTTCATACTGTACATCGGTTTCGATATTTAGGTCAATCGGACCTAAGAGTTTAAATACAGAAAAATGGGATAACGTGTTTATTCAATGGCTATAGACCTATCACTGATAGGTCTACAGTAACAGAAAATAGCATATCATGAATTTCAAAAACCATCTTCTCAACCATATTCTACTGTTTGCATATTCTCACACAAATAATTCCATAATAACGTTACTGATACAGCTATTCACACTAGAAAGGATATAATAAGGATTTTCTAGTATAATTGAAGCAATTCCAGCTTCTTTCAGCAGTGGCCGAGCTAATAGTGTTCTTCTGCGCCAAAAGTACTGAAAAGACAAAAACATTTTAATGATATATCACACCAATACATCCATTAATGCTAATTCAAAAACGAAGACATAATAAAACATATATACTTTTCTAAAATTCCTGAAAAAGTTTCACATTTTGCATTAGAAGATTCGTATTACAAAGTGATTATCTAAACTTGCATCCTGTAATGCGTCAATACTTGATCAAGCAACTCAGGATGCGATGTGCTTGAATTAAAGATATCTGACATGTTGAAACAACATATATGGGCAAACTGCTTCCCCTTCACAACAAATGGTGCAAATATCAAAATCAAATTAACTGTATGTTAATTAAAAGTTATTAATTAACTGTTAAATTAAGATTTTTTTGCCCAGTAGCTGGTAATATATCTATATCAGGTAGATGTACGTCTGCATCTGCAGGACTGGAGATACAGGGTTCAAATCCAAGGCTCATCCCATCACTGATATGCTTGCTGATATAAGACGAGAAGCAGACATTCAATTTAGGCTTTATTACTTTATGGATTAAAATCAGTACAGTTAATTAATAACTTTTAATAACTGTACTGATTTTAATCCATAAAGTACTAAAGCCTAAATTGAATGTCTGCTTCTCATCTTATATCAGCAAGCATATCAGTGATGGGATGAGCCTTGGATTTGAACCCTGTATCTCCAGTCCTGCAGATGCAGACGTACATCTACCTGATATAGATATATTACCAGCTACTAGCATAAAAAACTTAATTTAACAGTCAAAAATAGTTTTCATAAAGGGACGTACATGATCGCCAGTGCCCGCTAGATGAATGCAGACAGGTTTTAACTTCGTGTTCCAGTCTTTTGGTAAAATCATCTGAAATCTATAACAATTATTTGAGAAACTATCAACGCGATCTCTACTAAGTTTTAAGAAATTCTCAGAGTAACACAAATATCAGAGTAGAGAATGTTATAAATATATTAAATTCAGTCTGTTTAGGTGAGTTCCTTTCTGCACTAGTTTATATGCAACGCATTCAAATAACCGTTAAAGGTTAAAGAAGATTTAATTTGCACTAAGGCGAATAAAGACACCATCAGAAACAGATAAAACTAATACATACAATCATCCTGAAGAACGAAACCAGAGGAGTGTCTCTCATAGTGTTCATACAGCAGAAGCATTATGAATAATGTACTAGTAATTATGTAGCAAGAAAAACACTTCACAACTGGTCATTAAAGTATTCACTACATCACTACTTCATGATGCACCATACATCATTACTGGTCTAACCCCTGTGCGAGAATTATATGACAAATAAATAAAAGAAACTTTTAGATCACCAAGTTACGGTTTCTTTTCGCATGAGATAGGGCTCTAAGGATCTCTACGGCCTTCAGCCAATAATAAGACGGTGCGCACAACGAGGAGAAATGAGCATTTGTTTCAAGACACTGAGAATTTAAAGTTTTCTTTAAATTCTCCATAAAACGAAACTAGTTAAACAACAAGAGCTTTCAATAACGAACCGAGCAATTTCCGATTCAGGAGGCATGATATTTGGAAGATGTATTGTAAATGGAGATGTAAAGTGACCATCAATAATCCGGACACCATTGCTTGACCTATCCTAAATGAAGATAACAAATAAAATTGAACAACAAAATGTTAATATTATAAGACCTTTATATTCACAAATAAAAGAATAGATAAGACCTAGGTGACACAAAAAACAAAATATCGACACAGTAATCCGGAGTAGACTTGAAACATTCTGAACTACAGCTGCAAACAATAGATAATATTAGCTTTATTAAACTGAATACCAATTTTATCATGTGCTTACTTTTATGGATAAAACATTGCTGCATTTGGTCAACAGTGTAAAAACAAACAAGCTCAATAAAATCTAAAGACAACTAAATTATAGCAAAGTAGGCTATCGTACATAGCCAATCATAGGCAATCGTAGGCAATAAATTAATCTTAAATGTTGAGCCTCCTGTACAAAAGTTCAAAGTAATAAACTCATCACCATTATAGCAATACAACAATCTACAACAATAATATCAAATTACAACAAATTTAGCAATAATATACAATGGTAAACAACAATACACAAAAATAGACAACACACAACACTAACAAAACATACAGCAGCAGACAATAGAAACATTCATACCTGATCAATGTAGACAGGATAATTTGGTGGCACAAGATCCTGACAGGCTTCCCGGCACGACAAAACTTTACGAAAATCAAATAATCTACAAAAAGAAAAAAAAAACTGGCTAAACTCGAAGACACACTGCAAAACATCAGAGTATTTCAGACATAACTGTCTTCAAAAATTCACAAAATGGAGTCAATAGCACTGCATTATAGAGATAAATTATCATTGAATTAAATTAAATTATATTTAAATTATAGATAAATTATCAAATTCATTCAAAATTATCTATACAAATTTTATTTTATTATATTCATTTTTAGTAATTTCCAGACTCATGAGTCTTCATATATTTAACAATCATCATTACTTTTCCTTGAATCCTAGATTAGCAAGTCAGGATAAATATTTAAATCCTTCCTCCTTCCGCAGTGCACTGCCAAGTGGCAGGTTCAAGGTACATATTCATACTCAAAGTCTGTTTTCTCGCTCCATAAGAGCACTCCTTAGATCAACAAGTTAATCCCTTCAAAACGTCTATGACTTATCCATACCTTATGTAGCCTATAGCTTGGGAAAAATATGGCTTCTGAGATGGTTTCCCGTTGCCTTCCTCAGTTAAGTAGATTAATTACCATTTAATCCTGGGGGAAAATATTGCATGGTGAGGTGGGTCCCCTCTTGCCATCCTCAGCTCCTGCCTTTAGTCGCTTCTTACGTACACGCGGCAGATTGTTTGTGGTTGCCCTATTCTGCAGTGGTCCAACTACACCCGAGAACAACACGGGTTAAATATTTAATTTTAATTATTTAATAATACGCTTCTCAAGATATATTCTACTTTAACAATATACCTTTAATAACATATTAATATGTATTTAATAAATAGGATGGGTATTTTATTGAATACCATATACTAGCTAAGCGAATTGTACATATTTATGCAACAACCACTAATACATTTACATTGAAATATTTAATAGACATCCAAATAATTGTTTATTCCTGTGAGATTTGCCTAGTGATATATAAAATGATTTAGCTGATCATCTGTTATATACTTAACAACATACAGTACAACAACTAATACAATTGTAGGTATTTAATTATAGTAAGATTAAATGACAATAATAACTTGTTACTAAGTAGGAAGTCCCAACCTCTTGAGGTTTTCAGGGTTCCCCCAACCCTTTGTGAAGAATTTAGTTAACAGAAGACTCCTATAAATCTGATCCAAACGACTCATGCTGCCGAATTAAGCATTCGATCAATGTCTCTGCAGCTATTAAAACATTTACAGATATATACTTACACACATTCTATTTTAAAGCAATAAGAAACTGTAAAATTTAGTAAATAAATAATATAGTATATTATATAAAATAAACAACAATAATGCAAAACTACAATTGTAATTACTAATTAGCAATCTGATCATGCTTCATTAACAATAAAGTTTTGATGAACTTCCAGAATCCACTAAAAACCACAGAAGTGCTAATCTCTGATAGCACTGGACCGGTGATAGGGAAGCACCTATATGTACCGCTAAAGCTGAAGAAAATTGGGAAAGCCTGGCATAGCTCTAGTGCAACAGTCAAGATTGTATCTTGTGAGCGAACAGAGAGAATGTAGTCTGAGTTTAAACATCGAATCCAAATCAAATCCAAATCAATTAAATCAAATCAAATCAGTAGCCAAATCAAATGAAAGTAATGCTATCGATCTTGGGTCCAGATGTATAGTAGGTGACTGAAAGGCTACTGCATTTATTAGAGAACCTATGCAGATGAAGATAAAGGCAATGAGACGTTTAAAACACATCTGATCTTAAGCATAAGCTTTAGAATATTAGGATTAGAGTAGTCAAACTTTTATAGATTTACGAATGGCGATACCATTATTATATAAGTACAGCCAAGCAAGTAAAATAATTGAACACATTAAACAATGTCATTTAATTTTGAAAGAATGCCTAAAGTAGATATAGGCATTGTGTATCTCGGACTAGACATTTGGCTATGCATTTCGTAAGAAATAAAATATGGCTTAATTTTCATACTGCATTAGAAGCGCTTTATTAGCTTTATAACATCGCAGTGGAAACTATATAAGATGAAAGATACGTGATAAGTATTCTTATAATAGCCGCCGATAAATTTTGTCAGATCCTACGCACTGGTTTTCTTAGTTCACACTTTGTTAAAATAGTGCATTCAGATCCAGGGAAGGCATCGGATGCAATGATCTTAATGCAAAATAACTAAATCCGGCAAAAATATAAAAAACTCATAAATATTATCAACAAGAAACAGCTGATCAGTAAAGAGCTAAGCAAGGTCATGGAAGAACTGATATACTTACACGTTCTTCTTTAAAGTTGTAGTTAATGAATGTGGATAGCATAGTAGATAGTATGTAGCTGTTAATTGAGCTTTAAAAAATTCAATCGGTCTGTTCCATTGTCTAACTCAGTGTCTACAATATTTTCGTCCTTGTTATATGATTACGTTGTTTCGGCAGATGAATCAGATGTCAATCAGTTTGGGTTCAAGAGAGACCACTCTTCTGCTACTTGTATCTGTGCTCTTAGCAACTTATAGAACATCATAGAAGAAATGATAGTCATGTCTTTTGTAAGCGTTATTGTCTTTTCTAAAGCATTTGATTCTGTTAATTATTGGTTGCTTTTCAGTGAGTTATTGGACAGTAAACCCTCAGGTGAATGCTCTTTAGCAACGCGTGTCCTTGCGTTTTGGTACAGCCACCAAAGCTCTGTTATTAACTGCTAATCTGCAATTTCTAGTAGCTTTCAGATTTTTAACGGCGTGTGGCAAGGTGGTATATTATCTCCTTTGCTGTTTTGCTTCTATATTTGTAAAGTATTACTTAAAATTACACAATCTGGCATAGGCCCTAGGCTGTTATTTTATAAACAGCTAGATTTAATATCGCATTAGTGTATGCAGATGATACGGTTTCGTTAGCTCGATCCATGCTCTAACAAAATTTATTGTACGTGCTAGTGTTCGCTACTAGGGAAATCAACATGGTGTGCAATACTAAAAAAACTGTCTGTTTGATATTAAATCCACTTATCACATGTAAATCTTTCAACGTTAACTATCCGCATTTTGTTCTTGATGGCCATCAGCTTTCATATGTATCCAGCTTTAGGTAGACCCCTATAACATAACATAACGGCACACCGGGTCAGGAAGCAGAGGTCTTGTTTAACACCCATTTCCTCCTTCCTCTCCGTGATAATTAGTAATCATTGCCTTTTGATGGCGCATCAATTTCAGCAGGGCCGATTTAAGAATAACCTTCCATCACCCTGAAATTTTTCCTTCAAAGCTGTCAACACTTGGTATTCCAAGGTGGTAACTCACAAAGTACTAACCGAGGCCGATTGTTTTTCCTATGATGTAGCCCTGTGGAAGATTTTACATTAGCTCCTTTTAGTCGTGTGAAGTCCTGCTATACAAAATGCGTTAAATCATTTTTAACTTCCCAAAAAATTGAAGTGTCACTGTAATGTTTTTATCTACTAGGTTGCCGGTATTTGACACAGTGTATTTTATACATGTATCACTCTCGTTTTAGTTTGTAAAAATGTGTTAAAGAGTCTAATATTGCATGATTTCTTCCATGTCAAGGATCTATATCTAAGCTGATCATTGTTTTCTGTTTAGGTTTTGTATCTTTACATGTAGGCCTATGTCATATAGACTGATGTCTGAAATAGGCCTACTTTGATTTATGGCTTACTCACACTGGCAAACATTAAAAGTGTATAAATCAAAGTTAAACTGATCATTCTGTAATTTATTTTCTTCAGATCTTTCACTTTATTCAACTACTTTTCTAATCCAATTTCTTATTCTCTTTCCCTTTCTCTCCCTCTCTCTCTCTCTCTCTCTATCTTTCTATCTTTCTCTCTCTCGCTCTCTCTCTCTCTCTCTCTCTCTCTCTTTCTATCTCTCTCTCTCGCTCTCTCTCTCTTTCTCTCTCTCTCTCTCTCTTTCTCTCTCTCTCTCTCTCTTTCTCTCTCTCTCTCTCTTTCTATCTCTCTCTCTCTCTCTCTCTCTCTCTCTCTCTCTCTCTCTTTCTAATGTTCTACCAAATGGCATATTAAAAGTAGGCTATAATATTCCTATTGATATTTTAAAATTTATAGATCTAAAGGCTCACTGTTAACTGCAATGAGTAAGCTGCATGAAAGTTTTAACAATTCCTGTTAAAAATGCAATAATTCCTTCTGTAGATTTGCGCCGTGCAGAAATAAGTAAGATTTGGTTTGGCTATGTAATCATTTCAATTTCGAAGACCTTTCCGTCTTAATGAACTTATACAGGCACAGTGTGTTTAATTTAAACTGATATACTGATGTCATAGCATTAAGTTACAAGACTTGACGTAAAAGTTTAAAAGATGGTATTATAAAGTTATAATTTTAGTATTCTACCAAGTGGCACGTTCAATCACCCAATGTACATATTCATAGTCTGTTGTCAAGCTCCATAAAGAGCACTCCATCGATCAAAACATAAGCCGTTCACAAAAGGATATGCTAGCCTATAGCTTGTGAATAAAGGCTTATAAGGTGGTTTCCTTTTGCCTTCCTTAGATCGTGCTTAGTCAACCCTCACGAAAAGTGCAGTTTACTGATGGCCTCTTCAGTGGCCCGGACACAACACGGAATAATAAATACTATATAAGCAAAGCTGATAGCATAGATTTTGTATATTACTATTATTATAATCATCTCTGATAGCGCCTTTATAATAGCAACCAAGCAGCAACCAACGTAACGTTAAGCTCGTACTTGATCAATTAAAGGCTAAAGATTCCATTCATTCGCGTCATTTTAAAAGCATTTAGTGTTCCAGCAAAATGCATCGCTTTGTAATTCTGCGGAGAGACCATTAGGCAAATCTAATACAATGATCGACATGTGATGATACAATACGAGATAAATCTGGGAACACTGAGCAATCGAGATTTGCCCAACGTACGATTTAATTCACCATCGATACAGATGAATTCAATGCTAGGTATGTATTCAATGGTAAAGATGAATGGAAAGGTGGTAAGATTGCACAAACAGATCGCAGCGTGAGATAGCTATCTGCATGAATGATCTAAGGAACCCTGCTGCACACTTTGTCCATTGGGAGCGAGCGTTTAGAGCGAGCGGGTGTTAAGCTATTAGCAAAGAAGATAGCATCTTTAAAAGCTCGAATCATTATTGCTGAAGAATTATCAAATTCGCGAGTTTTGAGTCTTTCATCTTTTAATGCATTTTCTAAACCTGTCAAAACATTTGCATGTTGCCCAAGCTTTAATTATTCGTTAATTGTTTTGTGCAAAGCCCGCCTTTTATTTATATTTTATAGACAAATGCAAATCTGTATAAAATATCGTGGTTTATCATTTTTGTTTAAATGTAGCTTTAATTTAAATCTACAAATGTCCAAGAAATTTGTGAAAAGCACTGTGTGCCCTTTTTCAAACACCAGTTCGCTAGCACTTATAAATAGTTTAAAAAATTCATCATCATCATCTTCCCTTGAATTCCAGTTTAACTAGAGATGGGATACAAATAGACTCACTCAAATCCTCTCCGACCTATATCGTGTCATCAGTCAATACCCTATTTGAGACTTTTTCATTCGTTTAAATTTTTGTAGCAATTTCTGGAGCCCAGGCGCTCACCAATCGAATGCCCTTTCTGACGTTGGTATGGATTTTAGTGCTTTAGTCGCCTTCCTCTACACGTGCAGTTACCAGTTGGTCAATTCTTCAAACAACCCGGACACAACACGGGGAATTTCATGAAATTCATCTTTTTTATCTCACATATACGATTCTTGAGCTTTACGTATTTGTGAAAAAGTATCCCACCTGCTAAAGGTCACCATCCATGTAGATAATATTCCGCTATCATGAAATTTTTAAGATATTTTTGGATATTCTAGTTCTCTAACGGTAATGTGACACCTGGGTTAGTCAGCTGTTAAAGCAATTGCAATTCGGTTTGTCACATTTTCTCGCATTTCCCTAACTTAACGCAGAAAACTGATTTTCCGCTAAACAGGTTCTCCGAGAAAATTTTTTGTTGATAAAAATAACATAGTTATCTTTTGTTTCTCAGCAATTACAATTATATTCTTTTATTGGACATATCAGCAAAATCTATTTTTATAATTAACCTTTATACTTCAAAATAAACTAATATATAACGCGTAGTTGGCAATATCAGAACAAAGTCTTGTAAGTATTTCAGGCTTTTTGGTCTGAGCCGGTGACATATTGATAAAATACTCGACTGCGGATGGGTAGGTTCACGGCTCAAATCCAGGGCTCGCCTGACCCCTGATGGCATGCTTTAATGACAGAAAGCTAATTTTTGACTCGTTGTTCTCTTTTTATCTTTACTTTTATTTATACTTTTAGATTTTTAGTTGGAGTCAATGGCGATGTCGGTAAGATATTCGACCGCGGATCAGTATGTGCTGGGTTCAAATCCTGGGCTCTGCCGTCACCGATGTCGCTTTCGAGTAAGGAAACTGACGTTAACATTAGCTTTTTATTTTGCATTAAAATTTATTACTGTACAGTGTACACAAATTTACGATGATCTACATTGTAGAGATCATGCGGTTTCGCTGCTCAGCGGTTGTGAGACTCAAGCTGGAGACTCATTATTAATTACCGTTGCGGCCTTCAGCAAGTCACTATCCGTTTCTTTTGCTAAATTGGCTAGTTTAGTCTAATACAAATGACGCAAACGATCTGAAACAGATTGGAGAACTACAGTACATATAATGCAGATTCTGTTATCTTAATTATTTTCTAAATGCACCTAGTGATAGTCCTGCTTTCTTGAAGGAAAATTACGTAGGCAGGCACAATATTGCTATGTACTAAGAAAGTACAGGTACTTTTACCACTTACTATCGTCTAAATCTGCCTCCAACACTCAATCCATGAGTAACAACAGTGGGAAATAAGGCCGCTAATTGTATAAAACTAAGATATAAATTTATGTCCTTTCAGCACCGGATCAGATAACCATAGCGCTAAACTGGCCGTATACTAGGAGCATGGTTTAATCTACACTAAGCTATGCAGTGACTAATGCTTGAGGACTGTTAAATGCCTCAGAGTCTATACATGTGTTCTCACGCCTATTAGTCCTCTCTAAATTGGTAATTTTTCTTTTGATTATGCTATAGGTTTTGCTTTAATTTTAAACTTATAACAAATGCAATAAGTTATGACTTTTACGACGATAGACGCTAAGTCTGTAGCTGCAAATTCTTAGAGAAAGTGTGCAATTTAATTTATCGTTTAAGTGCACATAAAAAGGGTGAATTTTAACTTATTTGCAGCAGCAGCTCATGAGAAATAAGATAATATACGCAGATTTGGAAGAGATAACTTTTCTTTGTCGAGTAGCAGAGGTATTCTTCTTTGCGCATCTTGGAACTATTTACCAAGCAGATTTAATTTTAGTTAAATGCGTCAATTCTATGAAATCGCATAATGATTTCCATAATTTTTAAATTTTAAATCCTGTATCTAAAATGATTATATTTACGTGTTTAGTTTTCTCGTCATAACGTTCGATCATTTAATTTTTCTAGCCATACTATTAAAGCAACTCTATGACTATAGTTTAAGTCGTTGCATGTGTAAATGTTATAGTTAATTTTGTAAATTTAGTTTAATGTATATATATATATATATATATATATATATATATATATATATATATATATATATATATATATATATATATATGTATATGTGTGTGTGTGCGTGTGTGTGTGTGTGTGTGTGTGTGTCAAGAATAATATTATGCTCGTATTGAGTATCATGAAGTCTTAATAAGTTTTAATTTCTTTAAAGAAGGATATTTTTGTTTTCATGCGTTCAGTGCACATATTATTGCCTTCTGGCCATAGTGGCCCATTTCACTTTCTCTGCATGTATTTATTGTGCAAGAATGAAGTTCACCTTAAATGAAACAAACACCATTCTGATTCTGATATATCATTTACAGTGTCATAAAATTTCCAGGATTGTAGACAGACATGCAGGGAGGGACACAGAGAGGGAGGGAGAGAAAGAGAGAGAGAGAGAGAGAGAGAGAGAGAGAGAGAAGGTTGAGAAAGAGAGAACGAAAGTGAAAAAAGAAAAAAAGAGAATAAGTTTCCTCCTATAACAGTTTATTCATTAATAATTACAATATTTGTGAACATAGACAATCAATAATTGAGTCAGTGTGACATTCTGGTTACAATACTGTTGTTACACTTCTAGATAATCTTCTTCAACTGATATTAATTCTGTAATCGCAACAGAGAATTTTTACTTGACAATATTGAGAGCTTCACCTAAATTATTCTAAACTATGGGTAACAGCTGCTAACATAATCATGAAATAAAACAATACTCAATGGCATGACAAACAAATTTAAATTTGTAATTACTAACGTAATTCGATCTAGTTAGAATAACATAGGCAGAATTTAATTAATATAATAATGGGCCCTCTGATTCCGATTAGCAAATGAATGAGTACTGGAAAACTAACAACTTACAAGTTGATGACAATCTTATCTCTAGAGCCTCAGATATTATAAAAAGTAATGATACCGCTTTGCATAAATTTCATAGAATAAATTACTAGAAAATTTGCTCGACAAAAGTGAAACAGAAATGGGAGATCAATCCAATTTTAAATTACTTTATCTAGTTAGTTCATCAAAGTTTCTAAAATAAATAGAAGATATGACAACTATAGCTTGTGACTATAAATACCTCTGATGAGCATTGATAAAGATACGTTGTAAGCATTGAATTAGCAACTTTGGTTAGAAATTCAATGCTTTCTTTTTTATTTCAACGAAACAGATTTTAATTTTAAAAATTTTAATTTTAAAAGAATTGGTTAAATCTGTACGTCGTAAATAAAAATGGCATATTTTCACATTTTAAACGTATTTAATAAAAATAAGGAATAATTTCTATTTGAAAACTACATTTGAGCTCATCTCTGCCATCTCTGCTAACAAGAATAATGGAGTAAAATTTTATTGCATTCTTTTCTCCTGTGAGAGTATATTTTACTTGGAAGCCCTCTACAAACTAGTATTACAGTTTAATATTATTTTTGTTTAAAATAAACGTTTAACTATTACATACCATATCTGGGAGCATATTGCCCTCAAAGCCTGCCTCCATCAAGAGCAACTGCCCGTCTCGAAATGGTTTATTTCCCTCTCATAGCCCTGCCCTGTCGCCCGGGGCTGAACTGAAGCGTAAGTTCAACATTGACACGTATTCATCGAAGCAGATTTCAGGCAGCTCTCTTCATTTAACCGCCATGATGAGTTAGATGGCTCGAGGCAATGGAAAGTCTATGACTGGCTTAATCTGATGGTAGTTAATCTCTAATATCACGCTGCAAGTAAATCATCTTGTTTACGGGCGCTTGTATTTCACCTGTTACCTATTTTAAACATAAATATTAAATATTAACATATGCACAGTTTAATTTGTGATTTGTTTTTCCATTTCACATTGCACATCTGCTGTTCGCTTTTCTGAGTGAATGGTAGTAGCCTATTGGTAGTAAATGTGCCCGATAAGCAAGCGATTACGTTGTCGAATTTCAACCGCTTTAAATCCCGGAAATCTTATAAAACTTTAAACATTTTCAACAATTCTTCTTACATGCATTATCGTTTTTAATTCTTCATAGCTGAGATTTTTTAAACTCCCTTTCGGTGTCAATTCTCGCTCTGTGAGCAACTAAAAAGTTATATCGGACTCGAAGAAGAATATGCATGTGCATGCGACTGGACTATTATTAGATTAGAATGTCTAAATAGCGTAGGGGTAACGTCATGAAGTTTTAAATGATAAATCCTGCTGTGAATTGAACCCTCGTGGGTTCGAATCCCGGCCGCGCTGATCTGAGAGTAAAATCTCGGACATTCACTGGACTGGTTATACGGAAAATGGTCTCAATTGACTAACGGATTAAACATGTGGTTTTAAAAGTGATAGATATCAACATAGTTGATTATTCACTATAATGCGTGTTTACTTTTTTTGGACAATATAAATAACTGACTGGTTATAACAAAGCTTCCTACCTAATTATGTAAACAAATATTAATAGAAGTGATAGATATCGTAGTGGACGATCATATCATTATAATGTCTGACTAATAATTTTAACCAGACCATAATTCACTATAATCCGATTTAACGCATATGTCTTGTGTTATGATAATGTCAAATCTTTTTCCATTAATAGTCGAACTAGTTTAGAGTTCACAAGGAGCGGCTGTTCAGTATCTTCCGGACTCGCACATTCCATCACACATCCGGGTATCTCGGATCACTGACAGCAGTTCGCCTGAACGCTCCTATAAAACCTGGGGATTATATCGGTGACGCTGTATAGAGGATCATATCCGAATAAAACCATTGGCGAAATATCCGAATATAACATGTCCAAATTAACTTCAGAGTGCGTGAACTAGAATAGAATGTTCCAATAGCTCAGTGAGAAGAGCGCCAGGTAACGCTTGAAATTTTACATGAATGCATGATCGTTCAATGGATTTAAAACTGAATTCAATCCTCAGTCTAGTATCGAATAGAATCTCGGATATTTATAGGCCGCATGTCCTATAAGTATCTGAAATTCTACTCTACTTCTAATTCCATTTATTTTAAGAGTTACTATAAAATTACGATTTAAAAGTTGGTATTAACGTGTGTCGGGATTTAAAGCATTTGGTTTAGCTACGCGTCAGTGAAAGAGTTAAGCTATATCGGGCGTGGTTAATTAATGAATGAATGACCACCAAGAAAACGAGTACTGACATATTTGAATGAAACAATCCCCAGGGTGTTGGAAGGTTATTCATAAATCCGCACTGGCTACTATCAGTGTGCTATCAGAGGGAATTATTACGAATAACTACGAAAAGGAGAGGAGTAAATAACGACAAAAAAATCAAGGATTTAAAAGTAAGATATAATATAATAAACATATCTCGGTCTATATAATTAACATACGTATAATCCGAGATTTGACATGTTAATTGATTCATTCATCCAATACGGAGTATGATGAAGTTGCGAGTTTTTTTAATGTTTAGTATCGTTTATTTGTTCATCAAATCGCAGATTATACAAACAATAGAGTTAATACTTCTTCTTTGCTTTTACTTTTTTGACAGGCCCCACATAGCATTTGCCATGGACCGTACTACAGGCAAGGCAACTGGAATAATACAAGTAATACTTTGATCACGTACTGGCGCTGAGGTTAAGTGAACACGACTAGACGCAGAAATGTATCGACTTACTGAAATGTTTACGTTAGTTCCCGAAGCTGTTTAGCATTGATTTGATCACGTGCCTGATAAGATGATAATATTGATAGGAAAGGTCAAACATCATTAGAAAAAGGAAATCATATTTTTACGTGCATGTCTTTGGAATTTTCCTGTAACCTATAGTATTAAATAGTAATCTCTCAAAGGGCCTGGGAATGACATAACGCCTTCGTAGTAGTGTTCTAAAAATGTAATTAGCATTTATTACAACGAAAGGCAAAGTTGAACTGATGAATTTATATTCGTCTTTAACCTTGACTAAAACTCTATATTTTCCAGTTTCTAATTCTAGTTTATTAGTTAGGCTGAATTTTTTTATTTGCAATTTATCAAGATAGAGAAAATACAGCACCGAGCTTAGCATTCCAGCAGCTTCCGCTCATCTAACTTTCTCTCTCTCTCTTTCTCTCTCTCTCTCTTAGTGCACTGCCTACTGCATGTCCATGGTATATAACACCTCTACTCATCTCTATCTTCCTGCATGTCCATGGTATATAACGCCTCTACTCATCTCTATCTTCCGTCTTCCTCTTCATGTCCATATACGAGTGGATCTTTAAATCATCTATAACATTCCTTTTGATATACCATATAATCATGGGGGATTCTGCTTATGACGAGGTGGGCCCCTATGCCTTCCTCAGCTTCGACTAACATTTATTGGGCAGGGGCGTCATTCCTGAGAAAACAATCCAGTTACCTTTCTCTAGAAAATTTAAACAGCGCTTTTTAGAGCCATAATATTTAATTTATGGTGCATGCAAAATTTGAGAGTTGTTAATTAATTGTAGGCCTACTGATTTCTTTACAACTGATCAATTGATTTGTGTCTTTCAGCTTACGACTGGTTTCTTGTAGTTGCATCAGTATTTTTCATTATTTTCCTCTTTCCGTTTCTCTTTTTGTCTTAAATAAGTAAGAAGATTATAAACTATAGTTATTTACTAACTAAGTGGTCAACTAGATAGCCAAGTATGTTATAGCCAAGATACACTTTGAAGGCCTAGTATTTGCATGTAATAGTTTTGCCTGATTTGAATTCAATTTTATTGCTTAATAATATTAAGCTTGTTGAAATTGCTGTACTGTGTGAAGTGGAATGATATGAATTAAACATATTGCAAGTCAGAGTTGAATCACAGCATACAGTTATCAAGTCACAGACATCACCCTAGTATGAGGAAACGGACTTTAAACCTTTATTATTTTTTATTAGTAGTAAAATCATGTTGGTGCTTTCTGAAAATTTAGTAGATTAGTAGTATATTTTAAATTTAACAATTATAAATGCAGTATAAAATTGGCACTTGAAACGCAAAATCAACCATAATTTTCTCATACACCTGAAGACATTAATTCAACAAGAATAGCATGGCTTATTATATTGCTGTATGGAAGAGAAGAATATGATAACTCAGATGGTTTGCCATTTCTTATAGCCTTTACTCTGCAACTGCTTAAGTCAGCTCTTTATAAACACTGATTGTTCAGTATTATACGTTTTCTTGAACCTAAGCGAGATCACTTTTTGATTATCCACTGCTATGCTTAGCGGTTTCGCCTTGGGCATGCGTGTACAGTTGCATTGAAATGAAACACTATCTTACAGTTATATCCAGATTCAATAGTAATCCCATCACTGTTGGATTGAAATGGACTATTTTATCCTTACCAAAATAATGTCAGTATTAAAAATTCATCTTGCTATAATAAAATTAACAGCATAATGAAATGTAAAATAGCCTGTTACATTCAACAGGCGCTGATCCACAGACCTACCCAAGTTAAGTCGACGGGTACGTTGCCAGCCTTTCAAATGCTAAATTATTTACTTGGAGACTTTGTTGGTAAGTGTCAGGCGCGGATTGAAGACTGCTTTATGTGCCTGATTCAGTTATTATGGATGTTATTATGGATGCTGTGTTTACATTTAAGGTTACAGGGCATTTTTAAAATGTCTCTTGGTAGCTTTGTTTTTTGTGTACTCCCACTTCCGGTCTGGTCCTTTAAACGCTAAACAAGCAACATTAGAAATTTTAATTTTTAAAACTTTATTTCTATTATTTTATTATATATTAATCGTTAACTTTCTTTATGAATTGGAATTTTATCAATAATGACCAGGTCCGGAAGGCGCTGCGAGTTCGTTGTCTGTGATATGTAAGTATGTGTAGTATGTTTGCCTAATGGTGTATCAGAGAAAACTCTATGCAGTAGTAATTTCTCTCTCTCTTAGTCTTAATAATTGTAGTGACAATTATTTGCCCAGTGTGAAACCTGTTTGGGTAGGGGAGAGGCTCAAGTGTTCTTGTGAAAACCCTATTGAGAGAGGGGAAGCTAGCATCGTTAACTCGAGCAGACTTTATTGTATATTAATCTAACGGCCAGTACTAGGAATTTAAGAGAGAGAGAGTACTGTGACCTGAGTGAAATTTACCAGATGTGGCTAACATAGTTTCTAGGGGGTTCTTGTTTACAAGGTATAAAAAACGGCTAAACCGTTTCAAGACTCAGAGACTCTAGCCTGGGTAAGAATTAACAGAGCCAGTGTGATTATTTAATTATATCCTTGGGATTTAGAAACAGGCGGCAAATCCATTTGTTAAGTTTATGGGTGACGATTCATTTGTTTGAGGGATAATTTCGAGACCAGTTTTTCTAGGGGAATTCTACTGTAGTGAGGTTTCTATTATACTGGTACATTGGTGCATAGCATATCACATGTATTAATTACAGATAATGTACAACCAGTGAGGAAGTACAGTTTAACGTCCCTTTCATACTTTCTTTGACTATATTTCGCCCCGTGTTATTTAAAAGGCGATATAGTAATTTATGAACATCCTATTTACGTTTATTTATTTATTTAAATTATTATTATTATTATTATTATTATTATTCATTTGACTGTAATTTACATTCAAGTCGTTTACATTCACGTCGTTTAACTTCTTATAGTTTCTCGCACATTATATTTTGTTTTATTCGTAATAAAACATTAATTAAGGAATTGATATTCCTTTAATTAATTAGTAACTCCTGCACTTTGTCTGAATACTTCTTAGCGTAGGTATTTAAATAGATGAGACATTGAATGTTACATTAGCTCTCTCGTCATTTGTCTGAGATATCTGAGATTTGAACCTGGTCCAGGACTTTGTAAATATTCTTATATATTTTCATTTTCCTGATATGTCTAGGCTGTTATTACCTTCATTGGTACTTTCCCTGACAGTAAGGCATTGACTTTGTCGGTAAGATGATATTCGACCGAGAAGCGGTATGTGCAGGGTTCAAATCCTGGGCTCACCGCCACTGACATCGCTTTCGAGTGAGGAAAGTGACTTCAGCAGTAACTTTATCAGCTTTTTATCGGTTAGGTTTGTTAGTCTGGAACAACAGATGAAAGATTTGAATTCAGTGCCAACCCGTCGCTCATGAGTCTCGAGAAAAGAAATTTAAGCAAACTACTCATTATTATAATAATATTTATTATAACTATAATATTAATTAATAGGGCCTACTGTAAAAAATTAGATAAGAGAAGAGCAGAAGAACTGTAATCTTTTGGAACTCTGTTTAACTATAAACCCATTTAACTGTGTACCCATTTTTAAACAAAATAAGTTCATTATTTTAATTATCTGTTAATTCGTTGACCTTCTATAAAACCTAGAAATAGACTCATTAATGACTGATTGAATTATTATCAGTTTGGATTGAGTGATTTAAGTGATAAAACTAGAAGCACAGGATTTCTGCTCGAAATAACAAAATTCGAGATTGGTGACAACAATTACAGACTAATTTTCATATCCATTGCAGTCTTTAGCAAGCTACACTTTCTATATTCATTGCTATCAAATGCTACTGAGGACATACTGAGTAATTAGAAGCTTAAATTTTGAGGTTTTAAGAATACACTTCAAGCTTACTTAAAGTTTTTTTAAGTTGAACGTTTATTGCAGTTTTTATTAGTCAAACATTTGGTTGCAGCTTGACTCGCAGACTAAAAGAATTCATTAAACATTTGATGGACATAATTTTAAGTAAATTTTGTCTTCAATGACGAACTTCTACAAAGATTCAAACTAACGTCAAAAAGGGCATAAGGTAGGTGATGAATAGCTACAAAATTTTACTATTTCGAATGACAAAAATTCACTTCTTCAGAGAGGAGTGGAGAAGCTCTATTCGTATCCCGACCGTATCTAAACTGGCATTCAATGACAGATGATGATGAATAAAGAATTTATATTCTATCGTCCCAAGCATAGCAAACACTAATATGCCAATAAAAATATAGTTTTCAAAATACAACTAACGCACACTTGCAATAGAGCAAACCAAACATATCAAAGAAAATAATTTCACGTTTCAGTACTTCAATTCTAGCAAGTGTTAGCCCTAATTTAAAGATACCGTTTGAATAATCATACTTTGAAATATTAGCTTCTAACAGGCAGTTTGAATTTTAAAACAGCCAATATAATGTGCAACTATTCCTAAATAGTACTAAAGAGTAACTTACGACATTATTATGCAGTGATACGCGAAACCATGTGATATCTGATACCATGGACTGGAAATATTTGTAAAGAAGCCTGTGAAAGATTCCTTTGTTAAATATTGACAGATACTATCAACTTAACTGTTATCACAGCCAGCAATCTTTTGTGTCGTGTCAAATAAGTCAATTGAACAGTAAGCATGCCAACTGTGCCCTGAAAGAACCTCTTGATGTACTGTAATATTATTTAAATTTAACAAATTTAAAAAAAACTTTAAAGAAATTTGCAACAAGTGCTGCGAAATATGAGAACAACTAACAGATATTATGTTACCTTGCTATTTACGATTCTTGACTATTTCAAGTTCTTACATATTTAGACTACAAAATTTGCCATCATGTACTATTCATAGATTCATATATTTACTCAAGGCCAATAAAATTATTTAACACGGATGATTTGCTTGTTATTCTTTATTACTCTTAAAGTCAAGTTAATTGTTTTCTATTCTGTATCCTATTTTAACATCCTAAGTCTGTTTTTCTTTACTGATTTTTCATAGATGAAAATGCAATGAAAATAAGAAACTTAATTATAAATCTCATCCAAGATTCAGTTTAAAGAGGATTGAATGATAAATGAAAGATTTAGATAATCATTAAATCTAATTTAGTGGAGTGATACCGAGTTTCATGATAGCGTAGCTATAAGTTTAGCGTCAGTTTCCCTGCTTTACGTGGATAATGTCAGAGATTTTTCCTCTGGCATTTCACTAGCTGACACATGTGTATGAGGCAAGCGCGATGTCCACTTGGCCACTCGGTCTATTTATTCATCCTCAAGAGATCGAGTTTTAGAGCTCACTGCAGGGCAACTTACTGGCTTACTGTATGCAGCTCATAATTTATTATATGGCATTTACATTTAAACCATCCGAAGTTCTGAACATTTTTGCAGTTTGTTTTTTATTGAAATGAAGGAAAAGTTGAGACCTGACAAGAAAGTTGCGTGCAGACTGCAGATGTTGGGCAGAAGCAGTTCAGGAATCAAATTACGCAGTGTCGATATTTATCTTTCATTTCACGAGCGATCAAGTGAATCCAGTCCAAACTGTTTTTACTGCGGCATTGACTGTTGCTTAGAGTATTTCAACTTTGATTACTTCATTCAGTTAAATCTCACTAGTTAGCCAATGAAGTACTGTATTCATTCAATTAAATAGCGTAGGGTCTCTTAGGTAAAATAAAATATTAAAGCCCTTTTCAAATGACAGCAGGGGCTAAAAGCAAATTAAGCATCAACACAGAATATTCGGTAAACTATGCATAGATACATGATCCAGTATGTATGGAAAAACTGAAAAAATTAATCTAATTATCGAACGATTAATTAAGAAAACAGTATGCTCAGTTGTTGTCACTTCTTCTGCTTGTCTTTCTTTGTTAATATAGCATCGTTTCTTCAATCAATGACTGATGTCATGAACATAATCTGATACATGTCCTTCATTTTATCTCTCAGCAATAAGAACATACTTTAAGTCAGATTTTTATATATTTTATTGATCATTTAGAATTATTGGCATTTACCCTTGTTGTATGCGGTGACTGCTGAAGAATAGACTAACCGTGCAACTGCACGTGTCTTAAAAGGCGACAAAGCACTAAGATCCAAACCAACGTCGGAAATGGCTTTCGGTTGGTGAGCGCATATGCTCCAAAATTGCTGCAAAATTTCTAAATCCTGATCCTTGTTAATATCCCTGGGATCAAAGAGAAGATGCTGATGATGTTGATGAGTGGATATTGTCTAGTTACAGCTAATTACAATTCATTTAAGCTGCATTTAGTGCACAGTTTATTGCATGCCTTAATTAACTTCATGCCAAACTTCCTACCGACCGAATCTTGACCACAGTTGCTCCAATCATGCGTTGATTGTGCTTCGTGTCAGTGAGCATGTGTTATGTAATATAACAAAGGACTGCGACCACATGCATATGTTCTTCAATGTTATGACAAGTCCATCAGATACTTCTGTTTAGTGAACACCAGGTGGTTCATTAATGAAGTCCTGCGTTTAAGATCATTACCTCAAATTGTCTCCTTTTAAAAAGGTTAATTTAATGGGATTTGAGGAAAGAGATTTCTTGGAGTACAATTTATTTGGATTTGTACTCCAAGATGCTCTAAAATGATCTCTCTCTAGAGTTCTACCAGGGTACACATTCTTACTCACATACTGCTTAATAAAGAGCACTCCATCGAAAGATTAATTAATCCCTTGACAAAGATAATGCCTTACGTACATCTTAATATAGCCTCTACCTTAAAAATAATATAGCTTCTGAGGTGGTTTCCCGTTGCCTTCCTCAATTCTTGCTTAGTCGCCTCTTATGTCAAGTAGTTTATGGTTGATCGATTCTTCAGAGTTACAGAAACAACACGGGAGATTGAGAGAGAGAGAAAGAGAAAGAGAGTGATATTTCTTTGTTATATAGCTATGGCAGTCTTGAAATTATAACTATTATACGTCAAAAATGATAAAATAAATGAATATTAAAGTTAATCCCAATCTCATACTGAGCATAATGTACACCACCTTTCTCTTCCTCTCTCTCTCTCTCTCTCTCTCTCTCTCTCTCTCTCTCTCTCTCTCACTCACTCTCTCGTTCACTCTCTAGTTATCTGCCTAAGAGCAGGAAACAGCATATTCACGTCAAAGTGCTTGCAAGAATACTAAAGAGCACACCATTGACCGACAGGATGATCTCATCTCTCAGATGGTCTTTTATGTTAAAAAAGCTCGTAAAGCTAATGTTAAAGTCAGTTTCCTCACTCTAAAGCGACTTAAGTGACGGGCTAATGTGAGTATCATATGAATGTTAATGTAGCTCAAAATAAACTTTACACTAATACGGTCTCAGTTGCCTTCCCAGTGCCTTCCTACACCTCTGAAAGGACCCGAGCAATATGCTCTAAGCCAAATCTACAGTATAATGGTCATGTAAAGTAAAGCTAAGGTTAACGTCAGTTTCCTCACTCGGAAGCGATGTCAGTGACGGGCGAGCCCAGGATTTGACCCCCACCATCAGATCCGCGGTCGAGTATCTTACCGACTTCGCCACTGGCTCCAACATGTCCTTCAATAATACTAGGAATAGTTGGAAATAGTCTGTTAATACTAGTAAGCCTATATACAGACACAGTGCGGGTCTTCTTTTAAAATAATGATAACAGACGTGAAGTAGAGTCTATAGTTAATTTCTAAAAGCATTAACTCAAATACTGACAGTATTTCATTGAGGTTTACCGAAAAATGAATAAGCCTTTCATATTTTCTATTCTAAGGGAAATTCCACGATTTCTCAAAGTACTTCCATTATATTTCACTAAAATCAATTTAAACAATTTAAAGCACAAAATTTATAATTTTAAATGCGACGTCAAATAACGAATGCAAAAAATGATTTACCAATAGAAAGGAACATTTCTAGCTTTCTAGCATATTTTCTGAAATCCCAGACTGACAACACGTCGAGAGGGGGCGGTTTTGGGCTATCATGGAAGTACGCAAAGAAATAGAGCACATCGGTGTATTGAACCCAGTGACCATTACTTCCCCCAGAGTAATGAATCATTGATTGTTGTGACGTTCTTCTTTGCAGCACCATGTACATCGGAGTATTTAACTCAGCCACAGATCTAGAAATGAGTAGGGACGCAGGGAAGGGGGGAGGGGATAGGCTGGAACAAAGTTTCCACAGAAAGCACAGCGAAAAAATCTGTAATTACAAAAGTAAAATAAGACCAATTTTATATTTTTTAAACTAATTTGTTGTTCTATCCTAAATTCTTCGCTGCTCTTTCTGTGGAAGCAATACTCACGCCTCTTCCCACTTCAGGTAATTTTACGGGGTTGAATACTAAAACTTCAAGAGTTTTTTTTGTTAAATTCACCACATTATAGAATCCAGCAATGTAAAATCGAAAGATGATTAGTAATCAAAATCGTAATCGTAAAGTAATTTTTAATTTTTAAGCGTTCTGTTAAGCACTGCTTCTTGTGCATTCAGTCTGCTTTCTACATCCATAGTAGTCTGCTGCAATATATAGGCATATAATTTTCGAGTAGTCTATTCTCATTTATCACCGACTCAGACCGGACGAAAATAATTGCTGATGTTTGGATATTGTATAATAGTGAATTTGCAAATATATTTTAAAAGAAAGTAATAAGTCTCTTTTCATTGTAAACGTGAAATAATTATAAACCTAAGTTTTAAATAAATAAGTAATGCACCTGAGAGAGAGAGAGAGAGAGAGAGAGAGAGAGAGAGAGAGAGAGAGAAGAGCTCACCGACAATATAATAGGATATAAGGAAGAACGTGATGTTCTTGTAGACCAGTTAAAAACAAAATCGTAGTAATTTAAATATACAAATGAAGCGACCAGTGAATGAATGTAAATATAATACTTGTATATATTTATAACTATTTACTTTTATATTCATATTATATTTATTATATTATATCGATTATATTATATTTATAATATTTATTTTATTTTTACTATATTTTATTTTTATATAGCAAAATTGCGATTAGATCTAATGAGCTTTCCATATAATTTGCTACTTGCATCTGTCTCTGTTTTTAACTGGGTTAATAACTTATTATCTAACCATAAAGTAATTAACACTTAATAACTAACCACAATATCATTAGTTTGTCTTCAAAACAGTCTCATCTCTTTTTATTTGACAGACTCAATGAAAAGCAACAATTTTGATAATTAAATATAGATCCGTATAGATATTGCCCCGAAGCTCATCACCTTTTCTGCAACTAAAACCCGGCAATTGTCACGAGGCCGTAAGGAAAGTCTGAAAAAGCCATTGAATGTTTCAGTAGATCATGAAAGCGACGGCAGATAATTATACAGTATTATGTTACGGCGCTGTTGGCGAAAGACTCTTGAAAGAGCTGATGGTTGATACAGCAATGCTAATATTACAGGGGGATGGTCAGCAGAGCATTAGGAAGCCGGGGAGAAAATGGTGGGAAGAAAGGGAGTAGAGTAAGGGACGGGGGGGGGGGAGGAGAGCTCGTATACTGTCGTGCCACTCTGCTGCGTCTCTTTTAATGCATTTCAGTTTGAACGGTTGTGCGAACGAGATCGGTTCAATGCAAGTGAGGCATTAATAGCCGTACAGTAAACAGCATATCTACTGCTTTAGATAAAGGGATTTACTACTTAAGTTCTGAAGCAATATTGTCATTTAAGCGTTTGAGAGCGATAGGTGCAAAACAGGTAAACTGCGAAGTGGTGTAGATCCTTTATATTTCTGTAGTCATTTCAGTTATGTTTCTAATTGTGAAGCAAATAGTGCAAGGATAGAGGTTCAGTTGTAAATTTAAAGATATATTTGTCTAGCATTATATGCACTTCTGATTTGCGAGTTATGCTATTACACGTTTCTGGCTATGAAGTATGAACGACGTTTATATTCGGATACTATTTAAGTGCAGGTCTGTGCATGATTTTAAATCTTAGATAAAAATTCTTAAGATAAGTAGTAACTCGTAAAATGTAATTCTTTAACATAGATGAGTAGAATTATATTGAATGTCAGAAGACAGGAATTTTAGGTAATATAAGTTTGCAAAATCGGTACATTTTAGTTGTTTAAATTGCATATTCGAAAAACAAACATAAATATATATACATGTATATGTATATGTATATGTATGTATATATATATATATATATATATATATATATATATATATATATATATACAGTATATAGCGGCCTATATATTGGCTGTCTAATAAATCGTGTACAGACTGTATAATTAATCGAGTACGTTTTATTGTAGTTAATCTAGAACACGTTATTATTAGTATCATTGACGCGGTTGATTCATTTTTTAAAATCTACTTCTATATAGTATCATACAACAAAAGAAAGAGAACATAGACACAGGCCTGAATTGCTATATTTTAAAGTCCTTCCAGGACTCTTGTAGCTAAATCGACGATTCTAAATCGCGCGAGAATTCACCAGGAAGCTAAAAGCTAATTTTCTGTAGGAACTTAATTAGCAAATAATTATAAATAGCAGTTTTGTGGATGACTACTTTGAAAGATTGCGATGTACAGCTAGGCTAGTATCGGCGTATTTTTTAAGCTGGCAAATTTGTTACCAGATCAATTACATATTGTATTCGAGCTGATGTCTGTACTGTTAGAATTTACTAATGCCGGGTGTGCTTCTCACAGTGTATGTCATATTCGCAGTGTTAGCATGGCGCTAAACGTCGACAAGTAGCTAATATTATAGTGCTCGATGTTGTCATTTATGACAGTAGCATTTTAATTATCATTATTCTTATTATTAAGAATTGTTTGGCTTGACCTACATATCTGGGTTTAACGCTTCAGCACATAGAGGTGTGTACAAACTAAGTAAATACTAATATTTAATCTAGTTTGTTGCATATTTATAGATTGTTTATGCCATTTAATGCGAACCCCTGGTATAGTGTACATCAAATAAGTGTGTTACCAATTTTATCGCTTATCCGATACACATATAACCTAATAGAAAAGAAACGTAGGCTCTATAGGCATATTCAACATTGTTAATGTGTCTTATGTATTTGCAGCTCTACCTTAGCTTAATCTATGAGTAATTATTGACAAAATTGTTTATATTTCCATAAGTTGGTTATATATTGTGAAAGGTTAGGATTAAACGATGTTTCGGCATTATCTAATAGTAATTCTAACAACATTTTCGTTGCTCGAATATTGCGCTTCGATTGCTGATGGAATACAATTCAGAATATCAGAGGAACAGCCTGGCGGTAGCTTAGTCGGAGATTTCAAAGAAGAATTTAAGCAAATATCGCAACATAGCGAACGAATTTTCCAGTTGCTACGATATTCATTCAAACAGGACTCCCCATTGTTCCACATCGACGGTGTATCTGGTGTAATAACAACTAAACAGAAACTTGATCGTGAAAGGCTTTGCCCTTCGGCTGATTCCTGTAAATATGACCTGCTCGTCATCGTCAAACCATTTCAGTACTACACTTCTATTAAAGTCACCATAAGTGTAGAAGATGTGAACGATAATTTTCCGACATTTCCAGGCGGCAGTAATTTCATTGAAATAAGCGACGATACTCCATCGGATGCGATGTTTAGAGTCTCACCAGCCGTAGACCTGGATGTGGGAAAATATGGAATTGAGCGATATTATCTTGAACAGGATTTTGGGTTATTCGATTTGAAGGTCACTGATCTCGTAGATGGATCCCATGACGTCCGGTTGCTCCTCAGGAACCGTCTTCTTCCTGGCTCCATTTTTAATCTTTCCATCATCGCTGAGGATGGTGGAGATCCACCGAAATCAGGTAGAACCCTTGTAGCTGTTAGCTACCAGACCTCATTGGAAGAACTTCCAGTGTTTGATAGAAACGTATACGAAGCAAGCGTTCTGGAAAATGCTCCAATTCAGGAAGAAGTTATCAAGATTTCTGCGCACATTATCAGAAATTCGGGTGAAATGATTATGTATGATCTTATAGATGATGATGGCGCATCACCCGTTGTTGCTTTTAGAATTGATTCTAACACTGGCAGAGTTTTCGTTAACGGGTCAGTAGATTACGAAAGCGTGAGACTGTATCGACTAAAAGTCAAGGCGCGCAAAATGAGCAGTAATTCAGGAATTTATGCCTATGCTCAGCTAATCATTCGAGTGATTGATCTGAACGACAATAAACCGATCATTGCATTGAACACACTCACTGATTCAGATGAAGGTCAAGTGTTAGAGAATTCTAATTCTCTGACCTTCGTTGCGTATATGAGCGTGACAGACAGGGACAGCGACGAAAATTCGAGAGTTTCTTGTTTACTGTCAGAGGACTCGAGAAGATTTTTCATACTGAAACAGAGTTACTCAACGGAATACACCATTTCCACTGCTGTAAAGCTCGATAGAGAAATGACGTCATATTATGACGTCAACATATATTGTCATGACTACGGATCGCCAGTCATGAGTTCTTCAGCCGTTCTTCGCGTTCAGATTCTCGACGAAAATGACAATGCTCCAGAATTTTCTGAGGATTTATATTTAGTAAGCTTGGAGGAAACTAATGTTATTAACCTGACAATTATTAAAATGAACGCCAGTGATCCTGACAAGGACGAAAACGGAACAGTAAGTTATTCACTTACTGGGAGGAATTCTTCGGAAACCATGTTCGCCATAGATTCAGTGACTGGTGTGGTGTACAACATTCGAGCTCTTGATTACGAAGAAAAGTTCAAGCACAATCTTGTCATAACAGCCACTGATAACGGCAAGCAGCCTCAATCCACCAGCGTAAATCTGGTCGTTAATATTCTAGACACGAATGATAATCCACCTGAATTTGTCGAGGAGCATTACATATTTCATATAAGCAGAGGCAAAGCTTCAGGTGAAACAGTTGGACTGATCCTAGCCACTGATAGGGATCTGTCAGAGAAGTACCGTAGAATAGTCTATAAGTTAATTGAGGACGCTAGTGGATTCTTCGCTATAAATCCCACTAGTGGCGAATTGTACACAGCTAAGGATGTTTCAAGAGCGGGGTTATTTAAATGTGTAGCCCAGGCAATCAATAACGAAACATATCCTACAGCAGTAACTTCAACTAATGTTTTGATCGAAGTTGAGAAGATACTGCCAGTACTGACTGCCCCGGACACTAATACTTCTACTATAGATCTGTCAATAAACTCTAATCCAAACGATGTCGTCGCTTGCATCGCTGTAAATTATCAACAATCATCGTTTCTTCGATATCAGATAATAAATGAAGACCATGGAACTTTGTTCTACATAGAAACAGACTCCGGCTGCATTAAGCTTAAAGATGCTCAGCTGGACCTAGAGTCTCACAACTTGAGGATTAAAGTTTGTGACTATCGATACAACGATGACGATGATTGTTTATTTGTAGATTTAAACGTAAGAATAGTAAATGAAACAGTTTTGGCTGGTAGTGTATTAAATTTGATAGGATCAAAAGATCGTCTTTGGATACTAGTCGGCATCGGCAGCGGAATAGTTTTATTGCTCATCACTGTTGTCATCATTTCTCTTCTTATCGTCAGATTTCATCGCAAGAGGAGAAGGGATCAGGGTGATTACAGCTGCCGCTCTGAAGCCTCGAGGTCTAGGCTTCAATCCTCGGGCGGGCCTCTCTTCACGGATGAACTGTGTCAGCTCAGAGGTCGCACCACGGAGGACGGCGACTCGGCCAGTGTGAACGGGGACGTATATATCCCAAACTCAGGAATCGAAACCTCGTCGAATCGTCTTAAAGTTAGAGGTGATCAATCAAAAAAAGGAGTCTCGTTTCGTTTGCTGGACAACTATTCTGAAGTCAATGTTCCTCTGCAGCTTTCTATTGCAGGGATTACGAGGACTCACTGTGACGGAAACTTCTATGTAAGTTTATTTATTTATATATTAGATTCTTTATGTGCACCCGTGTTGTATCCGGTAGCTGAATAATAGACCAACCGCTAACTGTACATGTAGTAAAAGACGACAAAGCACTAAAATTGAAATCAACTTCAGAAAGGGCAGGTAGTTGGTGAGCGCCTAGGCTCCAGAAATAGCTTAAATAATTTCTATAATCACGACTCTAGTTAAACTAGGATTCAAGGGAAGATGATGATGATGATTCTATATGTATATGCATGCACGTGTACGCAAGCTTTATTGTTTGTTGTAAGCCATCTTTATCTGGTTTCGTTGTTTTCAGTAAAGTTAAAAGATTTAAATAAAAATATTAGATATCTAACTAATATTTTTATTTATAATGTTTGTAACCTAAACTAAAATTGCAACAGTTTAAAATTAAATACAAAAATGATGGTAAAAGTTTAATGAAAATTTCTTAATCGATAAATTAAAGAAACTAGATTTTTTTGACCATTCGTTGATGCTATTCAGTTGAATATATACGAATTTATCTAATTTAAAAGCTTAATATTTATTGTAGGCCTACTATTTTAGGACTTTCGTTGTTATACAGGTTTTGATTAGCAAGCTGAAAAATGTCCTTAATTATTCCTAATTTCCTTTGTTATTTTACTTATCCATATCCGTCGAGTTTTCCACCCTTCCGTAACTCCATTCAGATTTTACAATTTTA
This sequence comes from Enchytraeus crypticus, assembly GCA_905160935.1. NCBI lineage: Eukaryota > Metazoa > Annelida > Clitellata > Enchytraeida > Enchytraeidae > Enchytraeus > Enchytraeus crypticus. The sequence goes on from CAJHZI010000713.1 coordinate 745,648, forward strand.
TTTTGGATGCTAAATTAGTAACTAATATTTTGAATCAAGTTTTAGGGTTAATTTTATTGGACTATTTCTAAAACTGTTTACATTTGCGTGTAAAATCGAACATTAAACATGTCGGATAAGCGCTGGATACTTGTAGAAATCGGAAATATTGCGGCTCGCTTACTATCAGTAAATAAACCTAATGGAGCCAATAAAACTGATTTTTCTGAGGTGTTTAATCAAGCGAACTTTAAATTGCCCTAAAGAATCCGGTTGCCTGAGATTTCGTGACAAGAGGCAATGAAATCTGAGCTTAACTGCTGTAAAGACATTTTATGACCACAAGCAGCGTTACCATTTTATGTCGCTTATTTAAATAAATAACATTGACCATTCGTTAACAGAAGCCCCGCCTACTACACGTTAATGTAATTAACAACAACAGCAAAAACAACCAAAACACTCATTGCATAGTTTTTTCGCAAATAAAAACACAAATGGCATAATAAGAGTGCTCGTCTCTCCATGATGACTTCGAGTACTAATTGACTAAAGCTAGGCTTATGTTCAAATACCAAGTCTAACCATAACTTATAGAAAGATCTGTACCTGTAGAATCTATTTACTATAAATTACAATGACTACTGGATATGGGACTTTAGGAAAATTAGATGAGACGAGATGGGTCTTTAGGAAAAGGCTAAGGCCAAGTTTAAAGTCAGTTTCCTGCTAGAATAGCATGTCAGCGTTGGATTGATCACTGGATGTAGGATGGCGTAGAAATTCAAATATTCGTTTCTTTAGAATAGCATAAGATTTTATATCTGTTGAACGATTAAGCGTCCTGTTCATCAGCTGATGATGATATTGGGACGATTGACTAAAATTTACATCGTAGATTACATTTTAATTTCACATTGAAGCTTTTTCTTACCTAATTTAGCCTTTTTCTCTGGTACGTTTACATCTTTAATATACCATATTTTCTAAAGATGGTAAAATAGATGCTGGCTGATAAGAAAGAGTGAACCCTAATGCTTTCCTTCTGACGTTGTATGAAGAGCTTTGCTTCAATTTATCAATGTGGTAATATTGAAAAATAATCTTTTTTTGTATTTTTATTTATTATCTTATTATATTTTATTATTGGTTTACTTCATATCACTGTCATTCCACTTAGTGCGCATCTGAATGATGTAGGCCCAACTTAAACATAGATCCACAAATTTGATATTCTTGTAGTACACTGTGACATGAATCTGAGAAATGGGCATTATTCGGGTAAGCATTTAGGGTGAATCTAAACTATCCACTTTGCATTGTTGAACCCGTCCATATTGACAGGACTCAATGATTAGCCACGCAGCAGGGGTTCTTTACGCTCGACCCGATGCCCATAGGCTTGCATCTTCCTTACACCCTTGAAATAATAACAGGGTGCATTGGGTGCTGATATGCAGACATGTTTGAAGCCTGATGAATGTGGGTGCGCTTGCGTGAGACTCTTATAACTTATTATTACTGACTGGAGCCAGTGGCGATGTTGGTAGGACATTTGATAGCGGATCAGTATGTGCGGGGATCAAATCCTGGGCTCACCCGTCACTGACATCGCTTTCGAGTGAGGCAACTGACGTTAACATTAGCTTTAGCCTTTTTGAATGAAAGTTTAACATTTGTTTCCAAATTAAAAGTGTCTAGTCAAAGATAAGCCGACTTGTCCTTACGATATTTTTTAAATAATAATTACTCTCTGAATTAAATTTAGTTTCATTTTAGTTTTGTTTAATGCTGATGGGTTCGTATATTAGCAGTTAGATTATGCTGAAGGATATGTGTACTGAAATAGTTATATTATATTTTCATAGTTTGTATACAAATTTAGGATAATTTTTGCGTTTAACTAGTTTTACGTAGTTACATTACTGATTAACAAGTCAACATAATTTTAAATGACTAAACATGTTTTTAATTAATAGGCCTAATTAATCATTCCTAGATAGTTAAAGCCTTCCATCATTATTAGGGAATATTTTTAGGTTACCATCTCAACGGTAAGTAGTAAACAAAAATACTGAATTGATCGGAATAAGTTTCGATTTGATATATTTTATGGAATCGAGAAGAAGTGTCAGCCAATATGGCATCCTCGCCTACAACACTTCTAGCAAAACTTAGGACATCTCTCGACGTGACAAACTATTGTAGGGCATTGAACATTGGTTATATCCTACAGCTAATGTCACTTATCCGGATGGCCGGATAAGTGACATTAGCAGTAGGATATAACCAATCCAAGACCAATACAAGACTGCATGAGAATAATGAGAATCTAGTCAAAATCATGCCAACCCATTAGATATCTTTTTACTACTTCGAAAGGTTATACTTAACATTTTTGAGTTGCCATAAAACCGATCTCATAGTGTGTCCGTATCTTCGACTTTTAGATTTAATGGTTAGCTACAATGACATTTTATGAAGCGATTTCGTGTCCGTGCGTCAGGCTTATATATATGTATAATTGTATATGGTCGGTGTATACATTAACATGTATAGAATTGTACTGCAATACTGCTGATCTTTTGAACTCTTAAATTCTCGTTATCTCTTCTATTTAACAATATAACAACACAAAGTATTTAGATGAGTTAAATTAACAACAAGCTCACTCTTCGGTGCACTGCCAAGTGGCAGGTTCAAGGTATATATTCATACTCAAAGTCTGCTTTCTCGCTCCATAAGAGCACTTCTTTGATCAACAAGTAAATCCATTCACAAAGTCTATGCCTTATCCATTTCTAATGTAGCCTATAGCTTGGGAAAAGTATGGCTTCCGTCTGAGGTGGTTTCCTGTTGCCTTCCTCAGTTAGATGGATTAATTACCATTTAATCCTGGGGAAAAATTTCATGGTGAGGTGGATCCCCTCTTGCCATCCTCAGCTCCTGCCTTAGTCGCCTTTTACGTACACGCAGCAGATTGTTTGCGGTTGCCCTAATCTGCAGTGGTCCAACCACACCCGAGCACAACACGGGGAAACAGCATGTTATATATAGGCATTAGTATATATTAGTATATATTTAATGTACAACGATATTTAATAAGTTTTACTGTGAAATATAGCTCGTTAACAATACGGATAATTAGCAAATCATATGGAGCACTTCGTGCAAACATTAAATAACTCGTTACTTAATTGCCATTAAATATCCCGAAGAGTTACATATGATGAAGACAAACATTAGTTGTAACAGTAATTAGTACTACTTAATTGGCATTTACCTTTTCGATAGAATTTTTATAGAATTAAATTTACAATTTAAAAATGAATCGGCAGATGATATATTTCGGGTCATCTAACAACGCTTAGGTCGCCGCACAGACTGAGGAGGTATTGACATCAGCGTGGTTTGATTAATGCTCAGCTCATGTGCTTGACTCACATTTAGTCTCATATTCGTTGAGCAAAGGGCGTGAGTTACGATCAATGTCAGTTGATCGACTTCAGAAGAGCGGATGTGGAATGACTTGAACCTCATAATCCTTCCTCATATCCCCTCCTATCCAGCTGCCTACATGTCGTATATGAGACGATGAATTGCCAAGTGGTAAATTGTAGTCTGATTTTTAACGTCTGTTTTCGTATCTTAAGGGATATTGTCAGAGGCGATCCAGCGGTGATTAGAACCGATGGACTCCTGCTTCTAAGGCAAGCGTGCTATTCTTTAGGCCATCCAACCAGTACGACTATGCAACTATGGACATATGTGGTAACCACTGACCAGCAGTAATCTTCATGACGCTATTAACCAGTACTAACCTCTATTACGCTATTGACTAGTACTAACCTCTATGACGTTATTTACCAGAACTAATCTCTAAGGCTCTAATGATTAAATTTACCTAGACATGCTTAAGACACATCATTTCCCATTGTATGTATATATATACAATTTATCCTGACAGACTTTTGGTCACCTTTGGTCAGTTTTGAATAGAACTTCTCTTCAACGTATATTTTGTTATACAAACCTGTTTATTCGACATTACCCCGGATAGTTTAAAGTAATTGATAGATTTAAATATAAATTAAAGATGACTTGCAATGAAGGAAGGTTGAACTTAATTTTCAAGATATATCATGCTTTCTATTTCACACATTCCATGTCAGTACATTCTGAATCAGATGGCTGAAACATGATTAATTGCAAATTAATAAAAGGCAGAAGTGCAGAAAAAGGTTTTAAATCGGCAATCAAATTGAAATCACTCTCTCATCCATCAACCCCGACACTAAAATGTTTAACACTTGTACAAAGTTCATAAAAGGAAGAATTTGATTTTGGCGTGAAATTAACAAATTGGTGTAACGATTATGAAGTCAAAGGCAACATCTGTACCTAACTTTGAAATAAAAATACAAAAACGCAGAATTAATACAAGAAAGATATGAAACTTCTATTTATTAATGTTAGTGAAAATTAAAATTTTCGTTCAGTTCTAGCTTTCTGGCCAAGCTTAATTGCTGGATAACTAAACTTTTCTGTAAAAATTTGTTATTCAATTTCAATTCTGTAACATTTAACCATCAGGCGTTACAACAAATAACATGTCTTGATCTTGTACAACTTAAATATGACAGTAATGACGGTATATCATTTCAGTAACCTTATTTTACCATCATCATCAATCATCATCATCATCATCATATTCCCTTGAATCTCAGTTTAACTAAGGTCGGGATTAGAAAAGAAATTTGTAGCAATTTCTGTAACCTCTAGGCGCTCATCAAGCGAATGACTTTTCTGACATTGTTTTCGTTGAACACAAGAACTTGATTTCTTGATCTGTAAACTTTATTATTTATAACTAACTTATTTCTTGTAATTTCTATTTGATTGCTTGTCATAATGCTATTTTTTATATTTTTAGATTGACAACGCCAGTATCTGGAGGAACACGAGGCTGGCCGAAGACACCGGCAGCACGGGATCGAGGTGCAGCGACGGGTCGGTCACTGATAGCGGTCAGGGGGCCAGTGAGGAGGGAGACTCCGTGGCTTCACCAGAGGGCGCTAGAGTTCGCGATAAAACCTATAGAAACATCCTAAATAAAGGTATTTTGTTCACATTATGATATTATTTTATATTACATTATATTGAAAAAAATAAACATGCTTTCTTAATGTGCAATATTATCTAGTACTTATTTTATATGTTGTATATTATATAACTTTAATAATATATATATATAACTTTTTTAAAATACAACACTAACGAAATCGATCTACATGTAAAACAATATGTTTTTGCTTACTCGTCTCTTACGACACGTGCAATTAACGGTTGATCTATATTTAACGTCCAGGACACAACATTTTATATATCTGATACAAATTAACTTTTACAGCAAAATACTAGTAATTCATTCGCGTTTGTAGTTTTGCATTGAAAATATTTACTTAACTTTTTATACTGTACAGCAATGGTACAAAATAACGTAGTTTACCAACAGAGTAAAACAATAAAATAACTAACACTAAAATTGTGGTATGATTGCAGAGTTACCAAAGTATTTAATAAACTAGCAGAAATAGATTTTGCTCTCACTCTCTCTCTCTCTCTCTCTGTCTCTCTCTCTCTCTCTCTCTCTCTCTCTTTCTCTCTTTCTCGTTGATTGATTATGGCAATATTAATTCTTGATATTTGTATATCATCAGAGCGTAAATAGTCATAAGTGTATTGTGTAAGATGATATCTCACTGGATACACAGCTGCCTCTAACTCATCACACTGTTTACTCAATGAACTCCATACCCTTCAGCTTCATTTATTCCCTCGATATCCATTTCGGACGCTATGAAATTCGCAGCTGGACCAGTTAACCGACTTTGTTACTATTTCCAGTTCTCGAGGAAAATATGACACCAGCTCGGTTTTCGACTTTCGAAGGAAATCTCTGTTGATCTCTAAAAGTCTTGACTTACAAACCCATTCATTCCGAATTTCCTGTTGGACTCCGTATCTTCCTATTTTTTCTCTAAGAATATCTAACTTGATTTACACTCGTAATGCTTTAAATTGTTTTGTGCGAGGTTTAAATTATAGCGAATGGAGAGTTTTTGCGCGTTTTGCAGATAATTTTTTAACCTAGCAACTAGAAGCCTTAGTCTAGAAGTGTGGGTTGAGATTTATATGCCTTGCCCTAAGACGATGATTGGCATCTGTTTGAATATTTAAAAATTTAAATCTTCATTTATTATTTCGAAACGTATACAATTGATTACATTGTAGTCTGTGGAAAGAGCTTTCCTCAGACTACAATGCGGGCAGGGGTAAGAATATTAAGCTTGGGCTTTTTATTTCACAGTATCATTATAGAGATAAAGAGAAGAAATTCAAGATAATTATCATCCAATTTCCGTTTTAGACACAATATTACGACTTATATTCTGTTGAACTGAAACCTGTTATGTATTTTGTTGTCTTTTGCCAGTTCTGGGTTCTCTATTCTGCATCTTTGGTTGTAGAATCTGAAGTTTTAAATCTGTACTTCGCTGTATTGCATTGTCTTTCCATTCTAAATATGATGTTATACTCTATTGCACTGCGGATCCTTGTACTTTGCTGTGATGCAGAAAATGAGTTCTTATATACGCAATAAACAAGCCAAGTAAAAAGTCTTAGATAGCCTCTTATCAGCTTTTTAAAATATCTGTTATGCTTCTGCCCAGTCTTTGTATTTAAATGTATCTTCCTGTCATCATTCATATAATGGGTGGGTTTTTTAATCTGTTGAAATTTAAACTTTTATCTCTCATCTCGTTTGTTATAAAATAGCTTCAGACTACCTCTCATTCCCCTAGTACTTCATCATTGCTCTCAGTCTCGCCGGATAGGGATTCGCACTTAGCAATGAATTGGAATTCGCACCTTCTAATAAACGTTTCATTGTACAGGTTTATTAGAAGATACTCATCTGATTATGAGTTCCGAGTGCTTGATATTTTCATGATGGTGACTGTATCATGACAGGCTTACTAATTAATTTGTTGATGTTGGATAATGTGCCATGTTCGGGGGTGAGTGAATCAATCCCTAATAGAGGCTGGATTGTTTGTAGCATAAAATTGCTCGTGATGCAGTAAGCTGATCAAGTTAATAGCTATTTCACTGCATCAGTTCACGCATCTGCACATTATCTGTAGAGCGCGCTAATTGTCTTATCGTAAACTTTGTTGAGAGGGTAACCAACAGGGCAGACGATCAGTTTCCCTTCCTGTCACGGATACATCATAATTCGGGATGTTATAATGACTAGATGGATCTTATATCTGTAGGTTTAGCTATAATGAAATCATAGAGTCAAGAAATCTTGCTTATATATTTTAACATATGCATCTAAACTAGTATAAATTATGGGAAATAGTCGTTTGTTTGTAGATCATTAACAAATTTAGCGGTAAAGCTTAATATAAAGCAAAGCATATACATTTCTTATGAAGTGAACCTTAATCTAGTACGTGTAGCATTTACATGTATATAGCACGACTGACTGAAAGAGTAAAAACTATTAAATTGTCGAAGAAAATTTTTCGCTAATGAGGTTATCAGAGGCGAGGTAGGCAGCTTCAAGCCCCTTTTTGAAGAGATACTCTTCGGACATCTGACCTTAAACTCACATCATCATTTACTGTCAAAGAGTTTCTTTTTGCTACAATTACGCTTCTAGATATAAGTGACATACCATATGTAAGCAAATGTTTCTTACTTAGTTTCCGTTTGTATCTGCGTCATTTTCTTCTCACTTATTTGCTTATTCTTACTAGCTGCCTTCTAAGCTTTTTCTAGACCGGAGTTATTCTAAAATCAGTAGCGCCTTATTTATATGGAACTTATTTAAGAATTATTAAGTTAGATGGTATCGATTTAAAGATAAATCCAGCCTATTATTACACCTTGATTAGTACAGCATGTAAAACGATAGACTCCACCTAATGCTCCACAGAACTGTACCCTGAGCTCCTGACACTGATAGAGACGATTATCATTTGCTCCTGGAGATTCTCACTCCTCGAGCTGTACCCAAACTCACATTATCCATAACACATTCAGTTTATATTTCCATCATGCATTCACTTAATTCCTTGGGATGGGATGTGCACCAGCAGGCAGTGTATTAATCTGAGAATCCAGTGAAACCTGGATCGAAGGAAAGACCGGATCAGTCGATAAGCAAGTAGATTTTCTCTAGGACCCAAATGAGGTTAATGATTAACTTATGCTGCAGACTGATGCTACATGTGACAAAGGTGAACTGATTAATCCTGGAAGGACAAAAAGAACATATAAAGCAGTCTCGAAGACAGGCCACAGGCCCTAATATTGCAATTGAAATGGGTAAATGTAAACAAAATACTACAGAGTTATTTGTTGGTGATTTATATTGGGTTGATAATAGAATTGAGCTCAGAACTAATCAGTGGAATTTAGTTCATCATAACCTGTGTAATTTAGCCAACGGCTAGCGGTGTGCTGTAGAATTCGTTCCATTTTGGCGTTTCAGTTATTTTGCTTGTCAAATATTAAAAACAAAAGTCTCCCCCCTAGAGCAACACCAAATGCTTCATATGACGTCTAACTCACGATGTCAAATTTTCCCACTTCCCCTCATGCTTTAAGGCTGAGTACCTTTTTTCACTTCCCCAATTTTTTTAACGGCTCGAAATTGAGGCGTTGTTGCAGGCATATTACAGTATTCCTTTGCCCAAAGAAAATGAAGTTATATATGTCTTCATTAATGTAAACATTGCAGCATACAACATAGAGAATTTATTTTGTAACAGCCTAATAATTTTAATAGTAGTAATAGTTAAAATAAATAATAATAGTTTTAATAGACAAGGGTGGATTTAGGAGGGACGGGTGTCCTTCACCCAACTTCCCCACCCCAATGTGGCGTGTGTCCCCTCAAATATCCAAAACTCTATTAGAGCAAGCAGAAATTTATCAGTAATAATGCTGTACTGGTAAAGAAAGAAAGGTCGTCACTTTATTTTTTAAGGGAAATTTTGACAAATTTGCTAAGAACTGTTGGTATCAGGCAACAACATTGTAAAAAAAATTCGTCCCCCGCTTCAAAACATTTCTGGATCTGCTCCTGCTAACAGCGAGAGAAGCAGAGGCAGACCGAGATTAAGAATGTTAGATGATTTAAGGATTTACTTGTATGTGGAGATGAAGAGGAAAACGGAAGACAAGTAGAATAAGGTTTTATATGCCCATGGACTTGCCAGAAGGCAGTGCACTAAGAGAGACAGAGCGAGAGAAAGATTTTAATAGTGCTGTACTGCGCGACTTCTTTGAGAAACTATTAGATTTAAAATCGGACAACTTTTAAGTCATTTGTACATATTTTAATATCATTGCGCGAAATTTGATTAATTTCGTTGCAAGCTCTGTCGTTCCTTTGCGCTCTTATAACTTAATAATTTAATCCTTGGATAGCAAACTTGCCTATAGTTCGCAACTATTGATTTAATTTCTAGCTTGATTTTACACTACCAGATAGGGCATCGGGGATTCTTTGTCGTACATATGTCTGCGGTCTAAACGCATAGATCTTGACCGCAATGGGTTATACACCGTAAGAATCTTAGATTGGGACCAGATGTTTATTATACATTAGATGTTAGATTTATTGCTAAGCACTTTACTCGAAAATATAAGTTGATGAATTGATGCCGTAATTTCGTGTCAGCGATGAGTCACTTGAATATAGCGTCTGGTAAACCAATCGGTTTAACATATAATCTACATAGCAATGTCGCTTTTGTATGCATCAGTCTCGTATCATATTTCACTGTCTGCAGTTAATTGTAATCGGTTGAAACTTTAGCGAATTAATAATTTTCATTTTATAGTAATTTGAATACGTGACTTTAGATGTATTTTTATTGCAAATTCCTCTTTCATCTAAAGTTGTGCCTAATTCTCTTGTCTCTGCTTATGGAGATTATATTATCAAGGCTTGGTTTTAATTAAGAACTCGTTAGCGGCTAATCTAGCAATATTCTGTCCAGGCAAAATTGGAAGGGCTATAGTGCATATTTATAGCTGAGTTAATTTTACTTGATCTTAAATTTTACTATTTCCTACACAAGCTTTATTCTCTAAATGTAAACGACTATGTTCTTTCATTGAAAGCCCAGTTGAGTTCTAGTTTAACGTCCTTTTCCTTTCTCGAATGCTTGTGCTAGTAACAGAGAACTAACACTGGACTTATAACTCCGCATTCACAGATTCATATTCTGCAAATTTAAAGAATGTAATGTCGGCTCATACATGAAGAAATAAGAAATTGTATTTTCTTTCTATCTCTACTATATCTGTCTCTCTATCTCTCTCTCTTTCTCTCTCTTTCTCTCTCTCTCTCTCGCTCAATCTCTCTCTCTCTCTCTCTCTCTCTCTCTCTCTCTCTCTCTCTCTGGCTGTCTGCCAAGTTGCAGATCCAAGATATACATTACAGTTTAGCTTATCGGAATATCGGAGGTTAAAGAAAGCAATGAAGTACCACTTAGAAGTATAATATTATAAGCTAGAAATTATATTAATATTTGAATAAGGTGCAAGAATTATCGTGGGACAACTCGAATTTCTTGAAATACATTTTTGGAAATTGTGAATTCAAACTGACATATCGCAATTATCCAGATACTTTTCAACAATTGCTCTATGTGATGATAGTTACTTCTCAATGAATTGGTTACTCAATGTGGTTTTATATTATAGTGTGGTGATTGACTATAATCTCTGGTTATATTAGGTGTGTTTACGTTATTCTAGTAATTACGGTTCAGTGCATAACGTTATATATACAATATTTGTGGAGATTGAGTAACTACGTCATATTGCTCATCGCCTTGTCTTTGATGATGTTTGGCAATTGGCATGCTCGATGTTGTCATTAACGATTGTAGTGCTCCAATTGCTGTTGTTCTAGTTGTTGTATTTTCACAGACTTTTCTTTGGATTTTAAATCTATGATATTAAAAATCATGATATTCAATTTTTTTTTTTTTTTTTGTCCTTCTTTTTTAGTGGTGTTGGCTTTGATTTCATAGTGCTCGATGGTGTCTTTGAGATAGTAGGTCACTAATGATAAGTTTTGTTGTTGTCTTATATTTTATCTACAAATACGCCTCAGAGCATTCACTCAGGATCAGTTTTTGTTAATGTTATTGTTATTGTTAATACTGTTGTTATTTCTAAAGTTGTTGTTGTCTCCTCTTTTATTTACAGATACAACACAGAGCGATCAGATAGGATCAGATTTATGTAGTAGACAGACAGACAGACGCAGAGTAGCTCAACATTCTTCCTGTCCCTGGCCAGCCCACACCTGCAGCATTTCTTCTTCGACATGTAAACCTAGAGACAGTGACAATAAAAATATCGTTCTTCTGCCATCGAAAACTGTCGAACACTCGTGGATGTCAACTTTCAAAAACAAAGACACTGCCGGAGAAGTTGGGAATAAAGCAGCTTTACGATCATCCCTCGTTCTTCTTCCACCTCAGATTAGCTCACCTCTGCCCGGAGCGGTCAATCCAGCGTCCAGCTTACCCAGGTCATCATCCTCATCACAGAGTGGTGCCAATTTAGTCGCGGATTGTCCGGACTTCTGTCCTTGCTCAAAACGTCGCGCTCCGTCCCAATTCTTACAACTAAATAAAAAAGTTGACAGTAGGATGTAGCCCGCGACGAATATTATGTTCCTATTTTAATAGAGATATTATGTTATTGTAGAGATATTGATTTTAAAAGAATATAACGTTCCTATTTTAATATTTTATGATACCAATAAAATATAAAATGTAAATCATCATCATCTTCCCTTGAATCCCAATTTAGCAAGGGTCGGGATAATTGTAAAATAATACAATAATATTAAATATAAGAAGAACATAACTGCGCTATACATATATGCACATAAGCCAACATCTATCCTATGGAGTTTTCATTCTTCCTTTATTACTTTTTAATTATGTCTCTAACGAATGAAAGATTTTTAACTTTTTCGTCATTTTTGCGTCAAGGAGTAAAAAGATACGCAAACTATTACATTATAATTAAATATATATTCTAGATTAAACCATAACAATTTAGTTGTCTTCAACATTGATTTAAGTAGGTAGAGCTTCCGCTCCATTGTGATAAATTTTAGAGGCATAATTTTCACAAAGTATAAATAGTATCTCTTTTCATTTGTTGCATATTTTATCTTTACGAAATCATTTCACTAAGTTGGATGGACTACAAAATTCCTTAGTGCTACTGATATTCGTTTAAATTCAATTCTAGTAACAAAAACATATTAAGTTACTATCATAGATTTCCTTCTCATTTCTTCTTTTTGTGTTATAGTCTTCCAATTTCTATTGTGTTCTTTTATTTATTTATTTATCTATTTAAGCAATCACCTTAACTCTTTAGGTATTTGCTTACATTAATACCCTCCAGACACTTTTTAAATGAGTTTAGGGTAGACGCATTTGCAACATTTGAGGGTAGGGAATTCAAACAAGCAATGCATCGGTTTTTGAAATGATATCTTTCAGCATTAAGATAAAACTTATTCATGTTTAAACTTGAACCATTATTTCTTGTTACACCGTTTTTGAAAACAAAAAAACAAAAAACTCATCAATAGGTAGGTCAACCAATCCAGTGATAATTTTATAGTACAAACATAGGTCAGATTTAAACCTTCGTTGCTCTAAAAATTCGGAAGCCAAAACTTTTAATCTCTCCGAATATTGCAATCCTATCATGCCACTTAGCCGTTTAGTGAATCTTTTCTGAATTGATTCTATCAGGACAATATCACATTTTCTGCTAGTTAAGTTATGGCAATTGTACTATTTTTTAACTATCTTCATTTACATTTTGCGTAGTGTGTACAATTTTATTGTATGAATGCTACTATACATAGAGTTAAATTCATTAAAAATAAGAAATCTTATATCCCCACAAAATTGCAATTCTCCACATACAATATAATATATAAAGAATAAATGGGATTTAGATAATTACTTCTTCCTTAATCGATCAGCTTGACTGCTACTATTTAAGATCAGAAGTTACATCAATAGTGTCATAGGTTCAATAGTTTCATCGTTATTCATATACCGGTCCACTAATGTCCAAGATTTGACTCTCAGGTCCGCTCTTAAGGAATCCAATGCACTAGACTTCAATTTCATTCAAGATTGATTGTTTTACAAATTTTACAAAGTTGTACCCTCTATTTTCTTCCATTCTGCCTTCTATAAGGAGGTCATAGAAGGAATCATGGAAGGAAATAGAGGCAGGCCGAGATTAGGTATGTTAGATGATTTAAACATCCACTCATATGTGGACATGAAGAGGAAAGCGGAAGACAGAGAAGATTGGAGGCGTTATATGCCATGGACCTGCCACTAGGCAGTGCACTGAGAGAGAGAGAGAGAGAGGGAGAGAGTAACAGACGAGCCGGACTATTTGTAAACTCAGCTCGTACAATTTTAAAGTCTATAATACTAAGCACTGAACATTCTGCATTGTGCTTTGAAGCATCATTGAATTAATGCATAGCATTACCTTCAGGTAGCCTAGATCGTGTGAACTGAGTTTTTTACAATAAACTTGAACGACTATTGCTATTGTTATTTGATAAGTACTTGTAAATAATTATCTCTCAAGAATTTTATGTGTAAGTTGTTTCTAGTATAAAACGGACTCATACTATGACCTGTGTTACTGATTTTCCTTCTTCCTCGCTTTTAATAACATGGAAATATAAGACATAGTAAAGTTGCCACTTATCAGTCGAAATGCAACAATGCACATGGCTGTAGCTTATATAAACAAAGTCGAAATGGATATACATGACACAATTGTTGTTCGATGTGAAAAGGAACATTAAGGACATTAACTTGACATTACATAACTCTGATAAAATATTTTCTGGAGTATAGAGATTGAAACTAAACTTGAAATTGATCGAAGTACAGTAAATTGTTTAAGTCTACATAAAACATTTTATTTCATATAGTTCAAATATTACATATTTACAAATATGTTTCTCTTTTTCGTGTACATATTTAAACGAACATATACATGTTTGTACTGTACATATTTCAATATGCATTTAAGTTGTTTATAGATAATAAGTAAATAACTGATATAAAACATCTATTACTCAAGTATAATTATTGCCACTTTTGGTTTCTTAGGTCGTTGTGGCTGCTCATATAAAAGAAGACAATCTGTGGCTTAGAATAAAGTATTTAGCAGTATTGAAGTAACTACGCAAGTAACCATTTACATACGAAGTTTCAAGACAAGTATTAATTTAGTAAACAGATCACATAACGGCACACTGGGTCAGGAAGCAGAGATTCTTGTTTTAGGCCACTTTCCCCTTCCTCTCCGTCGTTATCAGAAATCTTTGCCTTTTTGGATGGCGCATCAATTTCAGCCGGAGCAGATTATCCACCCCTTAGGATTTTTTTCTTCAGAGCTGCCAACACTCGGTCTTTTAAGGTGGTCATCCACAAAGCACTAACCGAGATCAATGTAGCTTAACTTGGATTATTGACGCGCAACTAAACTAAATGCGCTAAATTCCGCCATCAAAATGCTAACCCTTTATTAGTAATATATTTATTCTTAAAGTAAACGTCCCAAGTGGCATGAAAAATAATGTTACACTGTATAATGCCGACTAAATTAAACGAGCATCGCTTCAGAGCTCTTAGAGATCGAATGGTGTAATTATCAAATGTTGAACGCCTGTTAACAATGACATCAAGGTCGACGTAAATAACATAACGCATCTAATAAGCGACTTTTATATCTTTGCGAGAACACCATCAACCAACCCGTCAAATCGATCTTTTGCAACAAGTTTTAATCGTCGTTCAGGGTTTAGACTAAATGATGCCGGCATAAGCTAATACAAGAAACTTACTATTCCAACAACTCCCCTTTCCTTTTTTCCTTTTTTCCATTAATTTTCTTTAGGTATGATAAATATTTTGCAGATTTCGTTTAGATTACTCCCAAGTGTCACTCACCTAACCCCGATTTTATTTCATCAAAACGAAGTTTTTCTTTGCATTTTGAATATAGTTTAACTGTCTATTATAAGTGTCTAACTAAAATCAAGACAAAGTAAAAGTGTTAAACTCTTCGCCAGATGTCACCACTTTTCTTCAGGATCAACTGCACTGTTACCATCTTTATGCATGTATATCTTTCTCTCTCTCTCTCTCTCTCTCTCTCTATATATATATATATATATATATATATATATATATATATATATATATATATATATATATATATATATATATGAAACTGAAGTTTATTAGAACCAAAGTAAAAAATATAAGACAAATCACAGTACACAGACATATCATGCAAACATCATATCCATGAATAAACAAATAAATGCATTAGAAATTTAAATCTCAATTAAAAAACTAACATATTATTCGATGAATCCTGTGGACATCAGAGAGGACACAAGGTGCTCTATCTGGCTGACCACCACAGGAAATAAGTCCGAGTAATGATATTGGTAATTTAAAAACTACATGTCTGCAGACTAGCAAAAAAATCAAGTATAACAGCAAAAATTGCAAGCAGCAAAAATAACCAACACACTAGTAAAATTAGTAAAATTAGAAAATATGAACATACGAAAAATGAATTTGCAATCATAGCAAAATGGCAAACTATTCCGCCAAGAGCTAACAGGTCACACTGTTACGAATCTATAAGAAAACTTTTGTAATGTCGTTTAAATAAAACATATGACTTTAAGTTGCGAATTTTAACAGGAATAGAGTTCCATATCCAACAACATTCAGAGACATTTGTCAAGTAGTTTGCATGATTCGTTGGAGAAGAGAGATAACAAGTTCATGAAAGTCTGGTATGTTACCCACTATTTGATAGGTTTGATCTAATCATATCATTGATAATCTTAAACATCGAGCCTTCAGAGAAAATACACCTATATATCAAGTTAGCATAGAGAAACTTATATAATTGATATATCGGTAGAGTATTGTAACTAGCGTAAAGTAGTTTAGTCTTGCACAGTCTATCTTAAAATTGTAGAATTCTCAGAGCTCTGTTGTTCGCTATGTGTAGGGGATGTAGGGCTTCGTGTTTTTCCCGTACACTATTAAACCGTACGATATTCTACTGTATACAAGAGAGAAATACAAGTTTTTAAGGCAATTTATCGGAATATAGAATCTCTGCGTTTATATAACATTCCACAGATGCTATTTATTTTGCAGGTAACGGATTTAATGTGTTCAGCAAAAGTTAATTTTTGATCGATAAGAACACCTAAAAACTTAATTACCTTTACTCTTGATAGGGATTTTCCATTAATTGTAATTGAAAAATTGTTTTCTGATATATAGGTCTCGCAGAATTCGGTAGGAAAAGAAATCATAAAAACCGATTTAGAATAATTAATAGTTACCCTATTACTCTTGCACCAATCAATCATTAGCATGCATTCAATGTTAACTTTATTAAACAGATATGGTAGATTTTTGGCACAAACAAAAGAATTAGAATCGTCTGCAAAAAGTTTGAGATATCCTGTGCTCGAGGCATGTTGAATGTCATTTATATATGCGGGACACCTATATCAATTGGAAACAAAGAGGAGCATATGTCATCTATAACTGCGTATTGATATCGGCCCGAAAGGTAAGACTTGAACCGAGTATATGTAAGACCCCGCACACCATAATGCCATAATTTATCTAACAATATACTGTGATTGACCGTATCGAACGTTTTTGTCAAATTAAAAAATAAGATAAATTCCGAGGATTTGAAAATCTCGCTTGTGGAGACAGGTTTCATAAAAAATGAAGAAGATATACTGTTATTAAGATATCTTTTATAACTGTGATTTACACCAGCAAATTTTGAAGCTAAGTTCTTGCCTATGCTAGAAGAATAATTGTTAAAAACGTTAACTATTTCTGCCTTGTACCTGGTGATGCCGTCATCTGTTGCTAGTGTTTTAATACAGGAATTACTGGAATTGCGTTTATAAGAGCAAATGGAATTTAGTGTTTTCCAAATACTTTTTATAGAATTCATTTTATCATTAAGTAAATCATGATAAAAAGACACTCTGTGGTGGCGCAGCCTCTTGTCAAGCTTATTCCGATAAGCTTTATAAACCATTTCGTCATTTTTGTCCTTGGATTGTTTAAATTTGTAGAATAGATTGTTCTTAATTTTTATACAGTTTTTAAGCTCCTTTGTAATCCAAGGTTTATCCTTTAGTTTCTTACGGGAGCATTTGATCAAGGGAAAATTGACCTCTGCCGTATGGGTTAGAGTTTTGATTAAGAACGTTATAGATTTATCAACATCTTCAGAATTGTAAATGAGGGACCAATCTAAGTCTTGCAACTGATAGGAAAATTTTTCTATATTTTTTCCGATATAAATACGAATAAACGGTCTATCACAGTATTTAATTTGCTTACGTCCCGATGTAACTATTAATAAGTTACCATAAAGTGATCGGTAATATCAGTCGTAACAGTGAGAGACTTTACTGTACAATCATTACTGCCACTAAAGCCTAGTGTAGTAAATACATGATCAATTAAGCTCGACGAATTGCTAGTGCATCTCGTAGGTATAATACTGAACGGTGTAAAGTGCAAGTTAACAAGGTTATTGACATACTCACCAACAATCCTATCGCTATCATAATTAAGCAAATTCAAGTTCATATCACCAACAATGAAGCTTTTACTCACAGGTTTAATATAGCTAAGAATTCAAAGAATAAATCAATAAATTCCCGAGTAGGCTGGCTGGAATACCTATAGAAGCAATAAAAACGTATTTTACTATAATGGTTGGCTATAACATCAACGACGATAAACTCAGAAGCATTATTGAAAAAATTTGTATCCTTCGAAGAGGCAATAAAATTATATGAGAATTTATTCAGGATAAAAATTGCAACTCCTCCAGCTCTTTGTGTATAAGGAGATGAAAAATTAAAAAATGAAAAAATAATATGATAATTAGGAAATATGTTGTCAAAGAAATCAAAATATTAGACCCCAGATTCGGATAAAATAATAATATCGAATTTTTTCTTGTATGTACTAAACAGATCAAGCAATTTAATGTAGGGGAGAGCGGAGCAAGTTGATACGAGGGGAGGTTGATACAAGTGGCATAAAATTGCCAGTTTTAATTTCTTTCCAACGAGAGGTCGTCTACATGTAGTCCCAGCAGTTCTACTTCTTCACACATTTCCGTCAGAAAATGAAATAGGAGGTTTAGCCAAAAATTAGAAAAAATGGTTTTTATTCACTCATCTAAAATAATCAGGGATGTCTTCATAAGCTTGTATAATCAATACGTTAAGCAAAATTATTAATCTTTTTATATTAAATAAGCCAAGTTATACAATGCATGGAACTGTGCTGTTACCGTTAATCTACTAATAAAGCCAATTTACTATTACATTTTTTGGATACACGAGTGTGGATGGGCTAGTTGATACATCGTGCGTGGGGCAAGTTGATACATGTATCAACATATCGCTTTCAATAGAAAAACATAAAAAGTGGATAACGTTATTGAGTGTTAAATGTGGGCACATTATGCTTGTAAAAATAAAAATCAGCACTTCATTTATCCAAATCGCAACTCTTATGATGCTATACAGTCACAGAATTTCACAAATAAATTTCACGATGATAAATTCGTATGTGGTAACTCGTAGATGTACGGTATGAGAAAGAAAGCCATAGATTTAAGCAACTATTGACTTTTCTGAATAATATAAAGCTTTAAGTATCACTATCTTGCGACAATTCAATCAGCTAATGGTGTGTGTATCAACTTGCACCTCGTCAGTATCAACTTACCCCGCTATGGGGCAGGATGATACAATTTTGGTTATGGTATTTGAAGTCAATTTACTGTTAGTTGTTTATTATATATGTTGTTATATATGTTTATTATATATGTTTATTATATATGTTATATATGTTTATTATATATGTTTATTATATATGTTTGTTATATATGTTAATTATATATGTTGTTTATTATTGTTTATTGTTTGTTTATTGTATCAGAACGGTTATGCATAGACTAGTCTATATCACTGAAATATGTTGCTAAAATATTATATAGATTGGATTGTTCATGTCCTAATATATTGTTGTCAAATTGGCAAAACGTTAAAATAGTATCAACTTGCCCCGCTCTCCACTAATTTGCAATAAAACTTCTCATATTGAGGTGAAAAAATAGACAAATCTCCAAGATGATCTTTTATAAGACAGTTACTCGCTTGAGGAGTGTAGTAACCCATCATGGCGTTCTGTATAAGATTGGCGTCTATTATATCGTTGAACTTACAGCATTCAGAGGGATGCATATGAGCATAGCCTTTGTTGTCTGGTAGAGTAGTATCAGCCATATGTAGAGATGTATTGAATTTTGATGCTCAGATCTTGAAGTTCCACTGAAAATCCATTCGCGTACAATACTACCGTCTGGCCATGACACTGTCTCTAAAAATAATATCTTCATACTTTGAGTCACAGGTTAACATGAAGGCTGCAGAATTAAATTCTCGACCACCTTTTGTTTTACTTGACAGTTTCCTGTACGTGATAACTTCCGCACCGGCATACTTTAGATATTTGGTGACGTTTTCAGTTGTGGTATCCTTGTTGAGCCTTCCCAGAAACACGGTTGTTTTACGAGGTATGACTTTCAATTCTGAAGTATCCGTGGTCGCCCTTTTACCCGTTATGACTCTCCTAAGCTTTCTATTGTTGACTGGTATGAATGTGTCAGAACTGCGGTTATATATATATATATAATATATATATATATATATATATATATATATATATATATATATATATATATATATATATATAATATCTTTCTCTCTCTCACTCTCGCTCTTTCTCTTTCTCTCTCTCTCTCTCTCTCATTCTCTCTCTTATTTTTTCATTCATTTTTCTATCAGTTTCTAGTGTTATGCAAAGCAGTGGTTTCAAGGTGCATATGCAACTCTCAGTTCACTTTTATGTTTTCGAAGGAGCACTTCATCGCTCATCGCATCGATTCCATCGTTCTGCAACCCTTACTGCTATGCGCTTTGAAAAATATAACTTCTAAGGTGATTTCTCATTGGCTTCCAAGTTTTAATTTAGTTAGGCCCTACATACTGAACGAACTGTCCGTTGCCTAGGCCTATACGTAGCCTACTTTAATTTATGGCTGATAAAAATAGAGAAAATTAATACTAACAATATTGCACGTTTTTAACTGTAATAAATCTGCAAGAATTGCTTGCCTGCAATTAACAAATATTTGCAATGCATTTTTTCAAGTTGGTCCAACTTAAACTAAATTCTTATAATAGCAAGACAGACAAAAAAATCATTAAAAAAAATTTTGACGATTACTTCCGACATCTGGTGAAAGGAATTTTGTTGGCAATACTTCAACTTGGCACCATAAAGCTGTTTAACCTAACCGGTTGAGTGTAGTATAGGCCCTATACATGTATAGTAACAGAAATACTCTCCGCACCAGTCAAGCATTGTTATGCTTGTTATTATAATACTGCTTGTCACCTCTGTTATTATTTATTTTGCTCACTCTACAAGATTATTAATCATCTGTAATGCGGTTTTGAAATAAAATGCTAAATTATAAAAGATACTGCTAGAATAATGTTAACTGCAGAGTTGTACTCCCCATAAAGAACATTCTATCGATCAGCCATTATTCCATCACATAGATTATAAAGTATCCAAAATTACGTGCTCGATATCATGATGGATTAAAACACAATTTCATCAATTAAGACAATCATTCGGTCATATAATGTAGGCCTATTTAAATACAAATATCCCAAATACTCTTTTTAATAACACACACACTAGCTGGAGCCAGTCGGTAAGATATTCGACCACGGATCAGTATGTGCAGGATTCAAATCCTGAGCTCACCCGTCACTGACATCTTTTTCAAGTTAGGAAACTGACATTTTTAAACAAACATAAACGTTTAAAATTACATAAAGCATATGAATAGTTATAAACGCCGTTTTAAAACTCTTTTAAAGCTAAGTTTTAGCGCCTGTTTCTGTTTGTCACAAGTGTAGTCAGAGACGGCAAGGTAGGATTTTGAATTCATGGTTTCTTGCTTATCAGTCAAACGTATTATCAACCGAGTGCCTTTTCTGATGTTGATTTTAGTGTTTTGTCGCCCTTTACGCCACGTTCAGTCAACGGCTGGCCTATTATTCAGCAACCCGGACGGAACAGGGTAAATAATCACGACAAAGATAGTAACAATGAATATAATACTATTACAGTAGTAATACTATTACAGTAGTAATACTATTACAGTAATAGTATTACTACTGTAATAGTATTACTGTAATACAGTAGTAATACTATTACAGTAGTAATACTTTTAACAATAAAAAATTCACGTAACCGATAAAAATGCAGTTTTATCAGCAAATTCCTCGTAAAAAATGACAGCCAGAAAAGTTAATGTTAATGATATTACTACGATGAATATGGTAGTAGTCATATTAATTAGCACGCTTTTACTAAAGAAATATAGTGTGCATATAAGCTCATATAGGTCTAATATGAAATATAGGCTCATAGCCACAAGCTGGCGTTAAATATAATTATTAATCTATATATATATATATATATATATATATATATATATATATATATATATATATATATATATATATATACATACATACATACATGTTATACATGTATTTATAGATAATTACTGTAATAATTAATCAAGTCATTGTTAATAATGTTACCACTCTGCCATTAGTATTTAAATTTTAACCTTAAGTACTTCTTATTGCTTATGATAAAAGGTAATTTTCTCTAAAAGAATTAGTTTGAACATCAATTGATTTCAATTTTCAGTATACAATAATATTTAAAAATTTGTATTACTCATGATTAATGGAATTGTCATTAAAGAGAATTAGTTTGTACATCAATTTATTTCAATTTTCTGTATACAATAAAATAAATGTGAACAAATCAGCTTAGTTATCTTTGCGTACAACTCATCAAGCCCCTATTGTGATCATTATAGGCTGCAATACTACATTAGTACAAAATACTACCATACTTCAAACATTTTCATCTACTAAACTAATGCAGACTTTTTCATCCATGTACTACAAGTAAGTGTGGAGTAGTACAAAGTATTAATTTAATGCAAACGTTATCGATTGCTGTACAAAATTTAGAGTAGGCCTACTCAACATCATCATCTTCTTATTCTTATTTTCATCATCCCAGTTTAACTATGTTCTAGATATGAATGAATAGACGTTCTCCAATGTTCGTTGTCCACCGCAATATCATCAGTCATTAAGTTTTAGCTTTTAATTCAATTTAGAATTTTTGAATGTAGCAATATCTGGAGCCTAGGCGCTCACAAACTGAATGCCCAATCTGATGATCGTTTGGATCTTAGCACTTTGTCGCCTTTTACAGGTTCAGTCTACGGTTGGTCTATTCTTCAACAATCCGGACACAACACAGGCAATAAATAGAGTAAGACAGAACATTAATCGAGTGCAGACATCACCATTTATTTCAGCACGCTATAGATCCCTGTGCTATGTACATAGACGGAAAAGAATTAATTCATTGTACAGTGTGCACAAACATCATCAGCCGCTGCATTTCATGTAGATCAGTACAAAACGTTAGTCGTTACTAATATTAACTGTCACATCCGGTGCTCTTGGGACAGTCCTTCCATTCACAGACTAACGAGGTAATATCTCGTTAGGCCGCCTTCAAACCTCTTGTCGCACTCCGCTACAGCTCGACTATTTTCATTTAGAAGACTAAAAGGGAAGGTGATAGTGGCAATGCCTTCACAGAGCAAGGGTGCGTTTACAACTCGCTATATTCAACAGGAACCGTGTCATAAACCGAAGGTGTTAATGCGCACTCCAATAAAGCAGAATTCTGCACTGCAGGAACCGTGGTGCCTTAAGGCCGACTGTGTTCCATTGACTGGAAGTAGGCATTGGGGCTGTAGAATTATTATAGGTGAGAAATCTTAGAGTAGATAGGATGGAAGAACGGGGAGTTCACGTTAGCGGTTAATTGTTAACGACTTGTCAACTTCAGTCTGACGTAGCAACGGTAAATGAAAGTTTTCTCAGTGTTAAATTTTACAACTTTTAAAATATTTCATTTGCGTTGTATCATGTATATAAGCCAACGTTTCCTATTTGCTCATTCAAATTATCCGCAGTAATATTTCTACGATCAGTAGCTATAGCGCATGAAAATATGAGGATATTTC
Organism: Enchytraeus crypticus; assembly: GCA_905160935.1. Lineage (NCBI taxonomy): Eukaryota > Metazoa > Annelida > Clitellata > Enchytraeida > Enchytraeidae > Enchytraeus > Enchytraeus crypticus. Next base: position 769,090 of record CAJHZI010000713.1, read on the forward strand.
AGTTGTTAAAGAATTGCCATTTCAATTTGCATATACAGATGTGGATTGATGAAAATCTGTCAAAAGGCGAAAATTACTCAGTAATTAAAATTCGTAAGTTCTCTAATTTAGGAATCTAAACCCAATCATAAACTTGAATAAAGATAATCTGGTACAAGTACATATCTATTCTGTGCTCAACCAGATTAGAGGTTCCAGACAAAGTAACAAAATACATTTCCTTATGCTAAAGTGGTTAAGTTAGGCTTAAATTTTTGGCAATTGGTATATTAGAGAATAAGTAATATTTATTTTCTCATCCAAGTATTATTTCAGGACGCCTCTACAAACAATGTTACCAACCAGCTCTCTCTCTCTCTCTCTCAGTGCCCTGCCTATTGGCAGGTCCAATATATATAACGCTTCCACTCTTCTCTCTTTCGTTTTCCTCTTCATATCTACATATGAATGTTACATTAAATTATCCAGCAATACTCATTCTTGAGTATTGCTGGATGATTGAGTATTGAGTTTTTATATACCATTCTCTTGGGGGATTCTGCTGATGACTAGGTGGAACCCTATGCTTTCCTCAGCTAAGTGTAAAATTAAGTTTAGCGTTGATTTCAGTATCACAAAGGACACCGTCAGAAACGGTCCGGCTGTGTTTCAGACCGACGACCACCTGCTTCTCAGGCAAGCCTGCTATATATATATATATACTCGGCTATCGAAACTGCTTTCTTCATATTAATACTAAAACTCGTAAAAAACATATTTATAGCAAAATATCATCAGTAGAAAAGAAATTCATATTAACAGATATAAAAACCGTTTTTGCACTTACATATTCCGAACAAAATATTTCGTATGAATCGAATTGTGTTAACGTAGAATAAGGCAAGTACAATATGTACTAAATAATAAACAAATTTAAAATAGCCTATTATATTTTTCAAAATTCAAACAAGACAACTTGTAGGCCTATTAAAGGTGGTTTTGACGAGTTGGTCAGATTAGACAAATGTTAATGCAATGAATACTTTAAATGATTTAAAATAAAAATTGAAATTATTAAAAATATTCGCTTTAATAAGTATTGTCAATTTTTAGACGTACAGGCCTACTATGAGAAAGTATTCTCCGTGTTGTGTCCGGGTTGTTTGAAGAATTGGCCAAGCGATGATTGCACATGTCGTAGAAGGCGACTAAAGTACAAAGATCCATACCTATGTCAGAAAGGTCAAAAGGTTGGTGAAAAATTGCTACAAAAATGTAAACGAATGGAAAAGTCTCAAATAGGGGATTGACTGATGATGTGATGTAGGACAGAAAGAATTTGAGACAGTCTATTCTTATCCTGACCCTGGTTAATCTGGGATTCAAGGCAAGATTATGATGATACTTTGGGAATGCATAAAAATTATCAAAGAAATGCGCAAAATGAATGCCGACATAAATTGAGATTGAAGCAAAGGAATTAACCCTGTCCTTGCAAATGTTTACAAGTGTTTTGAAGGTTGCATTGATTGTCTACTTGCAGCTGATGAGGTGAGTTTAACGTCAAAGGTCAGAAGCCCAAATATTGTTCCAATGGTATACCCATCATATCAATATATAATAACACTATCATAACACATAAGGGCTTAACACCTTCCCCTCTATTCATCATCATCATCGTCTTCCCTTTAATCCAAGTTGAACTGGAGGACATGACACGAATAGACCATCTCCACTCGTATCTGTTACATAACTTATAAAAATTTCTTCCATTCGTTTTCTAAACTTTTTTGGCAATTTCTGGAGCTTAGGCGCTCACCAAAAACAAAACAATACCCTTTCTGAAGTTAGTTTGGATTTTAGTGCTTTAGTCGCCTTCAACGACAATTACATTCATCGGTTAGTTTATTCTTCAAACTACCCAGATAAAACACGGAGAAAACAAACAATAATGCAAATCTTTAAATCTTTAAATATTTATATTTTGACGACTAAAGAAATATTTAAATTATCCTCTCCCCTCTATTAAAAATTAATTTTATAAATTGCATGCAACTAAATAATATTAAATTATTATTATTAATGTTAAATATATAGGCCTGTTTCCGTATTTAATTTTTATCACCACCACCTGTGTTCAGTATAAAATGGCCTAAACAAAATTTCATTTCATTTTGAGGAAATTATTTTATACATTTGACTATCTGCCACTAGCAAACTTTAAGACTTCAATTATCACTTTATTTTTAAATAGCATGTTGCATTGACACGATAATTCCAGAAATACGTTTCATCAAATCTTAGCCCGTAAGCTCGTTATGCTAACGATCGTACGAACACTGCACATTTCAAAAATCTTTTCCATTCTATTTATTTTTATCTAATTTCACTGGAAATAGCATCAATTCAGATGACAACCCGTGATATAATTGTTTTTTTACATCTTCGTAGTTAGCAGATGATTGATAAAATATTTCAACCAGTCGTTTAAATACGATTAATCGGCAAGACGCTAACGATCGTTAAACCTTTAGACACCAGGAGTCGTTATCTGATATTGTTAAAGAGGAAAGGATGATTGAAATAGCTGTAGATCTGTTTGATAAGTGACTGGAGTCATTAGGAAATCATATTGTACTTCTGCTGAACATCTTTGTCAAACGATCAAGAAGCTTATTTAATTATCGCACACTGCAACTCAAAGTGATTTAACTTCTAGACATCAACGCCAGGAATCTAATGACATCCTGGCAGGAGATGTTATCATCATCATCATATTTTATCAACATCATCATCATCCTGGCAGGAGATGTCATCATCATCATCATTGGTTGTTCGAATCAGGATTGAAACACTTATGCGTAGTGTTGAAAAGTAGACTATTCTATTGATATATAGAAGTAAATTGAGCAGAGATGCCTACCTAAATACCAGATATATTGATTTATATTTAATGTACTATCTATCAATGGTCATTTAATATTACTGACTAATGATAATTATAGGAACTCATCGATTGTTAGAATAGTAAATATAATATTAATAATATAGTAATAATAAATATTTGAAAACAATAACTATCTGCATGTACAACTCTTCTAAAACTAAACGACGATTAAAAAGACCCAGTGGACGTTGCGCTCGTGTATAAACAGTAGCGAAAATTGCGTACATGTAAAGTGGAGAAAATAACGCTCGTGTATATACAGTAGAGAAAATTGCGCACATGTAAAGTGGAGAAAATAGCGCCCCGTGTATATAAGTCTAATTAATACGATAGAAATTTCTTTATTATTAATTTGACAACGTATTTAAATGAAAAAAAAGGTGATGGAAATGTATGCAGGAACCAGTCATATACCATGGACCTGCCGCTAGGCAGTAAAATAATTGAGAATAATGTGTTAAATTGCTTGCAGATATACTAAGCATTTAACTATTCATTTCATTCCTACTTTTCTAATATATTAGACCTTTATTTAAATGTTTAACTGATCATCAGTATCTATACAGAGCTTCAGCTCTTTTTTCAACAAAAATGTGAATTTATCCTGACATCTCTCTCGCTCTTACAGCACTGCCTACTGGCAGGTCCATGGTATATAGCACCTCTACTCATCTTTATCTTCCGTTTTCATCTTCCTGCCCACCTACGAATGACTATAGATCATCTCTAACATTTCTTTTGATATACCATTATTCTAGGGGTGATTCTGCTTATGACGAGGTGAGCCCCCGATGCCTTCCTCAGCTTCTGCTAGCAATTTCTGGGCAGGGGCGTCATTCCCTGAGAAAACTATCCAGTTTACCCTAATCCAGTTTCCTGTAATCTACATTTAATTGAATATTCACCCTGTAACACTTATTGTCTTTAAATCATTTGCAAACGAATACACTGTTCTGGTTGTTCCTGTCGATGAATTATAAAATACAATTTTAGAGTTTCTAGTCCCTAATTTTATAGTCAAAACATGTTAACTTTGCTTAATCTTTTATATTTTCTCTTACTGGTGAAATAACCATGCATAATAAAAGTTAAGTTCTCAAATACATTTCTTGTTATCGATTTAAGCAGTAGCCTATATGCATACTTTTATTACTTTAAATTAATATTTTATAGGTATTTAATTTATCGTACAAAGATGACACTAAATAATAATTTAACTGGCTACAAACGCTATTTTCTAAACGGTTAACTATTTACAAAATTTAAAGAGCAAAGCATTGGCGTCTTATGTGTCAAATTCTTTATATTATAGGGCCTATAGGCGAATGATTTGTTAACATTTAATTTAGCACGTCTGACTTTCTGGGAATTTAATTGAGCTTAAGGGTAATATATCTTCGAATGAAAGTGCCTATATCAACACCAATCTTTTACAAAATGAAGCTTCATTCAAATATTTCCCACTATACAACATAACTGTTTCCACACATTCTTCCATCTGTTATACGCTCATCGACCCTGAAGGGCAGCTACGATTAGAATTGAAATTTAACTGTTCCCAATCTATGGAATCTGGTTGATTCTATAGTAGTAAATAAACGTTATCAAGAAATGGCTTGAGCATATTCAGTGTTGATGATTTGAGCAGTCAACAAAAGAAACGGGTCAGTTAAACCATTAATCTTCAGAGGCGGCAAGGCGTGACTGCTACAATATTCTAGAAGTGAATATTTTCAGATTCAAGCTAAAAATTAAGTGTTAAACTTAAATACATTAACTCATAAAATTTTAGCGCTGGCGTAGGAACAATTTCTATAGAAACTCAATATTTAAATAATAATATATAAAAGTAAAAGAAGCTATATATACTGTATATATATATATATATATATATATATATATATATATATATATATATATATATATATCACATTGATAGCATATGAAGGAGATCTATATATTAATATACATATATAATTTGACAAAATTGGCAGGTCCAAGTTATCTATTAGTCTATTAATGACAGTGTGCTTTTATTTTAGTAAAGCATTTCCTTGAACAGAAACTTTATCCCATCACAAAAGATCTCTTTCAAACCTTAGTGTAGCCTTTAGCTTAGGAATGAAAGGCTCTAAGGTAGTTTACCATTGGCTTCTTTAATTTATGTTAATAGTCTTTTCAATGCTTTGCAGGCGCGCTTGGAAGTTGATTTATTTTGCAGTGTCCTGGATAAAACAACAATGTACTTTAGCAATTAAATAGCAAAAATCTTTATTAGACCTATAGATCTTGTAATACTTTTCAATTTGTGAGCTAAGTGGGTCTTAACAAGCGTAATTTAAGCTAGAAATTTGTTTCTCCGCATGTCAACTATAGAACTATTACGAGATTTCATCAATCTAAACCAGTATTTATATGATTGGATTTTGTTCATTCTGTATGCAATTGAGCTTTGACGTTTCAATATGCCAGTAATTGTCACTAAAAAAGCTGGTAAAGCTAATGTTAACGTCAGTTTCCTCACTCGAAAGCGATGTCAGTGACGGGAGAGCCCAGGATTTGAACCACATGTAGATGTGGTTCAAATCCTTACATTAAATTGCATTATATTGAACTATATCTATATTAGCAGTATAATAGCCTGAAAGTGTCTTAGATGAGAAAATGGGAAACAATTGAATGAGAAACAGAAGACAAATTCGTCGATTATTTGGTCTCTCAAAGTCACGAGCAGAATTTATTTTCAAATGTTATATTTTCTGAATATCAAAACTATAGGCCTATGCGAGCTGAACCGGTGGCTTATTAGCAAGTTGTTTGACAGAGGATCATTAGGTGCAGGGTTCAAATCCTATGCTCTCCCCGTCACTAACATACTATTCGAATAGGAGACAAACGTTAAACTTGCTTAAAATGACTTTAAAATAAATATCCTTTTCCAGTGTAATCTACTATAAGTAATTTGTATTTAAAATTACTAAGTAACCATCAGATAACTCACAAACTTAAGTTTCATAATTGTAGCGTTTGAGATTTTAAAACATTATAGCATTAATAAATAAATTGATAGAGAAAAGAAATGTGTTTATTAAATCCAAAAATGTAATAAACGAAAGAAATCATAGCATGCAGACACATCATGCAAACATCATATCAATGAATATAAATGCGTCAAACACTTAAATCACCTCCATCATTCAAATCAAAACACAATAAATCATAATAACAAAATAAACAATTAGTTAAATTCTATTTATTGAGCAGTATAATAGCTAGAGAAATCTACTGAGCCCTGAGTAATTCTGAACAGTTTTACCTTTAATGATTTATCATGATGTCTATAAATTGTCCCCATATCTGATTATCGAATTCTTTGATCGTTTGATTTGTGTTAACAGTTAGAAACATTTTTGCATAGCTTGTAGTTGATACATACAAGCTTCTATTCCAGAAATTACAACAGCCCCTTCAAGCCCTGCTCCAATCAATTAGCAGTTATAACAGCTGATACGATAATGAGTATCGTAATAGGCTACGATTATATCATAATATCTTTGAAATTTTCATACAGATACTTAGCATTGTTAAAACAGTTTTTCCATTAGCTCCCCCACCTTTGCTTCCCACCACCTCTAAATTCAGCCTATCACGGTTCAGTACGACAATACTAAGTCTTCCTTCTCGAAGTGATCAGAGAGAGAGGGGATATTGGGAGGAGAGTGGGTAGAACATTGTGCCGTAAATGAAGCGGTCTTCACTGGCTAGCTTGAGGGGGTACGTAGGGTGGGGTGTGGGGGTGGGGTGTTGGATGGAGTAGGGGGTGAACTAGCGGACACCTTTAGAACTGGACGTATATTTATAGGAGAGGAAGAAACGGTCATTCTTCATAGGTGGACAGAATACCGTTGAGAAAGGTTCAGTTTTATGAAATCAATATTAAATAATAGTTAGGATCCGATTCACCACAGGAAGTTTATTGAACGGAACATTGGCTATTGCAGATATCTTCTTGAGGTAGGTACAGTGATTTGATTATGTAAGCTAATAAGTACCTTTTAATGTCATAGTTTATGTATTTTATACATTTATTATATGCTATTATAGTTGTATACTTTTACATGTATTTATAATAATATAGTGTCTGTATACAATTATATAGACCTACATATATACATTTATATAAAATATTTATTACACATATAATTATTTTTACTATCTATATAAATTGTATCTCTCTCTAGTGCTCTGCCAAGCGCAGGTCCATGGTTAATATTCCTACTATCGAGTCTGCTTTCACGTTCCATATAGAGTACTCCATAGATCAACAAGTATAATTCATTCAAAGTCTATGCTTTACCCATATCTTACGTAGCCTATATAATACTTGCATACTCTCTCTTATTGCACTGGCTGGTCCATGGTATATAAAGCCTCCACTCTTCTCTATCTTCCGCGTTCCTCTTCATGTCCACATATGAGTGGGTCTTTAAATCATCTAACATTCCTAATCTCGGTCTGCCTCTGCCACTATTTCCTTCCATTCAACCTTCTATGATCTCTTTTAGTAAACTTCCCCTCCTAAGAATGTGTCCTATCCAACTCTTCTTCCTATTTCTTAATACATCTATCAACTGTCTATCTGTGCCAACTCTCTCCAGAACTTCCTCATTTGTAACCTTTTGAGTCCAGCTAATTCTTTCCATTTTTCTCCATATCCACATTTCCAATGCCCCTAGTTTCCTGATTTCTTCCTTCCTTACGGTTAATATTTCACATCCATATAATAGCGTGATCCAAACTAAGGTTTTCACCATCTATATCTCTGTGTCTTTCTTTATACTTTTTGTTAACAGTTCTTTCCTATTACCAAAGGCATCCTTTACTTATGCTAAACTAGCAATTCTAAATAAACTTGCATACTATCTTTAATAATTATTTTGATTCTATGATCGATTGTACTTTCGAAAGTAACAACCTAGTAAGCAGACGTTTGCGGTCTCGAATCTTAGTCTGTACTCTAGCTCGATATATGTAACACACTGCAGTGAAAGCAGAACCATTTTATCCGTAGTTTAGTATGTAAAGATATAATATTTAATAATTAGTTTACCGTTGATTTAGCCCAGACGCATCAGCAACTTAGTGTCTGTCCATTTCCAATGTTTGTTTATTTAAAATGTATCATTTGACCTCAACGTATAGCCCTTCTATCTATAGAACATTTGCAGTGTGGTAGTCAGTGCTGACAAATATTGAAATTACTAATAAATCTGTAACAGTTTTCAATTATTTCTCGACACGCTGTACACTTAGATGATAATTCTAGACTTTAGAAATGATTTAGATTAGAACATTTCTGACACCAGATCGTTTCGTGAAGTCTCTAAGTTCTGTTCTTGTTCTGTTACAGAATGCAGAGCGATCGCCCAACTTTAACTAAATCAACTGAGAGATTAGATTCTCAACATCCCTCAAAGTCACTCAGGGCTTGGGAAAGAGCCACTGCAACTTTCTCATCCTTTCAAGGATCTCCGATGTTCGCCGCTTTATATAGACCAGACCTACTTCATCCTATTAACGACTGTACGACGAGCTACATGAGAAACACAGGTCTTTCAGAAAGTACATCAGACAATAAGTTAATAATGCAGTGTTACACTTCGCCCAGACAAATGGTCACAGGGTCCTCATTCAACGATAGCGGGATCGATACAGGTACACACGGAAGTTTTATTGGACATCCAATAAGCGCATCCAACTTGTCATCACCGGTGTATAGATTTGAGCTGATTGGAAGGCAGAGGTACGGGGACTGGTTGGCGTTCCCGCAGCTGTCCAGTACTCCGCTCAGACCTCCAGGTGCTCAAGATCAGCTATCCAGTACTCCGCTTAGACCTACGGGTGCTTCAGAGCAATGTCGAGCTTCCAGTAGATCTTCAGCTACCAGCGATCTCTCCGTCACAGGTAAGTCTCTCTCTTTCTCTCTCTCTCTCTCTGCCTCTGTCTGCTCTCTCTCTCTTTCTCTCTCTTTCTATATGCCTATCTCTCTCTCTCTCTCTCTCTCTCTCTATCTATCTATCTATCTATCTATCTATTTATCTATCTCTTCCTTTGTCTCTTTCTATATGCCTCTCTTTCTCTCTATCTCTCTATGTCTTTATTTATTTTTTTCTCTCTCTCTATGCCTCTCCTTCTCTCTGCCTATCTCTCTATAATATTATGTTTTATATATAAATATATAAATAGTGTTCCGCCAACTGGCAGGTCATTAATGGAAAAAATTCCTACTCATATACTGTTTTTCACTTTCCATAAAGAGCACTGCATCGATCATCGAATTAATCCCTTTGCCAAAAGTTATACCTTACGCACACAATAGTTTGTATATAATATATGGCGTCTGAGGTGATTTCCCGTTACCTTCTTCAGTTTGTACTCAGTCGACACTTATAACACTTGCAGATTACGGTTGGCAGTTTATTCGCCATCGTCCGGAGCACAGAATGGGATTATATAATTAGAAATATACTTAGATAATTATTAGCTTATGCTCAGGCTCAGGAGTTAATTTTACCTGATATTTAACGAGAATGTACGGCGCGTTTGAAGATTTTCGTATATTTCCCATGCTACCGCTGAAGTGCTTGTAACGCTAACAATAGATAAAAGAATATGATAGTTCTTGATTTCTTCTCTTTCCACATGCCTGCACTTATCATCTCACGGAAGTCTTCTTGCTCCAGGTAGAGTCACTCAACCTGTTCCTGATCAGTGCTACCTGTCGCTTAATCCCCCTCATGTTCACTCATATGTCCACTTCTGTGTCCAGTGTAGCGTGCCGCCTGTAAGACAAGACTTTATCAGGGATTCTATACTAACCGGACATACGGTAAAATCATTTTTTATTCTTTGAAAAAGGAGGTTATGAGTGCAGTGCTTATAATTAAATTAAGTAGTATTTAGTAATATTATTACTATTAATAATATCGTACGTAATATTAAGTAGTAATAAGTTAATAGGTAAAATTAAATTAAATTACTTTAACTAAGTAAAAATTAAATTGTCAAATTAAGTTTGGTTGAAGATGAAAATAGAATTCGAGTTGCTCCTGTGTCTTCTTTCTATCTCTGTAATCATTCATAGGAAGAGAGAAGAGTTGAAATGACTATTAGTATTCTTTTACTTTATTTGTTACTGTAGTGAATACAATCTCTAAACTAATCTTAAAAAGCAGAACGAAGATCAATTTTTTTTTAAAATGATCTATTGTTTTAAAAGATAATTTAAACAAATTGTAATAAAAACGTCGTTACCATTCTTCCGATGTGGCCGTCAGTTCTCTATTCTGTCAATATAACATCCTTGAATTGCCTATTGTCAACTTTTATTCTGACATACAACTTCACTTCCTTTTCCAACCAACAATCTTCGTTCACTCCATATGTCATGTGGTCGCTTCTCTGTGCCTATGATGTGAAACTAATTGATGTGCTCTAGCTAACGTCATTTGTCAAGGGATATAGAAGTATAAGCAGAATGATAGAGTCGATACTCGCTCTCTTTCTCTCGCTCTCTCTCTCACTCTCTCTCTCGTAGTGTTCTGCAAAGAGGAAGGTCCAACGCATATATTTGTAGAGTCTGCTTTTACTCTCGTTATAAGGCATTCCATAGATCAACTAGTTAATCTTCTATCATCCATCAGTGATTGATGATATGATGATATGATATGATTTTTTCATCAGGAGAAAAGTGTTTTATATAACGATGTGATATTAAATAACTTTCTATCACGTAAATTAGCATTAGCTGAGTGTTGCCAATGAGCTCTAAAAATCTTTCTTTCTTCATTTTAATTACTGTCCGGCGAAATCCGCAATAAAACAGACCAACATTCTCGCAAATTGCAGACCTGAAAGAAAACGACTCTTCTAAATAGCCACCCAACCTCACTAATGGCGCTCACAGACACACATTCAACCTGTAGATGAACCTGACTCTTTGACTAAAGCTGACAGCAACAGGTTGTATTCGTAGCGAAGATAACGATAGGCTTGATGCGAGGATAAAGTCGACACGGTTGCTCTGCGTCACACATGTTTTCTTATTGAATTCGATACTTTGTAAGTTGTTAATGATATGACCGATACGGCCAAATATCAACAAACGGCGGTAAATTGTTAAGTGTATTAGAGAGACTATGGTGGGTTTTGACTTAGTGACATTTTGATTACGATATTTCGGTCAAATAAATTGCTAATTTACATGATATGCAATGATTTATACACTGGTTATGAAGGATTGACTCCAAGTCGTCTATTTTATTGACGGTATCAGAATAATTGGCGCGTAAGGATGTTAGTTACTGAAAGGTTGATCATATACCTGAACTAGTTTCCAATTTGGTACTTGTGTATATCTAAGTTCTACGAGATTGCAAATCGATAAATATAGATAAAGGGAGAGAGACTGATCGTAATACCCACTTTCAAAAATTATCTTTTATCAATATTTCTTTAATGAAACTGAAATATAATCGCTACTGTAAAGAATAGTTAAGAAATTCATTTCTAATAGGAGAGCTCCATTTGTGTTATGATCTGTTGGTCGATTTGTCAAAATGTATCTCACAAAATACAAAAGATACAAAATGCAAAAAGACAAGATACAAAATATTTCTAAAAGAGTTTGTGTCCAGATGTGCTATTTGCAATGAAGGGTATAACAGATTGCTAAAGGCAGCAACCGCATCAATCAACTATAGCTACAGTCAAATTCTAAACTCCATATCCCTAGAATGGTAAACCTCTCCTAAGCTATTGGTTTAAACTTCCATCCATGATATCCAAAAATACCATAGTTATACAAACTAGTTTAATGACATTTATAGCTCGTATATATTTAGAATAAAATAACAATAATAACAATAAAATACTAATTTCCCATATATCATCCATTGAACACATTAAGTGATCATCTACTTGACGCAAATCAATTCGGACAAATTGTCACTTCTGGAAGACTGACATTTCAATGGTAGGACGAAATGGGTGTATACCGGTATCCTGCGTTGATCAGCAAACCTCCATCAAGTCTATCCCTGTCCCATTCTCATCCTCGAGTCTCCGAGGGACAGCCCACTGGGAATCCTGCAGGACATGGAATGGGTATTGAAGGGTGTGCTGGTGACACTTTTTGTTTCCAGGCGTCTTTCTATTCAATTTAGCGGCATGCGATCGCGAGCAAGTCAATTCTAATCAATCGTTGAACGAGCAACGTCTTGCCCACCATTCATTCAGATCATGTCAATATTATAAAGACATCGGTTAAAAGTTGCAGCCCACATACATTAGAATTCACAAGTGAGCATCGTCTTTTGTCTAAAGTCTATAGTACCGCGGTAGCTGTCAGCAGTCAATGCGCGCGGTACTGTCATGTGTTTATCGTTCATACGTTAAATGTGACTTTTAACTTCCATTTACAATCAAATGCTACCATTGTCGTTTAGTTTAAAATGTAAAAATTAGAATACGGGTTTATTTTAAAATTATACAAGAATAGATATAGTTATATAATAAGTATTTATTCATTTATACTCTTATGGTGGTAGTAAATTATGAGTTGGTACAGATAAACAGTTGATAAATGTATTAAGAAATAGGAAGAAGAGTTGGAGAGGAAACATTCTAAGGGGGGAAATTCTTCTAAACGAGATCACAGAGGGCAGAATGGAAGGAAATAGAGGCAGAGGCAGGCCGAGATTAGGAATGTTAGATGATTTAAAGATCCACTCATATGTGGACATGAAGAGGAAAGCGGAAGACAGAGAAGCTTGGAGGCGTTATATGCATGTACAATGGACCTGCCAGTAGGCAGTGCACTAAGAGAGAGAAAGAGAGTAAATTATGTTAGCACGTCTAAATAAATGTATGAAAGTATAAGAGACAGAGAGAGAGAAAGAGAGAGAAAGAGAGAGAGAAAGAGAGAGAGAATAGAATTTAAAGTGACCCAGTAGGCATCATAGAAGAGTCAGTTGCCGATATGTCTTTGCTCACTCCATAAACTCGACGGAGAGATTTATTGTAAAATAGTCATATGACATGCTGCTGAGGTCAAATGCATAACGATTATACTAATTTGACTATATTTGATTTGCCTCAATAAATTGTTAAAATTATTAAGTTTATCGTCAACCATAATGGTTGTTTTAAACCATTGTGGTTGACGTACATTACTATCAATAACCACAGCAGTATTTAAGAGTCATCGTCATCCATCACGACATTAAGCACTACTGAACTATTAGTAAATATTGCATGAGCTCTAAGAAGGTTGATTCGAGAGTGGACAGGACCTGTTATCTCCTAGCAGTTAGGAAGATGATTGCATTAAACGATGCGTGGCGTGCATTACGTAAGACTGTGGAGTGAAATTAGGTCGCTTTTTGATGTCGTACACGTGTGCATGCTTCCTAAAACGTCAACTCTCTGTTTTGTCACGCGACGTCACTTCTCAAACGTTTGAAATTTGCCTTTCTTCTGTTCAAGATATTTCTACTTAATACATGTGTATTCTACAGAAAGAAGTGCAGCTCTCTCTTTCTCTCTCCCTATCTCTCTCCCTAACTCCCTCTTTGAAAGAATTTTTATTTCTTTTGAATTTAAAGATAGATAAATTTGCATCGAATATAATCTCTTTCAGTAGGCCTATCTATGCTTTTCGAACTATGCACGGTCGGACCATTAACTAGGGTCCTTTGCAGGTAACTTCAGCTATCGATTTCCGACGACGAATCGGCCGTAAAATCTCATAGTTAATGAAATTGAAGTACTGGCAGCTATGTATAATATCAGTCAGGTTGTAGAAGTAGCAAAATTAGATATGAGAGAAAAGGTTGCAAAAATTCCTGTGTAAAGTATTTCCTGGTTACGATCACTAGGTCATTAGTCGTACCTAGACTAATTAAATAATAAGAATCATCGGACGATTCAATAAATATATTTCGAAAAATGTAACCTCTTTTATTTTAATTTCGTATTAGCCTAATAATGATCAAGTCCTATTATTTGTATCTCAGTTTTCCCCGTCTAATTCTAAATACAATTCTAAATCATTACAATGTACGCAAATTTAACAACTTCGTAGCTCTGTTAAATATTTTAAAAGTTGCAATTTATGTCGATCTCATTCGTGATTCATTTGGCCACTTGAAGTGTGCAATGACAACCTCGACTTGTAGTATGACTAAATTATGCCTACAGTATGACTATAGTATGACTATAGTATGACTACAGTATGACTATAGTATGACTACAGTATGACTACAGTATGACTACAGTATGACTACAACATGACTACAGTATGACTACAGTATGACTATAGTATGACTATAGTATGACTACAGTATGACTACAGTATGACTACAGTATGACTACAGTATGACTACAGTATGACTACAGCATGACTACAGTATGACTACAGCATGACTACAGTATGACTACAGTATGACTACAGTATGACTACAGTATGACTACAGTATGACTAGAACAGGACTACAGTAAAACTTAGGCATTGGCTGTTCTTTACTGATTACTGCAGTGTGTGCAATGTAAGCGTCACATTTTGAGCGGACTCCATTTAAATACTTCAATAATTCCAGTAATTAAACGCAAAGTATTCCCTGATCGATTCCCGGTATAACAAGCCTATCAAAGAGGAAGATGTGTTTGATTTAGCGGAACAAGAATGGTCGTTTGATGTCTTAACCTGTTCAGATCATGTAACATGAGCCAAATAGCGCGTCGCCTGCTCACAGAGAACTTGTCGAATGCTATCATCTGCGTTCAGATGATTTGCTGAGGAAACATTTTGCTGGTCTCATTAATTTCTTCTCTCATCTTCGATTTTTAGGTTATGTCGAGTGATCCCGAGGCGATTATCATCAGAGAGAGAGAGAGAGAGAGCTAGAGAGCGAGAGAGAGAGAGCGAGAGAGAGAGAGAGAACCAGAGAGAGAAGGATAGAAAGGGTGGGAGTGAGAGGGTGAGAGAGAGAGTGTGTGTGAGAGAGAGAGGTAGTGAGAAGGAGAGAGGGAGATAGAGGAAGAAAGAGAGAGAGAGAGAGAGAGAGAGTGAGAGAGATACAGAGAGTGAGACAGAGAGGGAGGCAGTGAGAGAGAAAGAATGAGAGAGAGAGAGAGTGAGAGAGAGAGAGAGAAGTATAGAAAGGTTGAGGTGTGATAGGGTGTAAGAGAGAGAGGTAGAGAGAGAGGGGGAGAGATAGTGGTAGTGAGAGGAGAGAGGGAGATAGAGGAAGAGAGAGTGAAAGAGAGAGATTGAGAGTGAGAGAGAGAGAGGAAGGGAGTGAGAGCGAGACAGAAGAAGCGAGAGAGAGAGTGAGAGTGTGAGATAGAGGGAGTGAGAGGGAGAAGGAGGGAGAGATATAGAGAGAGAAGGAGTGAGAGGGAGACAGAGGAAGAGAGAGAGAGGGGGGGAGAGAGACCGGTGATTGCTTAAGATAATGACATATGAGGATATGACAGTATCTACTTATTTATAAATACTTCTATAGGAGTACTTGCTTGTATGACGTTTGTCGCCGGGGTAAAACCTATCATCCTGCATAAACATAACACATTGTGCAGTAGGTATCATTATGTACACACATCAGCGTTATGCAATCAAGAGGGCGCTCTGTAGATGAGCAATGTGCGCAGTTCTTTCTTTCTTTGACCTTTAGCTGAACAAAAAAGATGTGAAAATTTTAAATTCAGAAAGTTAACAAACAATTTATGCAATGAAACTGTAATGCTACTTGATAACTAGATCATAGAATATTAATTTACAGTGCTGTAAAAAAGAGCTTATTCTGATAGTTTGTCATCGAAATTAGGCATAAATATAAATGCAGCCCAAGACCAGTACTGTTCGAATCGCAGGTGTTATAATTTGAACTACGGTTTCTATATTTACAAGATATGTCACATACATTTCATAAAGTTGTCAGTTTTGTAACAAACCTCCACATATAAACGTGATTATTATAAAATTTATTTAATGGAAAAACAAATTTCTCATAATATCTTTCCATATATTAGTCTTAAATAAAATAAGAATTTCATTTCATCATTATGTTATATTCTAACACAAATAAGATGATGTGAGAGGACGAATGAGAGAAATTTAGTGATGCCAATTAAATAGGCATTATGTAACAATAAGTAATATATGAGACTTTTTGACATATTAAAGATGCAGTCGAAAGAAACCATACAGAATGTGACAGATTTATCGGCTTCATGTGTGTAAATTTACAGACGCAATTAATTGCAAAAATTGCATGTAGATGAATGTTACATGCAATGCAGTTCCCTGACATGTTAACAAAACGACATATATATACATGTATATATATATATATATATATATATATATATATATATATATATATATATATATATATATATATATGTATATATATATATATATATGCAGTATACAGTATATATACATGTATTCATATATGCCAGCAAATAACAGTTTATAAATATTATAATAAATGTTTCAATGTTTATACAGTACAGTATTAAATTATATATATATATATATATACATATATATATATATATATATATATATATATATAATTATATATATATAATATACATATATTATTATTGTATTATATTATATAATAACTATAAATTAAATAATTATACAGTATATATATATATATATTATAGTTATTTATGTTCTTATGTTTTTATTTATGTTATTTATGTATCTTTTATTTCTCTTCAGCACGTGTTTTTTCAGATTGTTTGGGGTGAATCGATTTGTAGTGACATGTGATGGAGGGACGTCCCTGACATCATCCTTGTATGAGGAAACGGATGTTAAACTTTCATTATTATTATTATTATTATGTATATATGAACATTATATATAATATAGTATGCATGTATGTATATATAAATGTATATATATATATATATATATATATGTATATATATATATATATACATAGATGTATATAAACATTTAATTTTATACATGTATATAGAACCGCTACATTCACTTTCTCTTCAACTTTCTTAAGTAAGAGCGGTGGTCTTGAAAGACTTTCGTTATCGTATGCCATCTCAAATTCCATTGCAGATTTAGGCGTCATCTTGAAATTGATTCCCGTGCCCAATTAGAATCAGTCATAAACCTGTCAGTACTTTACAATCGCATATAGCAAGTGCTGTGAAAGACCAAACAGTCTTTCACTGCACTTGCTAAATAGCCCAGCCGTACCAGAATGAATGAACACTATTTATAGAAAACGTCAAGATTTTATCTCTTCCCAAGGAAATTGAATCTTAGTGCGAAATTGCTCCTAAATTATACACTACATTTCTTACTTATTCCTTTTATGAGTTGTCAACTAAATTAACCGAAACAACTATTAACTATTAGTCAGCCTTGAGGTGCGCTACTTGTTGATCGTTCAATTTGCCAGAATCACATAGATTGAAAGAAATTTGACAACTTTCTAGATTTAATATAATGTCTCCAAATTGAATGTCAATCTAAAACATTATTTACCTTATTTATTATATCCTATTTATTTACTATATATTTCTTAAACTACGATATAAATGTGTAATAATAATGCATATAAAATAGAGCAAGTGTAGTAAGAAGCGATTAAGCAGAAACTTAGATTAAATTTTTAATCAATGGAGTGCTTTATATTGAACGAAAAAGCAGACTCTGAACATGAATATGTTCCTTGAACCAGCTACAATACAGAACACTCACCTGATATCCCTGACATTGACATGATGTCCCTGATACTGCCTTGTGGCGAGGAACCGGACGTTAAGTTCTTATTGATTGATTGATTGATATATATGTGTATATATATATAGATTGATATATATATATATATAATATATATATATAATATATATATATATATATATATATATATATATATATATATATTACTTGATTGATATATATATATACCAAACCACATAGGTGAGATGACAAAGAGGTACGTAATGATTAGGAAGACTGAAATAAAATAATGAAAGGAATACTGCACTATAATGAGCCAGAACTACGTGTACACAATACAGCGCCAGTATTGGCTTTGCTGAATCGAGCTCTAAACATCGTATAAAGCTCGACAGGCTCTACTATCTGTACTACAAAGATCAACCTCTTATAACAACGGCTTAGGTACAATACGCTGGTCAGTTACTAATTGAGAAGAAACCAGATGAGCTAATGACCCTGTCGTCCCTCAGTGACTAGTGGTCTCTGACCCGCCCCTCCCTGGGGCTATGGGCGCTCTCTTCCCACGGAGGCTAGCGGCCCCATACCGGTACGTCCCCCCCGGGGCGATGAACGTATGGTCAGGCGCGGTATAGCAGGTGCCGTTCCACAGCCATCAATATTGTCGACAACCACAGGCTGAGCGCGCTTAAGTAGTAAGTCAGCTACAAATAACTGCCACTTGCCCAGACAATATGTTATGTTAGAGGGTTAATTTTCATCTGCCGTCTGTAGGGCCTACGTTGGTTTCTTCATGTGTCAGTGAGTTTCTTAAGACGCATATGGGTAACGTGTGTCTCCAGACGGCATTTGAACTACCAATCTTATCGACGATAATTATACTTTATTCGCTAGTTGCTAACTAAAAGTGACTTTGGTCTAACTGTTCAATTGTGAATTGAGGAGCGAAGCGGCTCAGTCTATTTGTAATGATTGTTCAAAGACTCATTTCTAGAAACTGAGAGATATGCCCAGCCCAAGAATAGTTTTAATACCTTTTTCAAACTTTGCTAAGACAGCAAGACCATCATCGAAAGGAAAAATAAATTATAGAGATAATAGAGATTATGCACCAGACCTATATCTTAAATACAATATCTTAGGTTTTACTTATATCTTACATCGTAGGATGGGAAACAACTTGATTTATAGCAAAAATATGTCAGCAAATAGGCAGTGATCAGTGGAAATGCTATGCACTTTCAGATGCACCGTGATATTTTTCATTGGGGATTTTTTTTGTAAGCAAAATAAGTGCATTTTTAAGCTGTACAACTGTTTGTAGAGAAGAGGTTTTAGTATAAAATTGGCTAGTAATTAAATTAAATATCATCCTCTCGTTGACTGCGCGTATTTGTAAACCGAATCATGGCCGACTAGTCAAAGAATTAATAGATCTTCGTTATGCCTATAATATAGGCATAACGAAAATAATAGTAATAAATAATATATTATATATATGCCTATTTATATATAATGGATATATTATATATATATATATATATATATATATATTATATACTATATATATATATATGTATATATATATATAATTGTTATGTAGCCTACATGCATATCTTTTCACCTAATTTTATGTGTAGAAAGTCACAAAGAGAACCGAGGAGCAGAAACTAAATTCAGCAGTAAATTGCCAGGATGCAAAAGTATTAGATCTCAAAATTCTTCCTTTCAGCCGTATCGACGTCCACTGTTAAAGGACGTAACTCAGCCTGTCTCAAATGTGCCTACGAGTCAACCTCAGAGGAGGGTTCCTTCTATCTTTGGCTCAGTGGATTTATTAGCACAGTCGGCTTCAAAAGACACCTCAGATTCTTTCTCCACGTCCGGTACCGGAATGTCTTTCCCAACATCTCCAGTTAAATCAGAATACTCTTTTGAGATGATTCACCATCGAATACTCCCACTAGGGCTTCCTCTAAGTGATGCGTCTAATGCCAGTCACCAAAAGTTTTTATCTCCGCCACAAGGACTGATGAATGACACTCCTGGGTCAGCCAATATCACGAGTTCACTTGAAGATCAGCCGCCAACAGATACAGATCGAACCTCATATGAGTCTTTGTTGCCAGTTGGGTCCCAATCTTCACTACCGGCAATCAGCTGCGTCAGGGCTCGGGTAAGATACTGAAATAGTTGTACTTACAGATTTACTTATAAGCTTTGCCGTTAAAAGCAACACATTCAGTTCTAGAGAGGAATAACGCTATGGAAAAATGGATCAGCCCACAAATAAAGAATTGTCAAATTTGTATTTGTAGCAATGCAATCTAAATGTAGTACCTCAGATTTATTCCATAGAGATTAAAGGCTACGCGTAGAAGATTATTGACCTCACAGTAAAAAACCAACAAAGTATAAATTGCAAAATCACTACAATAATTTGTACAAAGATGTATATTATTAATTTTATTTAGTAAACAGTGTGCATTAATTTTAACTCCGTAAGTGTAGCTTTGCTTTAAAACACACGCATTAAAGTGAAATGATCAACAATGTCAATATCTATCACTTTTAATACCACATGTTTAAACCATAAGGTAATTTAGTCCATTTTCCGTATAACCAGTCCAGTGAATGTCCGAGATTTTACTATCAGATCAGCGCGACTGGGATTCGAACCCGCGAGAGTTAAATTCACCTCAGGATCTGTCATTTAAAACTTCATGACTTTACCCCTACGCTATTGAGACATACAGTATGTTACGTTATGTTACTATAGGTGCATAATAATCTGTCAACGAAGTTATTTATTATATTTTTCTTTTTCCAGAACGTGATACGGAACGTGGAAGTTGTTAACGGTGGGCGTGGCTTTAAGAACCCGCTCTTACAGAATCCTGTCATCGGAAAGCTGATCAATTCACAATTTAAAGGTATCACAATTTCATTGTTACCTATCAGTCAAAAAAATCAATCAGGCAAACAAGCGATTGACGATCGATTAATCGATCAATAGCTCAGTCAGTTAATTAGTCAATATGTAGTCAGTAGATCAGACAGTTAATTAGTTAATCTGTAGTCAGTAGATCAGACAGTTAATTAGTTAATCTGTAGTCAGTAGATCAGACAGTTAATTAGTCAATCTGTAGTCAATAGATCAAACAGTTAGTTAGTCAATCTGTAGTCAATAGATCAGTCAGTTAATTAGTCAATCTGTAGTCAATAGATCAGCCAGTTAATTAGTCACTCCTTAAGACTATAATACATATGAAAACTCAATTTTTATTCAACCCCAATTTAACAGGAACCCTTTATTTGTTGTCAATTCATAGACAGGTTCATAGTCTATTCAGCGTTGAGTATCACAAAGCAAAGCTTAGTTTAACAGTATGTTAAAGAAATCTGATCCTAACATCATGATAATAATGAATCTAAAAGGAAACTTAAAATTAGTTTACCGCCCGATAGCAATGTTAGTAACAGGGACAGCACTGGATTTGAACCATACATCTACTGATCCGCAGTCTAACAAGTTTCCGACAAGCCACCGGCTCAGCTCATCAAGGGATAAGCCCATAATATAACGTAAAATGAAGGTATAATGGCAGCTAATAATATAGCCAGTGATGATTTAAAAAATGTTCATAATTTTAGGTCTGAATTAGCTGCTGATATTTATTTGGCTTTTGAAGCCATAAACCAACTGATTAACTTGATAAATAGTATAGCTAATCAGTTTTAAATACACGTTATGTCTTTCAACAATCATAAACATTATCCGTTTATTCCACCTTAGAAGACCGAGTGTTGACAGCTTAGGAAGGAAAAAATCCCAGTGTGATGGAAGGTTATTTTTAAATCCGAGCCGGCTGCAATTGATGAGCCAACAAAAGGCAACGATTACTAGTAACCATGGAGAGGAAGGAGGAATTGGGCCTTAAACAAGCATCTGTGCTTCCTGACCTAGTATGCCGTTATGCAATGTTATGTTATGTTATGCTATGTTATATTATGTTATGTTATGTTATGTTATGCTATGTTATATTATGTTATGTTATGTTATGTTATGCTATGTTATGCTATGTTATATTACGTTATGTTATGCTATGTTATGTTACGTTACGTTATGTTATGCTATGTTATGTTATGTTATATGTGATTTTATTCAAGCTCGGCGGACTGAAGATGGACAGGTACAGTGCAGAACCTGCTACAAGATCTTTCCTCTACAGAGGCTCTTCAACAGACATGTCAAGTGCCACAGTGAGATCAAGAGCTACATCTGCGCTCTCTGTGGCAAAGGATTCAACGATACGTTTGACCTGAAGAGGCATACACGCACACATACAGGTAAGAGTATTTATGTATTAAGAAGAAGGTACGTGTCATGTATTTATGTATTAAGAAGCAGGTACGTGTCATGTATTTATGTATTAAGAAAGTGAAGAGTCGGGTGTTTATGTTTTAAGAAACTGCAGACGTTAATTATTCTCCAATATCATCGTCGTCTTCATCTTCCTTGAATCCCAGTTTAACTAGGGTCGGAAAGTTTCCTAATAATGCTTAAAAATTTAATTTCGTTCAGGTGTAAAGCGTATTCTTCATTAATTATTTCACAGATATGACAAACATTTAGCTCTAAATCAAATCCCCTCCCTCTCTAGCTATTATCACTTTCAATTTTGCGATGATTAATTACTTGTCGCTGTGTTTTATTAATTTCCTCATTTTCTTTATTATGAAGATAAATATAATTTTGTTGCTTCGTTAGGGGTTAAACCTTATCGCTGTGACCACTGCGACAAAGCTTTCACTCAGAGGTGCTCTCTGGAGTCTCACAGTCGTAAGGTCCATGGCATACAGCTGCGCTACTCGCACAAGGAAAGAAGAAACAAAGTCTATGTTTGTGAAGAATGCGGCTTCACAAGCACGCAGCCAGATCGTCATCTCGCTCATATGAGAGCATTCCATCCGTTTAGTCAGCCGCTTCAGACTAGCAGCGACAAACGGCAGGTCAAATCCCGGTCTTCTAGTCTACCATCAGCAACAGAAACAACAAGGACTGATAGTTTGCAAGATCTCCTAACGAGAGACGAATCGCAAAGTGTTGTAGTGGATGATAACAACAACCGATTTCAAATGTAAATTTATTAGTATTATGCGGCTCGCAATTATATATACTAGACAATGTATAGCAATCTGTAAATAAGCTTAGTAATATAATAGCGAGCTAATAAATTATTTAAAAATAAGTCACTGCTAAATCTCTTTATTTTCATATATTCTTAGTGCTTTGTTTTTTGATAGTTTGTTCTGTATCGCCACTGGCGATGTCGGTAAGATATTCGATCGCGGATCAGAATGTGCGGGATTCAAATCCTGGGCTCTCCGATCACTGACATCGCCATCGAGTAAGGAAACTGACGTTAACACTAGCTTTATCAGCTTAATTTTTTTTCTCTCTCTCTATCTACCTATCTATCTCTGTCTGTCTCTCTCTCTCTCTCTCTCTCTCTCTCTCTCTCTCTATATATATATATATATATATATATATATATATATATATATATACAAATATATATATATATATATATATATATATACAAATATATATATACTGTATATCAATAAATATATATATATATACAGTATATATATATATATATATATATATATATATATATATATATAATTTGTACATATTTTATACATACATTTCAATGAAAGTTTTGTCTTGAATTAATCTATGAGCAACTGCAGTCTACTAATAGGGAAGGGCCTATAACCAGATATGATTAATAATTGAGAGAAGCTTAATTAATAAGTTAAATTTGTATGCTTATAAGTTTCATTTAGTTCGATTTAGTTGAATTTTCTATCAAAAATCAGTCACCCTAACCACAAGTATGTTCATTATATAATCCAATTTGCCATCAATTTCTATTGTGTAAGAAATCGTTAAATATTTTGATATTTTCAGTTTTGACAAAGTTATGTAGATTTAACTAGTGGTTTAGTATTTGTATCTCGCTCACAAACTAATTGTAAAAATACTTCAGTTAGCCAAAGGTTCTTCTTCTAGTGAAAACCAATTCTATCCTTAGCTTTTCTTTTCAGTTCTATATAAGAATTTGTTATCAAATCATCCAACATCCCATGTCTTGGTCTGTCTCTTAACTCTTTTCCCCTGCAATCGTTTTTCTATTACATCCTTCTTCAAACCATTCCCTGACGCTATGTCCTATCCAGCATTTCTTCGTATTTCTTCTCACATCTATTAACTGTCTCTCTGTACTAACCCAAGAACTTCTTCATTTGTTTAGTTCTGTATGATATTTAATCATGGATAAAGTTAACGGCGAGGTGGATCCCCTTTGCCTTCCTCAAATCTTGCCTCTTACGTATACGAGGCAGCTTGTGTGCGGTTTCTATACACTGCAATGGTCCCATCACACCCGGGAAAAAAACGGGGAAACTAACGGTTCATAAATCTTAAATGAGGAGACACAGAGCTCCTAGCAATAGGTCAGTGTGTGAGGAAGCAAATTAAAGAATTTGCTTCACAGTGTACTCGTAGAATAAAATGGATTTAATTTACAGCAGATTAGAGAAATTAAAACTAGACTTCACAAGAGCATTTATTTCAACACGATAACTTTTGCATTAAATAATGTTATGTACAGGGATACAAAGTACAGCACGTATTTAAAGTTTTGACGTTCGTGAAACCCAAATATTCTTGTATATTTTAAGCATTAGGCCTGTTGCATATTTAGTAGCATCCAGTCGATCTTAGGAAACAGAGAATGCTACCAAATCTACCTGTTCGCATAAGGCGACTAAGAAGACGATAGTGACTTTTTTATGAAACAATGATCTTAGCGCTAAGATCATTTGATTTCTAACGTAAGGCTTGGACAGGTAGCCTATACATGTATTTGGGACCACACGAAATGTGGTCATAGTCTGCTAGGCTGCTTCACTTTACAATGTCTACAAAACGTAACTGTAAATAATAGAATTGCCCAGAGCCTTACATAATAGAAATATAATTGAAGGCATTCTTCAATTTAGTAGTAACACGAATTATTAATTCTTGTGCTTAACAACTCCTTCAATTCGCTTACTCATTAGAACAGAGTAAAATTCAGATATTTTACTATCATTATCACGAAATAATTATATTAAAGAAAAGATTAAACGATTTACAAAAAGTGAGAACAAGACTGTAAAATAAAACACAATCTTTTTGCTTATTTTCTAGCCCCTTCGCTTAATAATGCAGGTTAATGATAGATATATCGAAAATCTTGAAGTTAATCTCACGTTTCCAAAGCTTTTTTCGATCTTCAAGTGTATTAATATATAGAATATAAATTATAGAGTTAATTAAATCACTAGCTATGGCATAGTAATAGTAGAATTCATTCTGTATTTACTTCATTTCTAAAACAGTCTCAGAATAGCTTTTTTAGAATCTCTACATTTTCCTAAATACAGTCTCTTAGCACCATTCAATTTAATTTTCTACGCATTCTAAGAATCAAATTACCACGTATAGTTTCACTCTTCAGTATTACTAGACTTCGTCTAGTACATTTCTTTAAAGTGAGATTAAAATGGGTCACGCTTATTTAAATCTGAATATTAAATAAAGCAGAGCAATTATTCTAAAACGTTTGAATACACTGACAGACTTCTAACTTAAAACTGTACTACTCTTAATACTGATTCAATAAAGTTCTCTAAATGTAGTTCATTTAATATCAAAATCCTGTCACAAAAAATAAGCTGAGTTGTGAAGAGTACAAGTTATAGTCAAGTCATAGTTATGCCCATAACGGTTAAAATATTCTACGCGAATATATTATGATACATACAAATATCTAAACATTCTCAGGTTTTGTCTGACAGGAACAGACTAACCGACAACAGCATCGCGTCTTCAAATACGTGCCACTCTTAGTAAATGTCAAAAGCAACAGAAGATCGGTAATTAATTTTGACATTATTTTATATTAAAGCAAACATTTTCTTTGATACTAAATAGTCGATTAATAATAATAATATAAATGTTTTATGTCCGGTTCCTCATCCAAGGATGATGTCAGCAACGTCGTAAATATAAGCTGGTCGGCTAAGGTTAACGTCAATTTCCTCACTCAAAAGCGATGTCAGAGACGGGCGAGCCAAGGATTTGAACCCGGAACATACTGATTCGCGGTATTAAAATCGAAACATATAAACGCATAAGCTGCATAAGGAAACATCGAGTAATCTGACGAGAGGGCGTAATTCACTGATATATACTGCGTATAAGATTTAATGATAAAATCATGGCGTTTAATAGCATCAAAATGTTGTTTGATGAAATTCCATGAATGACAGTAGCACTGAAATACCTGTTTGTTAATATAACTTTATGTTAATCGAGAGAATGATTATCCATCTGAACCTGCAGGTATCGCAAGAGAAAGATTATTACAAAGCAATGGAAATCCACCTCAGAAACCATCGTTTTGCAACGTATAAGCTGCGTAAGGCTTCATGATGGTATATCATATGTAATGAGATCAACTTATGGATCCCGAGAGCATGAAAGGAGACTGTAAGTAAAAATATGTAAAATCATAGCATAGTACTATGGATTTGTAATTTGACCAAATCCATGGGGAGATTAGGGGTAGAATTCTGCTTAGCATCGATGTTTAAATCAAAATGGTTGAGTAATAGATTTACATGTACAACAAGTCTATCCGACGAAAAATGATTTTGCCAAAATTTCATGGAAATTAATGTAAATGGCATTACCAGAAAAGTTGAAACATAGTTTAATCGTTTGCAAGGCATACGACAACAACGAATAATAACTACATTTTAACACTGTATGGTCAACTATAGTCATTTCTTTAATGTCGTTACTCGAAAGTATTGTTCACTTTCATATATTCCTATTAATTAAAGCACAAAACTTAAAATTTGATTAATTAAATTACTTTGATTTATGACAAAATACAAGAGAATGAAAAGACAAAGCTAGTAATAGAAAATGCGCATTATCATGTGAGCACAAAATGAATATATCTGTACAGTCAATATGCAGTACGGCGACAGCTTTATATATCCAATTAAGTTACAAAATATTGTTTAAATTAAAATTATAAACAAATTTAACTGGCCTTTTAAATTTATGATTATTAATTAAACAAATTACAAAAAACAACAGCAGACATTTTCAAAATTTAACCAGTATTCGAAGTACGCAGCAACAGTAGTTAGCAGCAAGTAGTTTTAATAGAATGCTATATTTGACAGAGTAACAATATATAGCTAGTCTAAGCTAGGGTAGCGTAAAGCACCACGTAAATTTAGAAACCCAATAGCTTTAGAAAGTCAGTGATTTGTACACATAGCCTACTATTGCTTACTAATTGAAATTAACTTAGAAAACTGAAGCAAATATCATGTAAGCTTTTGGTTAAACAAGTTTTATAGTTGTCAAAACTAATATAGGAAGCAGTCAGATACAAAATACTTATCGCATAGTAACAAACAAATTATGCAAGTGGATATATCAAGTATCAAAACAAATACCATCTGTACAACTTCATAGCGTGAGAACAGTGACTGTTTTAGAATGGCTTCCAAGTACTGGTCAATCTCAAATTTCAACATCACCAAAGCCTTTACATAACCCCCTCCACCATATCCCCTGATATACGCAAGCTGAAAATACTATATATGTACATTAGCTTAATTTCAAAACAAAACGCTGCCATAATGAAATTTTCACTTTCATCTAAAACCGCCACTGTTCAAACTATTCTCTGATTGTTTGAAGGCATGAAACAGTTACACGGGGGATTCCACTCTCGGAGGCAGAAGTGGGACCGCACTCAACGGTTCACCGAAGTCGTTGTAATAGTCAGGTTCCGAGTCCTCCAACGTCGATGAACTTCTGTCCGTATCCGAGAAATCTCTGCTTCCCCTTCTAGTACGAACCGGTAAATGGAAGAGGAAGGGATTTCTCTCAGAGTATTGATGGGGGTCGGGATGATTTGATAACGTGGATGACGTAGCATCAGGAAGTCGTGATCCTGATGTGTGTCTGGAGGCACCATTAGCTGTTAAACATAAACCACCATTATCGGTTAAACATAAACCACCATTAGCTGTTAAACATAAACCACCATTAGCTGTTAAATATAAATCACCATTGGCTGTTAAACATAAACCACCATTAGCTGTTAAACATAAACCACTATTAGCTGTTAAGCATAAACCATCATTAGCTGTTAAACATAAACCACCATTAGCTGTTAAATATAAACCAACATTAGCTGTTAAACATAAACCACCATTAGCTGTTAAACAGAAACCGCCATTAGCTGTTAAACATAAACCACCAATAACTGTTAAACATAAACCACTATTAGCTGTTAAACATAAACCACCATTAGCTGTTAAACATAAACCACAATTAGCTATTAAACATAAGCCAACATTAGCTGTTAATCTTTAACCATTAAAACCATTAAACATGAACCATAAACAATGTATATCTAGATAAATATTATTATAATGTATATAATATTTAATAATCTATAATTTATATTACAGTTCGCTTGTTTTTTTGTTTGTGTAGTTACACACATGACATACCGCATGTCCAACATTGTTTCCATTCTTGGTTGCTGTTTTTGTAATATTCTTTATTTCCTCCATTCCTCTCCATGATTCTATTATTAGTAATCGTTGCCTTTTGTTGTGGCTTATATAGTGTACTGTATGTACAAGTTTTCATAAGTTTGTGCACTTAATTTAACCACTTTATACTTGACCGCTTACTAATTATGCATATTAGATTATCAATATCATTATCATTTACTAATTAGTATAAAGTATTAGAGAATAAATATTAGCAAATAGAGTATAATATTCTATTACAATATTCTAAAGTATATTTATTATAATATATTAAGACCTACGATCATATTATTTAATACAATCGCACTTACTTTGAGCAGAAGGAAGACGAATCCCATTCCGCAGATCGACTTGTTGTACCGGATGCTGTACCGGATGCTGTACCGGATGTTGTACTGGATATTGTACCGGATGTGTATCCCGTGGCTGCAGATAATCATCATAGCTCTCTGATCCCGTGCGTCCTCCGCTCATCCTTCTATCCTGCCTCCTCGTCCACACCGGAGTTCCTTCTCGAGATCCGGTTGCTCCCGTCAGATGGGGTCCCGACAACAAGGACCTGCCCAAGCTGTTGTTGTTGTTCACAAGCTCTTTGTGTTTATAACCGTCATGGGTTACTTTACGTTCGTCTCTGTTATTAAAGCCTGTCCTTGGGATGGGGTAAGATTTATTGGAACTGTTTTGACTTCGCCTAGAGTCCTGGCGAGTGTATCCGTTAAAGCCGTTGTAAGGATCGTTCTCGTAATGGACTCCTGGGATGTCAGGGACGTCAAATACATCGTCATCTACTAGATCATCGTCGTGCGAGGCAAATACCTGTGAGGAAAATATCAATAAAACATACAACGTGATACAATGCTATTCAGTGTTTGTTTAGTATAAAGCTCTACAATACTGTACACGATACAAAAGAAACACAGAATAGGATCTTAGCGCAGACATCTCTACATGTATTTCATGCATCAAATGAAATACAACTACAGGCCCCTACATGTACAATATGACGCCACTCAGAGCAGTAGAGCAACAGTTATTAACAGCAGTAACGAACTTGTGTTTTAAAATTTGTTATTTTTCATCTAATTCTGCCGTCACGTTACCTAGAAAAATAGCATCGATAAATTGAACCATTTTACAAGGTAAGGCCCGTAAAAATTTCACTTTGCTCTAAATCCATCTTTATTTTATAAAACCTTGACACACTAATTACTCCGTGCCAAGCTGTGTGAAAATTTCACACGATCATCTAACTTCTAACACTGTAGAGAGAGAGCGTATTGTGTCTGGATTTCTGAAGAATAGACCAATGGTGAAGTGCACGTGTCGTAAAAGGTGACAAAGCAGTAAGATCAAAACCCACGTCAGAAAGGGCATTAGGTTTATGAACACCTAGGCTTCAGATATTGCTACAAAATTTTCTAATCCCGGCCCTAGTTAAACTGGGATTCAAGGGAAGATTATAAAGATTATGATGATGATGATGACGATGATGATGATGATGAGAGTAGATCCAGAGACTGAGAGAGGCTGAGCAAAAGAGAGTGAAAAGACTAAAGATTGAGAAACAGTGGGTCATACAGACAGACAGACAGACAGAGAGGTAGAGAGGAAGACGTAGAGTTACCGTGCTGGGGTCACTACGGGCTGAGCTCCGCAGTGGTTGGGGTTCGAGATATGTGTCAGCAGAGGTGACGGCTACCTTGCCGTTGACTGATCTGAAGGACATTAGTCTTGATGGGTCTTCATTTGTCGAATAGTTAGGCCGCAGATCGTGTCTCTGAAAGAGGTTTTAATAGAATTTTATGATTTTAAAAATCTGCCACAAAAATATTTCATATATCTGAAAGACAATTTAGAAAATAAAATTTTATGATTTTAAATCTGTCACAAAAATATTACAATGTCGGAGACAATTGCTCTATCAAAAATGATCATCTGTACAGTGATGAGATCGTATTAGTTATCGCCAGTAACAGACTACAATGAGTACAGGATTATTTTAAAAAACAAGCAAAACACACTTTAATAAGTCATCAAAAAAGACTACTAAGAGGAGAATTTGAAGCAAAGACTGTTAGTTATAGAATGAGAAAGTCATATTAGACAGAAAGATCATCATGATGATATATATCACTTTTAATTCGACATCTTTAAACCTTCAGGAATTTTTGTTAGTGAACTGTTCAAATTACTAGTCTTGCGAATAGCCGAGACTTTCTTACCTGTTTCACCAGACCAGACATTGACCTTTACGAGCAGACATTTATCAGCTCATGACACAACCGACGCTCTAAGCTATGAGCTATCTAGACATTACATGAAGGTTTAGATAAACATTAGATAATTAGATTAAATATTCAATAAAAATCTGTAAAGAATAAGATACAGCAATTTATATTAACCTGCAGTTCCAGATAGAGTTCAGGGTTCTGGGTCATATCTTCGAATTCAAATACAAGCTCCTTGAAAGGAGGTCTCATGTCTGGGTCCTTATTCCAGCCTGCAGTCCAACAATTCACACAATAAACAGAAAATAACAAGTCTCTCTCTCTCTCTCTTAGTACTGGCTACTTCTATTAGTGCACTGGCTACTGACAGGTTCATGCCTCCACTCTTTTCCACTCTTCTCTTCCAACGCCTCCACTCTTCTCTGTCTTCAGCTTTCCTCTTCATGTCCACAAACGAGTGGATCTTTAAATCATCTAACATTGGTAATCTTATGACAAATATTCATTCGGAAACCTCTTAACTAATCTCAGAGTGGTTTAGGAAAGGAAGCGAAGTAGTTCATCTGCCATTGAAAACAATCGATAAAGAGAAACCGTTGATAAATCTGATGTTTGAGAGATCAATTAATCTTCCATAGAATAGTCATGGTGTGGATCTATTTGCCTTTTAGTCAGCTCTAAATATATCAGCTTTCTAATAGCAACTCTAAGTATAAGCAATTATTACAACAATAAATCTATGTATATGTAACTATTACAATTACTATAAGTAATAATTATAATTTCAATCATCAATACAATTTCAAAGTTATACCCCGACAGAGTTTCATAATTATTAAAGTAATCCTTCATGCCTAAATTATTTGAATGAGAAACGAGAATTTCTCATCGTATCATAAGAGGCCTAATAAGCATAGTACTTGAATGCATTTCATATAGAAAATAGCCGACAATCATCATCAAAATGCTCAATTTAGACAGTAGCAAACTATTTGGAATATAGTAGCATTAAAACCGTGGTTTATGTCAAAAAGTTCAAATAACATTATAGAGAAATAGAGAAACGTTCATCTGTAATGGTATCAATATCATCATACTACACATTTAGGCTAACATTTAGTCAGTATAGTCAATTATCTAAGTGACCAGACCTATTAATGTCCGAAATTTTACTTTCAGTTCAGCTTTACAAGGAATTGATCCCGTGACCTCAGGATCAGCCATTTAAGATTTTCATGACGTTACCTAACGCACTTAAAAATGAACTACAAACTAAAAGGGCATAGTGCCCATGTTTAGATTAGATGCAATACGATGGAATAATTGTAGATGATTTTGATACTCACAGCGCTTCATTAAATCATATACATGATCCTTGCAGATTTTTGGCTTTGGTAACCTCATTCCCTTCTCCAGCTGTTCAGGAATGTCTGCTGTTTTCATCTTATCATACGGTCTCTCGCCAAACGTTAACAGTTCCCAAATTGTTACACCTATCAAAGCAAACTAAATGTCAGTATTCTTGTAAATTACTATCTCTCTCTCTCTCTCTCTCTCTCTCTCTCTCTCTCTAATGTTCTGCCAAGTGGCAGGTCCAAGTTACATATTCGTACTCACATGCTACTTTCACACTAAATAAAGAGCACTCGATCGACTAGTGAATTCATCCCTTCCAGGCTATGCCATGTCCATACCTTAACGTAGTTTATAGCTTGGACATAACACAGCTTCCGATTTGGTTTCCTGTTGCTTCCCCAGTTCTTGCTAAGTTGACTCTTACGACACGTGCAGTTTACGATCAGTCTATTCTTCATTGTCTCTGACACAACGCGGGAATTAAATTATTATATTCAGTAGGATAAATGAACTGAGAAATCTTTACAAATAAAAAACATCTCACCGTAGCTCCATATATCCGTCTTATGAGTGAAAATGCGTTGATTTAGACATTCTAACGCCAGCCATTTAATCGGCATCTGCAACAAAATACCGTCATACATTGAGCAGTTTAAGAACTTAATTTCAATATAATATGAAATAATAAATTAATAAGGAAGTCGTCTTAAATATAAAGCTTCGGTAAGGAAACTAAAAATGCTCAATATATAGTACAAGTAAGAATATAAGCAGATAATTTTTTACCTCTTTCGTGGCCAAATATATTGCGAAAAAAATTAAAAATATTTAAACTAAGAAGCACAGACTATACAAAAAGTAGAACGTTCATTCAGTCAGATAAAAAACGAGCAATACGAAATAGGCTACCATAAAAGAGCCAGAGCTTTGTGTGGTAATTTTACAATTAGCAGCTATAGTAGAACCTATCGTAGTCTGAAATACAAAAAAATCTATTGCACTACCAAGTACAGTACAATTGTTTGTAGCCATACAATTGAATATTTGCTAATTAAAAATTAGTTAAAAGGCCAGACACTGGCTAATGAAAACTCAAAATCAACTTTGAAAATGTATCTCAGTAAGAGCTCGTGTATACTATAAATATATAAATAGCAATGTTAATTAATTTAAATTAAAAATATGGCGACAATATAACTTACGGCTTTATCTTTTTATCTTAATACAGATAAGGCCTACTTGCAATATGCTTTAAGTGAAAATTGTTTACAGGATCATTACTACTACTAATAATAATAATAATAATAATATTAATAACAATATTAATAATAATAATAATAATAAAGGTTTAACGTCCGTTTCCTTATCCAGAGATGATGTCAGGGACGTCCTCAACAGCACACATCACTATAGATCAATTCACCCAGACCAATCTGCAAAAGAAACGTGTTGAGGAGAAGTAAGGTCTTAAACGAAAGCCAGTCCGGTGATCAAAATTGGTCAGGGTAGATTACAAATCTTTAAATTTAAAAAACATTATTTGACTACACTTGATGTTTACTGTATTAACCATTGTTACACCTAGTATCCATGCATACTATTAATATCCAATTTGGACATTGTGGCGAGAATCTCACTAAAACAAAATTTAAAACAATGAAATTAGTTAATTTCTATAGGCCTACCTTTCCACCGCTAAATCGAATCTGATCTTCGTCTATCAGGAGTTTCGCTAATCCAAAATCAGTAATTTTTACTTGCTGTCGCGATTCAACTAAAATAAAAGAAATAAGAATAATAATCATGGAAGCTCATGATAGTGTATAACTGCAAAAAGTGAGTCAGCAGTGTTTATCATAACAAATTTTACTAAATATTAAAACGCTCCATGAATAGTATTCAATCTTTATTCAGTGGAATGATTCGCATCATTCGGCAAGTGGTGCGCCAAAATTTACATTTAAATATAATGTATAAATTTTCAAATAAATAATTAATTTTCGATCTATAATTGATGCTCCTTTAAAACTATAGATACTTAAATGTTAAAAGCTACTATTCGATCTGTATTTATTAAAGAATTCCATTTTTATTGGCGTCATATATTAAAAAAAGTACAATTATAATATAACGAACATGTCATGGGAGCGAGACTAAGATCAGTTGGTTAAGCTGCACGCCAATCAACAAGGTTAGGCTACGTTGGGCCCGGTTATTAAAAGTATGGTTGACCACCTTAGAGGACATAGTCTCGACAACTTCGAATGAAAAAATAAAAAATTTTGAGGGTGCTGGAAGGTTATTCTTAAATCCGCGCCGGCTACCATCAGTGCGCTAAAAAGGCATCGATTACTAATTCTCATGGAGAGAAAAAAGTAAACAACAAAAACAACAACTAAGAAGCGAAACTTTGTAAACACATGCGGTTATCTATCGTGCAGGCATTCGACCAAAATATGTCCAAAACTAACACTAACACTAATGATTAAATATATACAAGTATGTGTGTATATAAATATATAATATAAATATATATATACACACATGTATGTGTGTATATAAATATATAAAATATATAATAATACAATACATGCAATTTTAAAATGGCTTTATGTACATGTGTATATACATGTATATAGGCTTATATGGAATTTTATATATATATATATATATATATATATATATATATATATATATATATATATATATAATAAGAATTAGCTAGAAGGCGCCATACCGAGAACATTTCTAGCAGCGAGGTCTCTATGAACGATCTGATTGGTTTCCAGATAGTGCATGCCCTGCAAATTAACAAAATTCAACTGCGTCAAACAAGTCAGGCCAATTTTAAAAAAAAGAAATTCAAGTTAGTTTCGGTTATATTCTGTTAAAATAAAGCAAAGTTTAGCGCCGGTTTGTTTCATCTTTTAAAAGTCAGTTTCGTCTGTAATTTCATTGACGATAAGCCTAAAATTCGAGTCCCATGCCTACATACCCGCAGTGGAAATTAAACTGATAAGCCAGTGAACCATTGGGAGATGTCTATGCTTAGGATAGATATGTGAACATTTGAAATTGAAGCATAGAGAACATAAGAGAACATAAGTGCAAGAGAAAATAAGAGAATATAAATACAAGAGAACATAAGAGAACATAAGGGAACATAAGAAAACATAAGAGAACATAAGGAACATAAGAGAACATAAGAGAACATAGTAGAAAATAAGAGACCATAAGAGAACATAATAAATGTAGGAGAACATAAGATAACATAAGGAAACATACGATAAAATAAGAGAATATACGAGAACATAATTTCAGAAGTTAGATTCAATTAAGATAACGAAAACTGATGAAATATCCAGCGGCACATTGATTAAGCGCCCAGTCAGACATCATATTCGGTCAATTCGAATCCGCGGGCTGAACGGAAATACTGACGTGTAATTTCTGACCCTGACGAGTAATTTCTGACTACGAAATTCTTATTAATAAACGTCAATGAAACCATAACCGAATATAACAATACTTCATCACGTTTATGCAGCGCTAACATTATGTAGTATAAAAATTGAAACATACCTCTGCAATTTGTTGGCACCAAAGAAGAAGAGTGTGAGAACCGAGACCCTCAGATAATCTTACGTACTCCAGCATGCAGCCACGCCTCTGAAGTTTTGTGATGAGTCTGACGTCTTTAGACAGACAGACTGCAAGAATCTGAGTGCAGCAAGGGTGGTTCACTGAAGCCATGATTCTTGCTTCTTCCAGAAGTTCCTTTGTCTGAGATGAGGTTCTCTCACGTAGCACTTTGATCGCCACTTCGATGGGTTGTTTGCTTGTTTTAGGATCGTTCATTATTCCCTAATAAAATATAAGATTCAGAATTTATTTTCGGTAGTTGAATTGAGTAGTTCAACTCTCTCTCTCTCTCTCTCTCTCTCTCTCTCTATCTCTCTCTCTCTCTAGTGCATTTCTTACTGGCAGGTCCATGGTATATAACGCCTCCACTCTTCTCTGTCTTCCGCTTTCCTCTTTATTGCCACATATGAAATCATTTAACATACCTAATCCCGGCCTGCCTCTGCCTCTTTTTCCTTCCATTCTACCTTCTATGACCTCTTTTAATAGACCTACCCCCCTTAGGATGTGTCCTATCCAACTCTTCTTCCTATTTCTTAATACATTTATCAACTGTCTATCTGTACCAACTCAATCCAGAACTTCCTCATTTGTAACCTTCTGAGTCCAGCTAATCCTCTCCAATCTTCTCCAAATCCACATTTCCAATGCCTATAGCTTCCTAATATCTTCCTTCCGTAAGATCCATGTTTCACATTCCTATACTGGCGTGGTTCAAACCAAGGTTTTCACTATCTTTATCTGTGTGACCTTCTTTAGACTTTTTCTTAAAAGTCAACTAAAGTGCAACTAAAGCGAGCTAAAGAGAATATAGGCCCTACTCGGTTCAGTTATTCCATCGTTACACAAATATCCCATGTTTTAAACAGCACATAAAACCACACGAAGCGTGCAACTTAAAAAGATTACATTCCACAGAAATATAGCAACAAAACCAAATGTTCTTAATCGTAGTCAACAGATAATGAAAACCAGAAAAGAAATGCGTGCCTGGTATACAAACGATATGATAAATTTGCCGCATTGTGTCCGGGACACTGAAGAATAGACCAACCACTAACTGCAGGTGTCGTGATACGAGATTAAGCAAGAATCGATGAAGGTAACGGAAACCACCTCAGAAGCCAAATTTTTCCCAAGCAATAGCTACACAAGGTAAGGATAGGGCATTGCCTTTTGCGAGGTGATTAACTTGTTGATCTAGAAAGTGCTCTATATGGTGCGAGAAAGCAGACTGTGAGTATGAATAGGCCTAAGTACTTTGGACCTGCCACTTTTGCTGGACACTAGAGAGAGAGATGATAAATAGCTCAAACTTATTTTCAAACAATATTTTATGCTTGTAATATTACTAGCCTTCACCTTACTAAAATATAAACTGAATTAACATAAATTTTATTATTGCAATTTATGTCAAATAGGAAGAATGTGCAGGGTTATTTCTCACAAAAAGTAAAAATTCTTTTAGTGTTATATAAAACAGCTTATAAGTTGCAACTTAAAAATACCGGAACAATTTTTTTTAACATTTTTTGTTCTCGCCTTTTAGTCATCATAGTTATTAGTCAAACCACCTTAACAATAGCGTCTTGTACAAAACTTTCTCAACAACAGGGTTTTTGTAACTGCTACTATTCCTTGAGATACCATATGGCGATAAGTTTCACTACATTGTGAAACAGGTTTTAGCTCTTAAACAATTAGACACATTCGAATTTAAGTGTTTCGAATAAGACAACAAGTTACGCATACGTCGATGTACGCTTTTCTCAGCTAACCTTGTACACGGTTCCAAATGCTCCTGACCCAATGGTTTCCTGGAATATCAATCCTGATTCGTTGATTAGATTAAGACTGGCCATATCCGGGCGAGCTTCGGAGGGGCATACAGGCTACACACATACACATATAAACACAGGAATATAAACAAACATACACAAAAACACATACAAATAAAACATAACAAACATAGACATAAACACACATAGAGAAACACACAAATTCAGATCTAGATTTAGTCCTAGTCTTTATGTCTAAACTATTTACAATCGAAGTTAGTAATTGCTAATTAATGATGAAAAAATTAGAATTCGAGCAACAAACAATACCAATCACATTTGTATGCCAACTTTAATTTTATTATTGGTCAATAGAAAGAGTGAGACTAGAATTACATACGTAGACATATTCTAAATCACTGCAACACACTAAAACAATTAAAAAAAACTGATAGCCTAAGAAAGCAAAATATCAGCACATTAAGGGAGTAAAACTTCATAATATATTTCAATAACACACTCTTTAATTAAACCGTAAAATTAAATTGTAGAGAAAGTGTACCACAAACTATAATCCAGGAACACTGTAGGCCTACTGGGCGAAGCCGGTGGCTTATTGGGAAGTTGTTCGACAGTGGAACAGTAGGTGCAGGGTTCAAATCCAGTGCTCTTCACGTCACTGTCACGCTATTCTAGCAGGAAACTGACGTTAAACTTGGCTTCTTAGGTCTTAGAACATAATGTGCAGACCTCTGAAGATTTTTCGGTGTTAGTCATCTGGTCGGTCAGCTTCTGTTTGACTCGTTCAGAGTGACAGCGTCGTTTCAAAAAGATGACAGTTATTACAGATATAACAGCCAAGCACAGGCCCCCAATGCTCACACCGAGCAAAATAAAGCGATTTCTTCTCCTGTAAATATTAAAATATTAAAGCAAATATTAAAGTTTAAACATAAAGCATGATGGAAAGAATCCTCCACATTTCTTTCATTCAAGTTTAGGTGATGCCATAATATCAAGGTCGCGAGTACAAATCAATCAAATAATTCTGAAATGATGACTTTTTAGACAGTTCGTATTGTATGGAGGGAGTACAACGGATTCACGGTAATGAATAACTAAAGCTTGTTCTTTTGCTCTAAGCTTAGGTTCCTGCCAAATTTCATCTACCAAATATTTTAGTAAAAAGATACACACATAGGTATGGCATGTCATAGAAATATTCTCACATAATAGAACAGTACTAGTAAATGGATTCCCATTAGAGGCAACGTTAGTAAATAGCTACGTATAGAAGTAGGAAGAAAAAGCTGGTAAAGCTAAGGTTAATGTCAGTTCCCTCACTCGAAAAAGATGTCAGTGACGGGTGAGCCCAGGATTTGAACCCCGCACATACTGATCCGCGGTCGAGTATCTTACCGACTTCTCCACTGGCTCTAGCCAGTGGCGAAGTGGCATCGAAGTGAAGAATGAAAGTACAGTACACACAAGTAGTGGGTCAAGTAGTCGACAAATCTTTGGAGTGGAACTTTGGTAGAGTGGGCAACACGTGTTCAGTCGAAGTTCTTATTCCAACATCCTGCCCATCTGTGGAGTAAGTGAAAACCATTGATATTCGTATTAATGGATTTTAGGTATACCGGAAGAGAACAGGCAGTCCTAAAGATTAATTATCTCCCATCAGCGACCGACTAAATGGTAATTAATCCATCTAGCTGAGGAAGGCAACCGGAAACCACCTCAGAAGCCATACTTTTCTCAAGCTATAGGCTACATAAGGTATGGATAAGGCAAAGACTTTGTGGAGGGATTAACTTGTTGATCTAAGGAGTGCTCTTATGGAGCGAGAAAGCAGACTTTGAGTATGAATATGTACCTTGAACCTGCATTTGGCAGTGCACTGAAGAAGAAAAAGAAGAAAACAGCGACCGGAAGGGACAAAGTAAAAAGCCAAAGGTTAACGTCAGTTTCCTCACTCGAAAGCGATGTCAGTGACGGGCGAGCCCAGAATTTGAATCTGCATTAACTGATCCGCGGTTCACAATTAATTTTTTTACTGTTGCTTTTCATTGTTTGTGAGTTCTGTATGTGAACTCTACAGAATTGAATGACCCTTTTTAGGTGTTTTTATTGAATTGAATTAAAATTGAGTAGCTGACTCCTCATGATGTTAGATATTTTATTGACATCACCTAGCGGGTCTGAGCCGCTGGCTTGTTGGCAAGTTGTTCGACAGTGGATCAGTAGATGCAGGGTTAAAATCCAAAGCTCTCGCGGTCGCTGACATGGTTTTCAAGCAGGAAGCTGACGCTAAACTTGGCCTAGGATAAATACATCCTAAAACTTACACAATAGCTGGATCTTCTCTGGCACATATTCTTTCATATGTATCCGTCTCGTGGAACGAATCCTCAACAGCATGTGGTAAATCCTCAGGACACTGATCCGTGCACGAAAACTGCACAATCATGATAAAAATAACAGTGATCCGTGCACGAAAACTGCACAATCATGATAACAACAACAGTGATGAGTGCACAAAACTGTACAAACATGATAACAGTAACAGTGTGATAACAACAACAGTGATAAGTGCACAAAACTGCACAATCATGATAACAACAACAGTGAGACGTGCGACGTGCAAGAAAACTGCACAATCATGATAACAATATCAATTTAAAACCGTTTCAAATTTCTTCCACAGAAAAAGCTTCACAGCAAAATGTGCTTAGCTTAACTTGTGGCGAACAAACAAAACCATACCAGTACACATATCAATAAATCATGCGAAGTGTTAAATATTAGTAGAAGTAGCTAGTATGTTTAGCAAATGGTCTGCTTAATTAATTAATTAGCTCACAAAGGCGCCTCATACAATGATCTTTCATACTCTTCCCTCTCGCGTTGTCATACAGGGCCCAGATGTCATGTTCTCACAGTCAGAAAACCTTCCGTTTGAAGTGCCATAAATCCCTATTCGGGGTCAACACGGAGGGGACTAGATAGGAAATGGAACATTAAGGTCGGCTATCCATCAGCCTGACACCACCAGGTGTACACGACTAGATTTTTCTTCGCCCCTCGGAAGCGAAAACCCCACGTCGCAAGGCAGTCTAGAACTCGCGACCTTTCGTTCAAGAGGAGAGTTCTTTACCACTACGCCACGAGGCGTTTCGTTTTCACAGCATGAAGGTGTTACGTTTTTAAGTGTAGCCTTCGTTGTACACAATATCCTCGCCAATTGTCACAGTTTTCCTTTTTGTCTCCCATTTTTATCTCCACACAGCTAATTAATATTTAAATTACGTTCCCAATGCTTCCAAACGTCGTATTCTCTATCACAGCTTTGACACATTTTATCTGTATACAGACTGATCATTCCATAATCCTGATTGGACATTTTCCAGACAACTTACAATTTCTATGATGCTGAAATTTCAGCCATTTGACATAAGTGGCCATCGAGTTAATATAAAAGGTTTAATGCTTCGTGTTTCATCTTGCTAGAATATCAGCAGATTATTATCACTGGACTGAACAATGGTGATACTACAATATCAAGATTATCGCGGTTCAAATACTACCATCACTATAACTCCAACATCAATTTTCATTACCCATCGTATCATCATCATATATAGGCCTAATCATATCGACATCGCTACCGACTGAATCCAGTGGCGATGTCGGTAAGTTATTCGACCGCGGATCAGTATGTGCGGGGTTCAAATACTGAGCTCTCCCGTCACTGACATCGCTTTCGAGTGAGGAAACTGACGTTAACGCTCGCTGTTTTAGCTTTTTCATAACACCATCACAGTAAAGTATCGCAATGGCATCTAATTATCCAGCTTACTGAAAGATTAGTGAGTCTGTTGTCGTAATCAGCATAGAGCTTATACTCCTTGCAGTCCTTGCATTTGGAGGCAGAGGGTCCGGTACATCCGAGACAACGAGGATCACAGCTGTGGCAAGTCTCGGAGTCACGATCCAGATAGGAATCCTCCGAGCATTCAGCCACGCATTTATCCGCCTCCTTGAAGTGCTTGCAGGACGTACAGAATCCCAGTCCATTCCCGATGCATGTCTTACACTGCGGGTGACATTTCTTACACGCCTGATTGAAAAAAGTACAAAATATATCTATGATTTGAGATCCATCAATCGAGCAACAGATCGATAAATCGGGGTATCTGTAGATCCAATCAGTCAATCAGTCAGTCAGTCAGTTTTTCTGTCTGTCAGTCGGTCAGTCAGTGAGTCAGTCAGTCAGTCGGTCAGTCGGTAGGTCGGTCCGTCAGCCGAAGTCTACTAAAGATGTAGTAGCTATCTAAATCACATGTGACGGATTTGAGATTATGTAAAGTTGAGTTAAGAATGGCTACATAATGAAGACTCAAGTGATATATTATAAGTAATAGGATGCCATTTAGATTTTATTAAACAGTTCTGAAATATTGAGCCCAAGAATATAGTCTAAGAAAATTGAAATCTACTCGCCCGATCCTAACGATTTCATTGGACCGTTAGCCAAGATTTGTAGCTAATGATTTTCTATTCACTTTCAGTGGAAGACCGAGACTTAGGATATTAAACGCCTTGACAAAGTATTCTTATAAGGCTAAAGAAAGAAAAGTGCTTATAGAATGAAATTATATGTACGATATATATATATATATATATATATATATATATATATATATATATATATATATATGCATGGACCAGCCATTAGACCGTAAACCGACAGAGACTAACGATCCATTGAAATCACTGACGAATCTTTTATATAAACACTGTGCTAAACGTTAACATTTAACAAATTTCAGAACTAGTAGCAACAAAACAAAAACCTGTTTTCCAGCAAGTCCTCCCTCTTCGGTGCTGGGAAGAATGACCTTATAGAACCCATCGCTGCAGTTAGACTCTGGAGGGAGACAGAATGAAACCGCGGACCCGTTGTCAGAGAATTCCACGAGATTGCAGGAATTACAGCCTTGCTCACCAACAGTATTCCTTGGACCCGTACATCCGTCCTCGCAGTTTGAGTGACACAGCTGACACACGTTATTCTCGTCCCGATATTTGGACTTGGGACACTCGGACACGCAGTAGGGACCGTCCCTAGCATGGCGACAACTGTCACATCGATCCGCACCCTGAAACGTCATCCATAAACATAGAAATGTTAGTAATTATTTACCTCAAAGAATTAAGAAACACAGCTTTATCTAAATTAGACTCTTGTTAATTTCAGTTATTTCGTTAATAAGAGAAGTTTCAATTATACTATTTACAGTGATATTAAAAGAATTGCTATTCGATAAGAGGAGAGAATATTTTAGAATCTAGCGAATAATGTAATAGGTATTATCTGTGTAATTTAAATCGTCTCAAAACTGTGGTCCCGCCGCCCCGCAAATATCTTGTTAATTTAATTATACTGACAAATTGAAGCACCTTTGTAGTTTAAGCCGCTACAGCTTTGAATTAAAGATTTCATCAGAAAACTATAGATTACGTCAAGCTATATATGAATCAAAAACAGTATGCACCAAGCTAATTCTTCATTTACAATATAATTAATAGTATACACTAAGCTACATCTTATCTTTTGTTGGAGAAACGCAGAACTTGTCGATTTTACTCACACTGCAGAATAAAATGATAAAATAAGTAAGTTGGTGAATATGCTAAGGAGTAAGTTTAGAATTTAGATTTTTGGAATCATTTTGCATAAAAACGACTTATAACCCAGTACATACTACAAACATGCAAAATATATTTTCTAATACACAAAACTTGCAACTGAAAGCGTAACAAGGAGAGAGAGATGTTTTTTTATTATTTTAATTTAATCAAGTTATCACAACATGCAGAATAATAAGTCAGACACAGAAAGAAAGATACAAATAGAAATAAAGAGAAAGAGAGAGAGAGAAGGAGGCAGAGTCAGAGAGAGAAAGAGAAAGAGAAAGACACAAAGAGAAACAAAGAGAAAGAGAGAGAGAGACGGAGACAGAGAGAGAAAGAGAGAGAGAGAATGATAAAAGAGAAATAAAGAGAAAGAGAGAGACGGAGACAGAGACAGAGAAAGAGAGAGAGAGAGAAAGATACAGAGAAATAAAGAGACAGAGAGAGAGAGAGAGAGTACTCACGCCTCCCGTGCAGTTGCCCCCGCACTCTGGATGACACTGCCTGCACTGTGAAGGACTCGCCTGATACACTCCTGTCACAGCGCATGTCCTCAGGCACTGCTTGTCCAGATGAAGGTTCCTACAGGATCGACACTGACGATTCTCGGGACCCCAGCATCCTTCCTCGGTGCACTCACTCGAGCATACTTCATTATCAGCCACTGCAG
The DNA here is from genome assembly GCA_905160935.1 of Enchytraeus crypticus. Lineage (NCBI taxonomy): Eukaryota > Metazoa > Annelida > Clitellata > Enchytraeida > Enchytraeidae > Enchytraeus > Enchytraeus crypticus. Next base: position 812,876 of record CAJHZI010000713.1, read on the forward strand.
GAATAAAAGACGGATCAGATATGTTACACTACGAATAAACGTAATATTACAGACAGAATCGTCTTTTAACTCGAGTTTTCAATCTAAAAGCAGATTTAAGATCATCATCTCCTTCCCTTAAATCTCAGTTAATCTAGAGTCGGAATACGAATAGAACGCTCTTCCATTCCATTTAGAAATTTGTGTAACAATTTCTGGAGCTTAGTCGCTCACCAAGCGAATGCCATTTCTGATGTTTGTATGGATTTTAGAGCTTAGTCACCTTTTACGACATGCGCAGTACACGGTTTGTCTGTTCTTCAGCACACCGGACACAACATCGGTATAAACACATCATTTTATTTACATTCTGCTCAATGTATCAATTCGCATCAATCCGTAAACAAAAAATTCATCTCTCAACTAGAAATATATCTTTACTGAAGTAAAAATACTTTCTCTGCATTAAAATAAACCGCTCGTTTGCTAACATTTTAGTAAATTCACATATTCATCTGACAATTGGCTGGAGTCAGTGTCGATGTCGGTAAGATATTCGACCGCGGATCAGTATGTGCGGGGTTCCAATCCTGGACTCGCCCGTCACTGACATCGCTTTTGAGTGAGGAAACTGACGTTAACATTAGCTTTACCAGCTTTTTAGCTTTTGACAAATAACAATTCAAGTTCACATATTTAAGATATATAATATATTTAATGAAATATATAATATAATATATTTAAGATATATAAAGTGCTCGGGCCTGTGTACACACCGCAAGCTGATGTGTTGCGGTTGTGCTTTACGATTATCTTCTGGTTGCTTCTCTCCTTCAGATTCTCCCAGTTAACACTGTCAGCGTAGCAGAGGCGCGAATTGTTGGAGATAAATATTGTTCCATATCGAATCTTTTCCAGAGATTCAAGACCAAGAAATTGCAAATTGGTTAGAAAAATTTGTAACGATTCGCCTCTGTGATACAATAAGAAAAACCTAATCAATATTTAGAACATAGTAATAATTATAAAGAGTATTAAATATTGTTTTTGAATGCATACAAAGAAAAAGTTCTAACCAGCGGATGAGAAAGAGAGAGAGAGTGAGAGAGATAGTGAGAGACAAAGAGAGAGAGAAAGAGATAAGGGAGAGAAAGAGCGATAGAGAGAAAGAAAGAGAGAGAGAGAGAAGAGCGATAGTGAGAAAGAAATAGAGAGAGAGAGAGAGAGAGCTTAACATGTAACTGTTGTAAACCTGCGGAGATAATTATACAAGGGCATATTAATTAATTAATTTTAATTTAATTTAACTTGAGAAACTTTAATTAACTAGTGTGTAATGAACTTGAATTTCAGTAAATAAAAATTTTTCAAACTAATAATGCCTAAATCTCACAGACATACCTGGCTAATTTCCTGCCGTGAATGATCTTGAGATTTTTGAGGAATGACAGAGACTTGAAGGTATCGTTATTTCCCTGAATTTGAACGAAATCCGTGACCTCCCGGACAGTCTCCAGGACACCGAGGTCCTCAACTCTCATCCCGGATATGTTGAAGTACTTATCACTGTTAACAACAAGGACATCCGTACAACATACAAACGTACATGTAAAACAGGGCCAATAAAAGATGCGCTACAAAATAACTATTAATTATCATTATTTAAATAATTATTAAATAATTACTATTTATAAATAATTTAGAATTATTTAATTATTATTATTCGATAATTTTTAATTATTAAATCATAATTATTTAATAATTATTAAGTATTTGATAATTATTACTTTAAAATTATTGTTTAATTAATAATTAATAATTATTAATAATTATTAATAATTTATTAATATTATTAATAATATTATTAAATGCTATTCGTGTAGTCACAAACTACCATGATTCTAGTCCACTGTTGCTTTTATTGTAATTGTTACATGTGGCCATATGCCATTTCTATTAATATGGTCATCTTGTAATAACGTATAAGATTAATGTATGTTATAATTTGAACTACATGAATAAATTAAAATGATGACGATACTAGTCAAATACTCTAAAACTGACAAAATTATCGGAAACCATCTCACGGTCCATATGGTTATTAAGTATTAAGATAAAGGCTACGTTACAGTGTGAAAATGTGAAAATTAGCGCTTGTTAAAAATTAAAAGAGGTCATAGAAGGTAGAATGGAAGGAAAAAGAGGCAATGGCCGGCCGAGATTAGGTATATTAGATGATTTAAAGACCCACTCATATGTGGAAATGAAGAGGAAAGCGAAAGATAGAGAAGAGTGGAGGCGTTATATATCATGGACCTGACAGTAGGCAGTGCACTAAGAGAGAGAGAAAATTAAAATGCAGAAATACTTACCCCGTAAAAGTGTTTTGTAAAATTTTGATGCTTCCTTGAACGATGGTGCATCCAGCGTAAAGATGAATGTTCTTGGAATTTATATAATCTGTTTCTGATCCCAGGTCTATCTTGCAAGCTGCAATATTAAACAGTTGATCAAACAAAATAAAATTATAATTTTGAAACTACTCCACTATTTTAATTTCTGCCTGTACCACAGGTCAAACCATGGCAGAACTAAGCCTTCAGAGGCGATAGAATCTGTCGCTAGCCGGGTTCATGTCCGGAAGTTCTCAGTGGTAAAATATATTTAGCTAAAGATCATTTAAGCACATTTATTTAGATCGTATCTAAACAACTGTTTTTAATTTGTGTGAAATTAAGAGTATTATAAATAAAGGCTTTTTACAAACAGTTTTGCATAAAATTATAAGAATACATATGAAACTTTTTTATTTTCTAGATGTATAGCGCCCTATGTCAAACATGAACATAAAAAGTATACCATATAAACTATGGTATATGGTATAAAAATATACCATATACCATATAAAACTATATCCAGGGCAACATCAGCTATATTGCTTCAAAACCAAGCCGACAAGCGAAAGCAAAACGGTCTAAAATAAAGCTAGGCACATTTCTACTTGCGGATCATTATATGATAATTTTAAACTAATGAATTGTTCACAAAGTTATAGAACTTGAATATGAAGTTCAGTAACGTTTATTTGTTCATCACAGCACAGATTATGCAAACAATAGGAACGTGCATGCAGTTAGATAAACAAATAACAGTACAACAGAAGCTACCGTAAAGAGCCATAGCTCTGTTCGGTAATACCATAATTAGTAGCTATAGCAGACTACTTGAGTCTGAAATGTAAAACATTTCCATTACATTACATTACATTAATTACAGTAAAATATTAACTTTTCGGGCAGGGTCCATCGCAGTCCACACACTTCCCCTCCTTGCCGACGATTCTCCCGGCTCCGCAGTCCTGTACGCAGGCCCCCCTGTCAGCCATCAGATGAGCTACAAACACCACGTAAACATATCAATCAATCAATCAATCAATCTTACCATCAGATGAGCTCCAATCACCACCTCATCATGAAATATTTTCCCCCAGGATTAAATGGAAATTAATCCACCTAACTGAGGAAGGCAACGGGAAACCACCTCAGAAGCCATATTTTCTCAAGCTTTAGGCTACATAAGGCATGGATAAGGCATAGACTTTGTGAAGGGATTAACTTGTGGATCTAAGGAGTGCTCTTATGGAGCGAGAAGACAGACTTTGAGTATGAATATGTACCTTGAACCTGCCGTTGGCAGTGCACTGAAGAAGAAGATACTAATGCATATATATATAATGAAAAGAATATCATGTATGTCTATATATATATATATAAGATATATACAGATCGACGTCAAAAATAGACATACAAGCCCGAAGGCTCTGACGCATGCCCACGACCAATCAATAAGAATTTAACATTCAGTTTCTCGCCATAAGGCAACGCCAGGGACATCTCTTGCCCACAAGAAGGCTACAATTACTTTTAGAACAGTTCGCCGTACGCAATTGTAAATACATGTATTCACATGTATTTACAATAATATACTCTTAAAGTAAGACTTTATTGCTACTAAACAAGTTTCTGAGGAGTGTACGGATACATTTGTAATATTGAGGCAATTCAATGGGAAATATATAGACGGTATTTACACGCGAAGTAACTTACCAGGACACTTTTCTACACACAGTGATCCATAGGCGTACTTAGCATTGGGATTAGGAACATTCTTGTAGTACTTGTGACTGTAGATGGTTTCTGGAGGACAATAGTTTTCACAGTTCCCATCGTTGTTGAAGTTCTTGCAAGCCTGGGAGAAAACAAAATTAATTAATTTATGTAATCAGTTTTTCTAATACGTGCTGCATGTGAACTAGTTATAACAAAATATAGAATTATATATATCGCGAAGTAAAATTGAAAATATATGAGAGTGTGGGAGAGATATTTATTTATTCATTTATTCATCACATCAAACATTAAAAAAGCAGGCAAAGCAACCAGACAAGGGAAATATATAAACGTTTGTGTGAATGGAAGATACAGGCCATAGAAGCGCTTACATATTCCGGATGTAGTTCATTAAAAGTAGAAAATTAAAGTAAAAAGCTTAACTAAGATATGAGCATGAATGATCATTTTACTACAACTGTGTCATATCGATATATCTATTAGCTATTAAAGAGATACAATGAGATAGATATCATCATGAAAGATCATTTCATTATAACTGTGCCATATCGATATATTTTAAAGGTAATGAAGAGGTGCAATTCTATGGTTACAGGTAAGGAAGAATACACTACGAGTCAATATAGGTCTAATCGTATCCCGACCCAAGATAAACTGGGATTAAAGGGAAGATGATGATGAATGAAGAGATACATTTCATAAGATTTACTAAATTTCATATCTCTCTGTCTCACTCACTCTCTCGCGCTCTCTCTCTCTCTCTCTCTCTCTCTCTCTCTCTCTCTCTCTCTCTCTCTCTCAGTGCACTACCTACTGACAGATCCATGATATATAACGCCTCCACTCATCTCTATCTTCCGCCTTCCTCTTAACGTCTGCAAACGAGTCAATCTTTAAATCATCATTCCTTTAGATATACCATTATTCTTGGGGAGATTCTGCTTATGACGAGGTGGGCCCACTATACCTTCCTCAGCTTCGACCAACATTTACTGGGCAGGAGCGTCATTCCTGAGAACCCTCTCCTGTTTACCCAGAATTTCATATATAATCAATTTTTGCTTATAGATTTCTTGTGAGGCGTATGGTACATTGCAAGAAAGTCTGCCTTTGGATTGAGAGGTTGGGTTCAGATCCAGGTTCAGTTAAAAGTGGCCACTTTTTCCTACAAGTGTGCATTTTTTCCCACGGATACATCTAGCACAGTAAGATATACTGAAGACCCCACTTCGACGTACCCAGCACTGTCCTTTAGCTGATCCATCACACCCGGCAGCGCACTCAGGGTGGCAGCACTCGTTGGGCTGAGGCCCAAAGCATCGCCCATCACACTGAGGACTACACGACAGCTTCGTCACTACAGAGGCACACATCACATATCATAGCATTACATATCACATAGCGTCACATATCACATATCATAGCGTCACAAAAAAGCACATATCATAACGTCACATAGAAATAACATATCATATCGTCACATAGAAATCACATATCATAGAGTCATATAGAAATCACATATCATAGCGTCACATATTACATATCAGAGCGTCACATATCATAGCGTCACATAGAAATCGCATATCATAGCGATCATTCGATGAGTACGAATACGATGTTCAATTAGACGTTTTAATTTAACTTGATGCTAATTTTTATTTGCATATTATATTATTATTAGTACTCATTAGTAATCTCTTCAATATGTCATTTGTAGAATATTGATATATTCTACAATCCCGTACCTGTAACACCAACTATATCTCTTCGTTTAACTCCAGCAGCTAAATATCGTACTTGAACGATATCTCGTCATAATATGACGAGATATCGTTCATTTCAAGTCTAACTTCTTATAGGCTACTTAGAAAAAGTTCTCTCTTATCAATTTAGAACTCTTTAGAAGTCCAGTGAAGATTAAACCAAAATAAACTTTTAATCCTAAATTTTTATTCTTTCGAATTCAGTTCTCTCAAAATTGTAATTAAGTTTAGCCATAGCTTATTATTATTGTTATTATGATTTGTTTATTTTTAAAATGTAATTAACTTACTTTTTTCCAATTTTTATTTATTATTACTATTATTAAACGTAAAATTTAATTAAAACGTCTAATTAAACATCGTATTCGCACTGCGAAACTATGACAAAGCCAATAGTTGACTATGACCGGAAATTTAAGATTTCTGAAATTATCTGACTTTGGTCAACTGTTGGCTACTTAATGGAGTACATGAACTCACATACTTGAAATAATCTGTCAAAACTAACAATGGCCTATTTACTCTCTAAATTTTGCTTCAATAAAGACGTTTAACTAATAATTGTTCAATTTAGCTAATTGACTGTACCAGGTCAAGTTGATTATGTCATTCATATATTCAAGATGAATAAATAATCGAATATTTAGTTATTATAACGTCAGTTATGAAATCAAAATAAAGTTGAAACTACGTCAAAACCTCTGTCTTCTTGCTGAAAGAGATAAAAGTTGTCTGAGGATTGGGATTCGAATCGACGCCGTTCTTCTTATTATGCAAGTGGACTACAAGCTAGGCCATCCATCCAGAACACAATGGTAATAAAAATTAAAAAATTAAAAAATCGACACAATATTTGTTAGGACTAACTTTTCTGACAATGATCAGGTCCAGAGCCCCAGCAATGTCTGTGGCCTGTCAGCTTTGGGCATGAAGAGTGGCAGGTCCCGCCTAGTCAATAGATATAGAGACTTTAATTTATTAATGCTAATGAAATGTAGGGATGATGATGATGATGATGATGATGATGGCGATGATGGTGGTGGTGACGGTGATGGTGATGGTGATGATGATGATGATGATGACGATGATACATACATACATAATATATACATTAGAACTTATGATTGGATTGTAAGATATAGTAAAACAAACGAAGCATAAATATAGAGAAGAGCCGGTAGCTTACCGGTATGATATCCAACTCTGGATCAGTACGTGTAGGGTTCTAAGTTTCTAAAAATTTAGCAAGGTCTCATGTATTGTCGTTCAGCCATGAATCCAATGATATTGGAAGACATGAATGTATCACAGCGAAATTTAGTCTTTCGTCAGAGCCTTTTGCATAGTTCTGCTCGGTTTCCATTGTTCACCGATTTGTTTTGCATATCTGACAGAGCTCTGGCCTTAAAGATATATACCTAATCAAATTGTTTGTTTATTTGCTTAATATATATATATATATATATATATTTATATTTATATATATATATATAAAGTTTATCTTTATTTTATTTATTTATTTATTTTATTATTCAAACCACAACTTATCACAAAGAGACAAAAGAAAACAACTGACAATGAATAAAGCTGTGTGGTTTCCTGAGCAGCCCTATGGGCCATCGAACGGGACACCAACAGCTTAATACGTACACCATAATATATAACCATTTGAAAATCTTTTTTAATTAATTATAACAACAAAATATAAGCTATAAAACTAAATATTCATCATCATCATCCTCCCTTGAATCTCAGTTTAACCAGGGTCAGGATACAAATAGACTGTTTCAAATCCAAAAAATAAAACCAATAACTATAAGACTATAAAACTAAATAGGCCTATTACTTTTAATAAATGACGATCTATTTCGGTAGAGATAAATACAACTGAAACAAACCAGAAAAGGTCTACTATTTTATTATATTATTATTTATTTCTAAGCACTCACACTGTCCAGTCGTCGTCTTCACGTCCGACACTACTTCTGCTCCTTCACCCGTGATGATGTCCTTCCAGTTGACAGCCTCCTCCAGACACAGCATCTTGTTGTCGAAGAAGAACACACTGCCGGCCATGATCTCTGAAACATGCCGCAATGAGAATTAACCATAAAAATATATACAACTAATTATGATAGTAATAGTAGAATAATACGCTGCCGGCCATAATCTCTGAAACTTGCAGCAATGAGAATTATAAATAAAGACAAAAATATACACAATTAATTATTATAGCAATAGAAGAAGAACAAACTGTCGGCCAAAATCTCTGAAACATGCCGCAATGAGAATTAAAAATCATCATCATCTTCACTTAAATCCCAGTTTAACTATAGTCGGGATACGAATAGATCTTAATTTTTTATCCATGATATATAAGAATGAGAATGAAATAAGCGATTATATGAAATGTGAATGAGAATTATAAATAAAATAAAAATATACATAATTAACTATTATAGCAATATTAGAAGAACACGCTGCCGCCCATAATCTCTGAAACATAACCGCAATGAGAAATAAAATAAAATTTAAATATTTGTTACGATAGGTTATAGTAAGAGTAATAATAGTATTAAATTATTATTACTAATAACTATTATTATTACTATAAAAATAGTAATAATAATAGTAAATAATAATAATATTAATAATATCTTTTTTAACTTATTTTTTAGCCCAGGGCCCTATACAGTCCAGGGCAATAAAATTAATAATAACAATAATAATAATAATAATAATAATAATAATAATAAAACTGTAATCATAATCATCATAATCATAATCACCTCACAATCATAATACTAATTATAATAAATTACAAATAGCTATAATATTAACAATAATTTAGTAACATTAATAATTATAATAACAATTTAATAATGAATATGATATACTTAGAAATGATCCAGTCTTTTCAGAGAGTTTAAATTATACAGAAGTCAGCATTACCTTTACGGTACTCCAAAGGCAGCACAGACTAGTGTAACATTTTCAACGCTTTCAACAAAATTGTAACATCAATTAGTAACTAGGCTACACACATCGATAACAGAAATTGTCAGAATCCACTTTAACCAAACTTTGTAACAAATTCATACCTTGTAGATTTGTAAAGCGCAGCTCCCTGAGACCTTGATTTCCACTGGAGAGATAGTTAAGAGCTACATAGAGACTGTAATATTTCTGCTCGTATTCGTACAATGTTCTTCCTCGTATGATCATGAGGCTGTTCAGCGGAATGTAGTCCACGGCGTTGGCCACTATCAGAACATAGCCCGTTACCTCCTTGATGTCCTTGAGGAAGCTAAGGTCAAGGCTGGAGTCCTCAAGGAAGACCAGCTCGAGGTTGCCGTCGACGTAGGTGCAGTTAGTGTAGATGTCTTTGTACGTGTTGTATCTCTTCAGAACGTTGTTCTCGTGGGTCAGACCGCTTCGCGTTCCACGACAAACTGTAAATAAAACATAACATTTTTAATGATGATCGCATGATCCAACAACCCGAGACTTGGGATGTTGGATGATTTTATGGCTTTTTAATTCGTATGTCGATATGAAGAGAAAGACAAAGAATAGAAATACGTGGAGGATTTATATACCATAGACCTGCTCACTCTTATATACCCGACCTCTCTCACTCTTATTGCGCTGTCCATTTGAACAGCGCAATGAGAGTGAGAGGGCGTGATTAATACATCCAGGAATATAGCTACAAAGCATCTTGTTAGCTGTTAAATGAAGTAAATTGTTCAATGTTTAGTGTAGTTGAATAATTACGTTGCTAAATGATCAGTACTTAATGCTTATAGAATATCTCAATAGCTCAGTGTGTTGGGAGCGTCAGATAACGTGACAAAGCTGCTAAAGCTAAGGTTAACGTCAGTTTTCTCACTCGAAAGCGATGTCAGTGACGGGCTAGCCCAGGATTTGAACCCGCACCTACTGATCCGCGGTCGAGTATCTTACCGACTTCGTCATTGTCTCCAGCCAATGATGAAGTTGCAAGACTTTTCTTGCGGTCCTGGGTTTCGATCTAATTTATGAAAGACTAAAGTCTCAGACGAACCCAGGACTGACACTACGAATATGTGACTAAACTTTCCAGCGGTTTAAACATGTAATGTGATAGCTAGAATCATGAACGTTCATTTCATTATGATGCAAACATTCCGCTCAGCATTAATTAAAGTCTCAAAGTGTTGAGACTTGATACTCTAGACACGGAGCTTTGACGAGGGCACTAATTAAGAGACCTAATAAGAGTGCAGTAAAAGTTAAATTATTGTTAAAACATCAACCTTTTTGAGACTAATTTTCGTAATCAATGATGATGAATTAAACACAGAAGTAAGTTATCTCTACAATGAACCAATTGCAAGACTGAACGCATATAGTATACATGTTGTAATGTGAGCAACCTATAAACAATCGGATATAGAGTACATCCGGTTATAACTTAATTTTTTATATTTGAGATCTAAAGCGGGGTTGTTTGCCAGTATAAAAAATTAATATAAACCATTGAGTTGATTTGTATAACATATTCTAAACGCAATTTAATGATAATTGTCTTCGATTTGATTCAAAAGATTCGGCAGCTGCTGATATTTTTGTTAGTCTATGGTAGAGAGAACACGTGAGAAAATGTTATGATTTCTGCGGTTGTCATCAATACGCCATTCATAAAATTGAGAGAATGCTCGTAAATCGTGGCATTATTATTATAAAGCATTCGTTTTATTCTTCACAGAATAATGTAAGGAAGGGAGGGAGAGAAGAGCACTATATAGAATATCAAACCATACCCTTCATTTATCACATGATTTATGAAGTACATAATATTCAAATAAGGATTGTGCGTGAGTCACGCATATTCATGGGAGCAATCATATTCCTGTACTTTAAGAAATAAGAATATATAGTTATACACTTATTCACATTTTGGTGTCCGTGCTAAAATAGAAACGACAAACCGTAAGCAGTAAGTGACGTAAGAGGCGTCTAAGCAGAAAATTTCGAAATGCAAGGGAAACCACCTCAAAGCCATATTTCTCCAGTAAACGAATAACCCAGGGTTTGGAAGACCTAGCCTAGACGCCTTTATTTAGCGTTTATTTTTATTGATTTCTAGATTAATGCATTTAATGGGTGTAAAAGCCGATGGTGAGTAGGAATAGACTATGCACCTTGAACCTGCTTGTTGAGAGAACTCAAGGGAGTTACAATTACTTAAAGTATAAAAATATATCAGATGCCTAGCTCATCTAAACTTTATGAGAGAGAAGCTTTAGAATTACATTAAGTTTAAACGATAGTTTCCGAAGAGGATGTTTAGAAACTCTCTGCTGCCACAGTTTCAAAAACTGGTAAAGCTAATGTTAACGTCAGTTTCCTCACTCGAAAGCGAAGTCAGCGAGCCCATGATTTGAATCCTACACATACTGATCCGTGGTCGAATTTTAGTTTCGCATCTATATTGAAAATCGCTTATACAGAAAACAATTGCTTCTATTTAGAATAAATAAATAAATGGTTCAGCTTCTTGTAGAGAAGCTGAACTTTTTACTTGAATCTTGTACTGTTTCGCATAAGAACACGAAATTTCCAGAGCATTCAAGTAAGATGAAAGATCATCAGGAAACTGTATTTATGAATTCTTCTCTATTTAGACAAGATGTAAAGATGTCACCAGTGGTGAATTCAGAGGGGACCCAGGGGCTAGGCCCCCTAGCCCATCGATAAAATTTTACTCTTTAGTCTCAGACCCGGAGAGGGCGTACTATCCATGCGAACAAGCGCAGATCTATTGCAGGGGGGGGGGGTCCTTCCCGTTGAAACAAGTTACTGTTTTACGGGCGTAAATAGGAGTAAAAAAGAAAAGTAACAAAAAGGCAAGTAAAATATTAACTCTGTCCAAAAATATTTCGGGAGCCCTTTTAAAAATGCTTGGATCCACCCCTGGCTGTCAGGCTTGACAATAAGAATGAGCACGTAATGCGAACAAAAGCTTTTGATTTATAATTCATCATTATCATAAAATGGCATATTCATTCAGATTTACTACTCTGTATACGAATTCAAACTGTAATCAGTGCGACATAACCTAAAAAGATAACTAGAGTTATCTTAGATTTCTAGTAATTCATACATGAATCACCGTAAGAGTAAACTCTTCGCAGAAGGTTACGCAATAAAAATAAATGGACGGGTTTGATAGTAAACACCTAAATCATGAATATCGACTTATAATTATAGCATTTTACAAATCAAAGCTACATAGGCCTAATATGCAAAAAATTAAACGAATCAAAGGTCAATTTGGTAAAATTTGCATCTTATAATTAAGCGGACTGGCTATGTGTTCAACGTTCCCCGTGTTGTGCCCGGGTTGTTCGAAGAATTGACCAACCGTTGACTGCACGTGTCGTAGGCGACTAAAGCACTAAGATCCATACCCCCGTCAGAAAGGGCATTCGGATGGCTACAGAAATTGCTGCAAAAAATTAAACGAATTGAAAAGTCTCACATAAGGGATTGACTAATGGATGATATGATGTACGACAGAGAGGATTTGCGACAGTCTATTCGTATCCCGACCCTAGTTAAACTGGATCCAATGGAAGATTATGATGATGATGCTATGTTCAACGTATAAACCGGACTGCGTCAGCAACTTGGTGGCGCTGATTGAGAAGAATTTGTTTGCATGAAGACTACATTTCCTAACAAAACAATTTCTTTTATGATTTGTAGCACAAACGACCCTGTGATTTCTGCCAATAGATTCTGACACCAGCACACTTTGTGAACGTCTTTCAATAAAATACCATTTGTTGTCTTATCAACACTCATTTATATATACAGGTATGTGTATATATATACATATATATATATATATATATATATATATTTATTTATTTATTTATTATATTTTTATTTTTATTTTTTTATACACACGTATACACACACACATATATATAATATTTATATATATATGTGTGTGTATATATATATATATATATATATATATATATATATATATATATATATATATATATATATATACATATATATCTGTGTGTAGCTGTGGAAAAATCGAAGTCAATGATATCTAATAGATTAAAGTCGTTTAATTTAATATTCCAAGCATGACTACATATAAACAATAAATCAATGCATGGGCGAAAACGTAGTGCCGTTGTTTAGGATAAAAAATGTTAACATTAAGAAAGTAGGTTTACAGCGACTGTCTCTTTCGGCCCAAACCTTCATCCAAGTCGTCGATATTTACGTAACGACATGCTCGGAAGCTCATAATTTTAGACCCACAAATCCCCAAACCCGGCAACATATTTCCTATCCATCTCTCTTCTCAATCCATGATAATTTTGTGAGGATGCCCTATATGTTTCACACAGGCTCGTAATATCGCAATTTTTCAATTATTAATTATTAGAAATTTTTAACTACGCTGATACCCCATAACTTAATTGAGTAGTGTGTGCTACTACAAACTATGCTGCACTTCAAACCTTATTAAACGCACATACGAAGCCATTAAAGATCAACAGTGGCTATGTAGTCGAATTAACTGAAACTAGTTTAATTAATTTTAATTTAGTTTTATTTAGTTTTATATATTAATTTAAAACCACTTCAGCGAAGAATTATGGTTATATCTATTCCTTTTATCTGTTTAAATAATTTTTATCTTGTCACATACTCTAAGTAAATTTTGTCAGAAAATACCTGAACATTTTTATCGAGAGGGGCTCTCCCACCTCATGTGAGGTGTGCGAGTCATTTCACCCCCCACCCCCCCCCCCCCCACAAGCGTTTGTTATACTTCCCTCCCTTAAGTACCTGACAACTTTATAAATAAAGCCGATCTAGCTAGCGTCAAATCTTTGACAAACAAGTGAACGTAAAATATTTAAAACAAGTTGAGACAAGTCAACGATCATAGCGCCACTTAGCCAGCGATGTATGTTCTAGGAATATAAATAGACCTATTTCAATGAGCAGCATTCATATGCAATCCACAGATTTCACTTGATTAATTTTCATCAGACCAGAAAAGTCCGCAAAATATTTAGACTCGTATAAAGACGCAAAAATTCTAGACGTCATATTTACCAATATCTCAATCACGAAAGAATTATTACAGGAAGCCCGGTTTAATTCAAAATACGAACTTCCTGCTAAAAGTAGGCCTAGGCCTACGTGAGTTTCACGGTTAGATATTTAATCCAAACGTTTCGATAAATAATTATAAATTACACCTTTAGCCTAATTTTTTTTATTTGCAAATTTTTAAAGCTTTGCCAAAAATAACGTGAAACCAATCAAAATTGAGTAATAAAATATTATTATTTCATCATCATCATCATCATCATCTTCCCTTAAATCCCAGTTTAACCAGGGTCGGGATACGAATAGACCTTTTAAATAAAATATTGTTATTTAATTTAAAATAACGTTGAATTTACTATTGCCTAGCAGTTTTCTGTTCTACTGCATAAGTTGGTAATACAGTTATCGGAACGGTAAGTAAACAAACACATAGCTAAGCCACTTCACTTACAGTGCAATAAAGACTAAAGCTACGGCAATATGCAATGAAATTATTCCAGGATTTAAAAGCTTTGATACACTGCTAGACTAAAAATAAGTTATTAAACTCACTCAGGCAATAGTCTAGATTACGATAGACTATTATGTAATTGCTTTACAAGCTTGGCACTTTAAAGTTATTTTAATAAATGGTGTCCACAATTGAACAGAATCTTAAATAACTATCATTTGCAAGACTAGTCTTTCAACTTCGGGATGTACAAAGCAAAGTACATGTATGTGAGTTTTTTTTATTAAAACCTCTAGTAACCTTGTCATTTAACTAATTTCAGTTAGACACTCACTTTTGTTTTATGTTTCTACGAGTGTAAACATAGTCAACATATTTAGAGCCACGGAAATCATTCTTGAAAGAAAAAACGCACGTTTAACTACATGTACATTATACCCATGGGCATATACCATTTATTCTGGTAGTTTTGTTGGTAATTATCAACATTTATCTTTCTACGTTAAAGTGACAAGAAAACAATCTCAGAGTTTCAGTTCCAATTTACGAAGAGGCGACAGAAAATATCGAAACGATAAGATGGATAACTATAGTTTCCTTTATCTTTCGTCAATTAAAATATTCACTGTACCTTTGAATCGTACTGGCAGACTTGTATTATGAAATCATTAATTTCAGAAGACTAACTGTATTAACAATGCCACAAAAAGTTTGTTGTTAGTAAAGTTAATCTACAAAAGACTCGCAGTGTTACCATTCCACAGGTCAGTTGTAAGAAAAATTCTAGTTTAAAGTAGACTCACAGTGTTACCATTGCCACAACAACACCTGTTGTCAGTAAAGTTTTATTTTACAATACACTCACAGTGCTACCACTGCCAAAACAAGTCATTTGTCAGGTCAGTGCTACCACTGCGACAACAATTCAATTGTCAGTAAAGTTTTAGTTTTCAGTAGACTGACAGCGTTACCATTGTCACAACAACAACAACTGTTGTCAGTAAGGTTTTATTATCGGAGTAGAGAATCGAGAGCCTATCTAGCGTCGTGACGTTCTCTATTACAGATCGCCACGTAGACGTTAAGAAGTATTGTTGACTCGGTGACATTAATCTCAAATACAATTGTCGCCTCTTGTGTTTCTCTAGATCTATAGCAGCGCCTTACCACCTGCAGTCAACGGCGAAATATGGAGGGGGGAAGATGAGTGACGATCCCAGTTCTTTAAAGCCGTGGATTTGGAAAAAGTATAAAATGATTTGAATATTATCAGAAATTTCAGGATAATCGCTATATTCTCAATAGTATGAAATTTCATAATTGCGAAAAATTACACTATTACCGAGTTAAGGATTACATATTTCATATTAAACTGCTATAAACCTGTGAACCTGGCATTCTTATCTTTTTTTCCTGGTACCATTATTTTATTTTAGTCATTCAATAAAGTTGATTGTTCTCTTATAGCTTAATTTTTCTCGCCCTGATCTAATTAAACCATAGAACCGCTTATATATACCCGGTACCACTATGCTCATAGTCCTGTATATAAGTCATCAATAAAACAACAGCAGGTTGTTCGTATAAAACTTCTATACAACGCAGAAGGCCTACAGTGTCGTATGATTATGTTAAAAATATTATCGATAACAACTCTACAGAAATACGAGATACACAAGTACACCTAGTATTGTCAAAAATATGCTGTGTAGACTAAGCTTTGCAGAAATAAAATTATAGGCCTATGACAGTCAAGTAAACTGAAATGAGGAATACTGAGGAGATAATGGTATAATGGATAGAGAAGTACATAAGAACCGTGTGCACAATCTGAACTGTCTTGTCTATACTTAAAGCTCATCATCTTCATTTCAATCCCAGTTTAGCGAATGTAGGGAAAAAACATTTCTTAAAGAATTTCTGGAGTCTAGGCAGTCACCAACCGAAAGCCCTTTCAGACGTTAGTTTAGATTACAGTGCTATGTCGCATTTTACGACAAATGCAGTCCACGGTTGATCTATTCTTCAGCAACCCGAACACAATACGTGTAAAGACCTTTAAACCTTAATATAGTCCGGGTCTAATGTTCTATAATGGGCCATTCAGTAGGATAGGTTGTAGGATGGAATTTAAATGACGCTTCGCGTGATTGTCTGCTAAGTAGAGAATCACCCTATACCTATACGAAACAGAAGATAAACTTGCCTTAAGTGTTAATAGTTCTACCTATTTTCTACTTCTTTACGGTATACATGAAGTTGTAAATTGATTTCGAATGCAAAGAGTGATGTCGAATTCTGATTCGTCAAAATTTTATTTTCGTCACATTTGATATTAAAAATGACGCATTCGTCACATTTGAAAATTAATAATTTTAAAATAGTAATTTTATTATAAATTTCTATAATAAATTTACGTCTCGCATGAAAATATTAACAAATATAGGGACGAAAGGCTAGTGATCAAGCTAGTGAACATGGCTATTAATAAAGCCATGTTTTAATGTTTCAGTTGTATTCTGGTAAAATCTGCCGCCATAAAATAAAATCAGCTCGAGCAATCATAAAACAAATCAAGTTTTGTTCGACTACAACATTTACAAGCACCAATGATATTAATATATAGAACAACCTTCAGAAGACTTTTAAATAGGTCTTGTCTATATGCTTGCGCGGGCCAACTACACTACATAAGTGGACCCATATTTGGTTCATATGCACATAATTCATGCAAACGCACACTATCATGTACTACTATATGAGGAGATGGGATCCTTATGAAATTTATATTATAATAATATTATAGTAATAACAATAATATTATTATTATTATTTATATTAAATATTAACTCATGATAGCATTTCGCGAAATTTCTTTAAACAATAATTGCAAATGAATTAAAGAGCACAAGTGTAAGCATAATCTCAGTTGCCTGCCATGTGTGCACTGGACTTGAACCCTGCACCCACTGATCTAAGCAGTGTACCTAAACGATCACGTTACTGACTCAGCCCAATCACTAGTATTTGTTACACAATGTCTTCAGTAACTTATCAGAAGCCATATTCAAAGAGATCACACCGATAGGCAGCAAGAACAAGAACAAACAAGAACAAGCAAGAACAAGAAAAAGCAAGAACAAGTACAAGAACAAACAACAACAGGAACAAGCAGGAACAAGAACAAGAAGGAACAAGAACAAGAACAAACAAGAACAAGCAGGAACAGAGCAAGAACAAACAAGAACAAGAACAAACAGGAACAAGGATAAGAAGGAACAAGATCAAACAAGAACAACAAGAAGCAGGAACTGATCAGATTTCAGGCATTTTGGTTCAACACACTGCAACTGTAAACTACACTCAAGCACGTGGTTTCATTGTCAGAACTGAGAAAAATGCATTTTTTTAAATCACTGACTTAAGAACGAATTAACCTAAAGCTCCTGAATAAACGTTGCGGAATCAAGGCAAAGGCAAATACTGCAAGACAGTATTTGCGTAGAATTTTACAAATTCTTTCTGCTTAGCAAGTTTATTTTGGCTAACCATGCGACAAACTTCCTTCTCGTTCAACAATTGAACAGTTCAACGTGGAAAGAAGTGAATTGTACATTTGAAATTAGCTGACGGCTCATCAAAATTGTACATGAAGCTTGATGATACCTGCCGGCAGCTGAATTAACTTCAATATTCGATAGCTAGGAATTTTGCCATAAAACCGCAAATTTTAATTTCGTAAAAACCCATCTCTTTCCACCATAGGTCTAAATTTTGACCCATTTGCCTTGGATCTTGGACTTGCACTGTTTTGATCTCGCTTTCTCTTGCGGTCACTGTGAGTCGTCATCGTGTGGTGCTTTGGCGACTGTTTGTATAGAATCTGCGAGACGTCCCTGACATTGCCTTATGGCGAGTAACCGGACGTTAAATTCATATTGATTGATTGATTGATTGATTAATTGATTGATTGATTGATTGATTGGCAAACATCATTTCATAATTTATAAATCATTATAAAAGTTTAAAATCAAACGTACATTAATTATTACTTAGAAAACTATAATCACAGTAATATATAATTGTTAATTAAAATATGTTCCAATATTAATCTCTCTAATTAATTTCTTTATTATATTTAAATTAATTGTCTACTCTTAATATTTTAATTAATTACTTATCTAATCTTGATCTCTCTCAAGCTCAAGTCTTCTTCGACACGAGAGGTCCAAGATACATAATCATAGTCACAGTCTGCTTTCCCGCTCTTCAAGAACACTCCATCGATCATCCAGTCGATCCCATTACGAAGGATAATCCTCATCATTTAATATAGCCTTTAAATTATCAGTTATCGGCTTGCGAAGTCGTTTCCCACTGTCTTCCGCATGTATTGTTTATAGTCGCCAATTACGTCAAGCTTAGTCAACGGGTTGTCTATTCTGTAGTGACTCGGACACAGTACAAGTAAATCTAACTAATAATAACTAGTAACTAATATTAACCGTTAGTAACAAGTAATATTAACTAATTAACGGCAAATTATGATTTTAAAAACGCATTATTAAGTGTAAAACTCTGTCACACGCCGACTTCAGAGCTAAACCAATGAAAGCCGATGCTCGAGTAAGTGAGGCGATACACAGGAGATAAAACTCGTTAATCCTACGGTGAGATCTCCAGACCAATATAGATAAGAATATCGCACCGAGCAGTAATGTAAATGTCTTGCATCTTAAACACTAGTTGAGGTAAGGCAATATGAGCGTGACGTTAACAGAAGGCAGGTCCAATATTTTCTGATATAATTGTGAACTACAAAGATGAGAATATCGTAATGTTAAGAATTTTTAACAGTTGACAAAATTTAGTACATTTTCGCGAGTCTTGAATACCAGCTGATGAGTCCTCTGTAAGTCAAGTGCTAAAACAGTCCACAGATACACAAGCATAAATTTTTGAATCATACATTTTATCTGTAATATGGGAATAATGTTGTAATCTATAACATTGTTAACTAAGAAAGCTACTATTTGTTTAACTGAAAGCATAGTCAAGTCCATTGATCAGTATTCAAGCAAATAAGGATGATTCTTTCCTTTATCACATGTTAGTATATATATATATATATATATATATATATATATATATATATACATGTATATATATATATATATATATATATATATATATATATATATACTGTATATATATATATATATACGCAAAGGTAATTCTGTTGTACACTCTATCTTCTCGTGAAAGAGACTGTTATGATATTCACGATTCAACGCGTTAACTTGTTAAAATAGAGAAATGATTCATTTCCAGAAATTCATAATACTTATATGATGAGAAAAAACTTGCGATAATTTAAATATAGACCTACCAGCTGCCGAACATGTAAACAAGTCTAATTCATGCAGGCGAAAAGATTTTACACAGCAAAAAACTCCATCTATATTAACCTTTTTGAACTTATTTACTCTGAACAGAAGGCTGATTCATGTTCAATACGAGTAGAAGTAAAATTTAATTTAAAGTTTAAATTGTCATTTGAAGTACAGCATAATGAACGATCATTTATTAACAGAAGGATATTAATTTATCATTAATTAATGAGAGCAATTACCCTGAAAAAGTTTTTGATAAAATTTAAATTGTCAAATGACAATTTAAACGGGGAGGGGATATGGCGTAACGGTTAGAGTGTTCGCCTCGGATACAAGTGGCCTGGGTTCAAAGCCTAGGTCAGTCAACAAATGATGGATATCCCCTTGGGCTCATGGAAGGTTGTATCGGAGCTTGCTGCCGATTGGCGCTATCAATAGCGAAGATAAGATTAACCATGGAAAGGATCAATAATAACCTGCCAGGAACCTGTAAATCGGTCTCGAAGACCGGACATCGGCCATGACACCATTATAGAAATAGTCGGAGGTTAATATTATTATTGTTATATATCTATTTACGTAGAATAATCACCATTCAGCTTTCGAGCAATAAGAGCAATTGTTCAGCTTCGCGTAAGAGACGTGAAGATAAAGCACAGAACGTTATTACAGCAATGTTAATAAAGCAAATGTTCTTGTGAAGAGCTTTGACTGAGGATTCTGTGGGCGTCAGCGAATTGCAATCAACGATCAGAATAATTTACTGACCAGTATGTGACCATGAATATTATATATCCCATGAGTATGTGACCATGAATATTATATATCCCATGAGTATGTGACCATGAATATTATATACTGACCATGAATATGTGACCATGAATAGGCCTATCATATGCTGACCATGTGTATGTGACCATGACTATCATATACTGACCGTGAATATCATACACACCATTAATATTATATAGTGACCATTTATATTACATATAGACCACAAATATTGCCATGAATTTTATATATAGACCACGAATATTTTATATAGCATACATATACCATAAATATCATACACACCATGAATATTAAACTGACCATGAATATATCGATGATGATATTTTGGCCATGAATATATTGCAGAGTATAAGGCAAAATTAACGCCTACAGAATGTCTACAGAAAGTCTACTGTTTGATCTAGAAAGATAAACATATATCTACTGTACAGCCACGACTGCAACAATTATGAAATATATGCAAAAAGGTAAACACACATTACAGTGAAATGATCAACTTTGTTGATATCTATGACTTTTAATACCACATGTTTAAACCGTTAGGCAATTTAGTCCATTTTCCGTATAACCAGTCCAGTGAATGTCCAAGACTTTACTCTTAGATCAGCGCGGCTGCGATTCGAACCCACGAGAGTTCAATTCACCTCAGGATCTGTCATTTAAAACTTCATGACGTTACCCCTACGCTATTAAGGCATTGTACTGGCCTAATTTTCCCTTTACACTAAAAGCTTATTTAAGACAATTACAGTCTTCCAGCAAATATAATCTAATCAAATCAATCAAAAGTGTACCTTCTGATCCTCTATTCTACATGCATAGTTATTAACTAGACAAATAAAATGAGAACAGGAACGCTAAAAAATTGTTAATCTCTCCATTATTTTATTTCATCAGGCTAGCGTAGAATTGATCATAAGCCAAGTATCTTAAATTTATAAATTAACATTATAATAATAGCGCACTCAATGACTGCATAATCTGCATTATCTACAAAGGAAACTAAGAAAATCCAGCCAAAGCTAACATGACATCAATGTACTGCCCTGATTTCGAAAAGCACTTCATTTTGTATTCAACGATAAAATCTCAATTTAACGTTAACTAGAGGTAGTTTGATTTAACACTATATAACAATAAGGCTAATACATTCAGAGACAATGAATAAACAAACACTGTCGTATTACATAAGGCAACTCAGTACTAAGCAGCAGCCAATAGGAATCATTAGAGAAGTCATGTATTTCTTTACGAAGTAACACTATGTTATGGTTTTCTCTCTCTCTCTCTCTCTCTCTAGAATTCTTCCATGTGGCAGGTCCAAGGTGCATACTTATACTCGGAGTCAGTTTTCACGCTCCTTAAAGAGCACCCATCGATCAGAAGTTAATACCTTTCCAAAAGGCTCCATTATTACCTTATGTAACCTATCTTCATATACGTAAAGAATAGCCTAGCTATGGTAACGTTACAAATTAAATACGGTTAACGGCGCTTCCACCTCCCGATGAACACATCAGTGACTGGGGAGGGCGGGATTGAAAACTCAAATTTTGATCTGCAGTTGAAAACCTAACCCATCATAAAAACCCAAAATTAGGCCCAGACCTTGCGATAAGATCAAGACTGATTGGAACTTCTTCAGTGAGGTTTCAAAATGAATGAGAGTGGAAAAAGTATCTAGTACTATAATAATATAATGTACACTAATATGCACTTATTTGTACTTATTTTTAATAGGCACTTGTATTTGTACAAAATACGAAGTATCTTGAAAGTACCAATAAGCTGAATACTATCTTTAAGGGTACAATTATTAAGAAAAACCAAATAGTCGTAATTTTTAATTAGTAATCTAAATTAACCTTTTAAAGGTTGGGATTGCTGACTACTTGACTATTGATCCAACAGCCAATATATATATATCCCCTTTGATTGATTAGCATTTTACTAAATTTTACTCTCTTTCTCTAGTGTTCTGTAAAGCGACAGGTCTATGATAGGCTCACAAATTCCTAGTCACATGCTCCCAAAGAGCACTCCCTCGATTAACGAGTTAATCCCTTCACTACGCCTTATCCACACTGTGATGTAGCCTACAGCTTGGGAATAGTATGGTTTCTGAAATGGTTTACAATTGCCGTCCTCAGTTCTTGCTCAGTAGCCGCCAACGACACTTGCATTTTACTGTTGGTCTATTCCTCAGAGCCCCGGACACAATACGGGGAAGTTTTACTAACACGAAATCGATGAAATTAAACATAAAAATATAAAATAATTAAAATCAACGAAAGTGTAGATCAAGTGTAGCAAATGGAATTCAGGGATCAGGCAATGTTAAATATCAGTTACCTCCCTCATTAAGAGGAAAATAAATGATCCTACAAAGCAGCAATCACAATAGTCTTGTCTAACAACACATAAAATTAAATTTATTTAGGAAATTATCTATTGGACAGAGACTGCTTTCTATTATCTTCCCTTGCTTCTGCACAAGTCGCACTCTTACGAAAAGAACTGATATAAATTGATTGTTATTAACTAAAAAGAAAGAATATCGCTCTCAGACGTATTGA
The DNA here is from genome assembly GCA_905160935.1 of Enchytraeus crypticus. Lineage (NCBI taxonomy): Eukaryota > Metazoa > Annelida > Clitellata > Enchytraeida > Enchytraeidae > Enchytraeus > Enchytraeus crypticus. The sequence goes on from CAJHZI010000713.1 coordinate 836,093, forward strand.
TAAAACATTTCCCAACGAGTTAACACACTATGTGAAGAGCCCTCAGGCTCGCGTTGGGTATGAAGGGCAATCGTTTTGTTTGTGGCGGGCAATTGATCAAATAAAGACAGGAAATGATACGTTGATTTTAGAGGGCAACGCTGCGGTTATGTTGATTAATATTGAAGTACTATGAACAGAAGAACATATTCGACATATCATATGACTGAAAGACTGAATTAATGAATGAAGATTGAAACAATTAAGCTTCTATGTTTACTACTACATACTCTAAAAATACTGCTTCGCTCGGCGGCAGTTATCAACATTCAGAGAATTCTATCTATTCTCTCTCTCACAGCGTACTGCTATTGGCAGGTCCCGGGCATATAACTCCTCTATTTTATGTCTGTTTTCATATCCATGTCCGAATGCATTATGAAATCATAAATATTTAAAGTATCGGTATCCTTCAATTTTCTTCTGTCATACTTCTCTCTATTAGCCTTCATCCTTTAATGAACCATCCCCTCTTAGAGGATTTTGTAAATTCATGACACTGAAGTATTTAATGCAAGTAATAAGTGTGTCAGGTGATTGTTATTGGTAATGGAGGATTAAAAGGATTGATAGTTGTGTAACGGGCTAGTAGATGACGATATTTTAGACAATACACAAGTATTACAAATCAAGAAAAGAGTCTCGAGGCTAAATATAGATTTTCTAAATATCTAAACAATGCACTTATAGATTCCTTTACAATGACTCGTATATACGTGTATGTAGTGCACTGGTTGAAATACACAAAGGAAAGACAAAGAGAAATTCCAGAGATGGAAAATAAATTACTAACACAACCAAACATGTGTATTCGCTACTTTATTCTTTGAAATATTTTAGTTATCTACATCACGCATTGAATCTTCGCAATAGAGGGTTCGTTACAGCTGAAAAGTGCTTAAAATATAATTTTGGTACGATGCTAAATATTAATTGTATAGTGGTACGACTACATGTATTTAACATTAAAAATTATTTGATGAGTTAATAGCATGCTAGCCGGATAAACAAGAACCCAAAGGCTCGAATCTCAGCGAATCAACTTATTGATCGCCTATCGGCTGGCTCGAGCTTTAATTTACTAGCTTTAAAGCTTCATTATTTGTTAGCAATCTGCTTCCATAAACTTCAAAATATGACAGCGATTTCTACAAGTCTCAGAGGATTCCCTAGCGTACATTTTATTATTCACATTTGCAACTATGCCTACACACAAAAATTAAACAAACATGAAAAAATACAATATTTACAGTCGCTTCATTCGCAATCCCCTCCCCATCTCTCGTTAGTATTACTAAATAGGCCTGATATATAGAAGTAAACAAGTACTATACAGATGAATATCAACGTACTAATGATATTGCGATAATTAACACCAGATTACAATATTACATAATTAATTCAATACCAGTGCACTCGTTCGTATATATTAAGATCCCCCGTATAATGAACTCAAACATAACTTAAGTTGACTATATTTTATTTATTTATTTAATTTATATAAAATTCCAAATTTATCTGTTTATGTACGAAATCAGTCTGGGTCTCTACAGTTTTTGCGCATTGATTTAGCCTCGACAATCGTGTTACTGATACTTACATCGTGTCTGTCCAGATTTTGATCAGACAAAAATGACAATCAATAATGGAATGAGCCAATATTAAATTGGCACTGGTCTACATGCATACTTGATATAGCGTCTCTAAATATACGGTATAGCGGAGTTTATTATTGGGATTGGCCAACAGTAGAACTATATTCTTATTTTAGTTGCTGATCTTCTAATATTCCTAATCTCTGTTTGTAGCTGCTTCGCTTTCCTATCAAAACTCGATGACTATGATAAAAAGTAAAGATGGGAATTTTATGAATTTCCAGAGCTCGGGTTCGGTTCGGTTCGTTGAAAATGAAAGTTCGGTTCGGTTCGGGTTCGGTTCTAACAAGGGTTCGGGTTCGGTTCGGCTTGCTTTTCAACTTCGATTCGAGTTCGAATTTATTTGGTTTGGATAATATTGCAATTGTTTAACTTTACTTATAATAATCATGGTTATGACACACATGTTTAAAATGGTTTATGGTAAATATGCCTAAAAATTCACTATGTCATAACAGCTGCCACATTTTTTCACCTGGGTAAAAAAATGACAATGAAAAAAGGAGAGAACTGGTATTTATTCCTGTACATTTCTTAAAATATTGTTAGTTGACAAACAAATGTTCATTACATAGATATTTAGCTTTATTATTGTATCTGAAATATTCTTCTTGATTGTAACGAGCAAATAGAATGCTTCATCAATTTTTAAATTTTTATTGTCACTATAGGCCTATATATTAGATACGTTTATAATTAAGTGGAAATGTCTTGGCTAAAATTTGATGCAGTATTTCAGAGACAAAGTGCAATTTAATAACATAAAAATGCCAAATAAAGATGATTTGGTAAACACGTGTACTGCCATAGAAAAATGATCATAATGTACACCGTTTGCTATCAACTGACCAGTAATAAGCTTCATAATTTCCTTTAAGGTTTCAAATTTTAAACTTTCAGATGAATTATGAAGTTACGAAAATAGTTATGAAATTATTGCATTGCTATGGTGCAAAATTATTTACTCCAGATAGTCCTAACGCATGTAGAATGTCACATATAATTATTTGTAAATCTGGTTGCAAAAATATTAAGGTAGCACACTGAAATTAGAAAAAATTCATAATTTGAATTTAACAAGAACAAATCCACCTAGATTGAGTCAAGCATTTTCAGATTTTCATAGAATACTCTCATCACTTTAGTCTCTTTGATGTTAATCTTCATTTCATATTTCAATGCCATATCATGCAGAGTATCCAATATCTTCTGTGGGTCCGTCTCGTTTCCCGCTACCATTCCTTAGTACCACTACCATTTAAAAATTTGTGTCAGAACCAGCCTTACCTGAATATATAACATAACATAACGGCACACTGGGTTAGGAAGCACAGATGCTTGTTTAAGACCCATTTCCTCCTACCTCTCCATGGTTCTTAGTAATCGTTGCTTTTTGATGGCGCATCAACTGCAACCGGCGCGGATTTAAGAATAACCTCCCATCACCCTGGGATTTTTGCTTCCTAAGCTTTTACCAACACTCATATGCTGTTAGATACTGTAAGACATGTAAATGCAAAAACTAATACATATTTGTATTGTTCTTACTATCTCTATGTAATGTCAGGCTGGTGAAGAAGAAAGGAACTACAAGAGTTTGGTTCAGTTCGGTTTGGACGAAGTCTGGGTTCGGGTTCGTTTCGGGTTCGGTCAGAGTCTGGGTTCGGGTTCGGGTTCGGTTCGGCCAGAGTCTGGGTTCGGGTTCGGTTCGGGTTCGGTCAGAGTCTGGGTTTGAGTTCGGTTCGGTTCGGTCAAAATTCTAGATTTTAGGGTTCGGTTCGGTTCGGGTTCGGTTCGATTCCCATCTCTAATAAAAAGCTTTATTATTAGGCTGGGCCGGCCGCAGAATGACGGAAAGTGGTCCAACCGTAGTTCAGTAAGTGTAGTGTTTAAATTTAGCGCTTGCTCTGTCATTGCATGCATAAGAGCTTTTATTAGTAATTGGAAATTTAGAAAAGTAGAACTTTACAAGATCCCCGTGTTGTGTCAAGGTTGCTTGAAGAATAGACCAACCGGTGACTGCCCGTGCCGTAGAAGGCGACTAAAGCACAGAGATCCATATCAACGTCAGAATGAGAATTCGGTTGATGAGCGCCTAGGCTCCATAAACTAAGTATAAAAATTGAAACGAATGGAAAAAATGGGGATTGACTATGATATGGTGAGGGATAGAGTGGATTAGAGAAGGTCTATTTGTATCCCGACCCTAGTTAAACTGGGATTCAAGGGAAGATGATGATGATGATTATGAAGTTTGAAAGAATAAAAATTTAACTATCAAATAACAGTGCTTTGAAAACTACGTCACTGTAGACCTCGACGTAGAGTAATAGCAACGAAGCAATTGTCATCATTCCAAAAGTGAACAATTTTAAGGTCAATTCTGATGATGAGCACAAAGTATTGGTTTCATTGAAGATGTGCTGATTAATGAGCGAAACATAAAGAATCTGTATGCCTTGAACTATTTTTAACTACAAAGAAACTTGCAGATAGAACGTTAAACGTATCAAATTAATATTCAACAGTTCACTATTTAAATTAGCCGATCAAGCAAACTCTCCTACTCGCCCAGTATAACTTCAGAAGTAATTTCATCATTCATCAAGTTGTTTCTGATCAGTTTGCTCATAAATTATATTTTATTTGCATTAATCGTCATCACAGGATAGCAGAGTCATTCAGATTCTCTTATCACTTATTCTCTTCTCACATATTCTCTTATCGCTTATTCACATATCACTTATTCTCTTATCATTTATTGTCTTCATACTATTCTCTTATCACTTATTCTCTTCTCACTTATTCCCTTCTCACTTATTCTCTATTCACTTATTCTCTAATCACTTATTCTCTTAGCACTTTTTCTCTTCTGCTTTATGCCTTATTCCATATCACTTGTTCTCTTATAATTTAGTTTCTTTATCACCTAGTTTAACGAGCTTGCAATGAGAAGTAATTTGATTTTGCAGTCAATCCCTGTCAGCTACGGTGTGAATATTTGCAGCTATAATGACTTTAGACAATAATTCTGTTGGTTTTACAATTTGGATTATGGTGTCATGTAATTAAGCATCGTCAATATTTGCACCGATTTTTAAACGGATCTTCAGAGAGTCGATTATAGTTTTTGCAGATAATACAAATCCAAAACAGATAACAAGGGTAGAGGTGGCAAACTGATTGATCATTATGATTATGTCTACAATTTTCTCCATAGTTTGGAAAGTGATAGGTCAAAGGTGCAATTTTCCTACTCATATCTGCTTCTCGATCCATATCAGCATGTAAAATCTATTATCTTAATTATTAATAAAAAAATAAAATCAAATCTGATAAAATCTTAATAATTATACTATCATGTTGCTGATATGGATCTAATATCTATTATCTTATTATAATAATCTATTATCTTAGATCAACAAATTAATTCCTTCCATTTGCAAACTGCGAGTTAGAATATGTTCCATGGATCCGTCTTTAGGTAGAACACTAACGAAAGGACGATAGACTTGGTATAGTAATAATAATAGTATAGTATAGTAATAGAATAGGATGTAGTCGTAAAAACACTGGCCCTGTCTTAACAGTCGCTAGTGATGAATTAAATAAACAGAACTGATAAACTGAACTCTACATAGCAGAAACTTTAAAAGATTTTAGTAAAATATTTACGTGTGAGTGTACCATGAAAGAAAAATATTGCCCTTACATAAAAACTGCAATAAACCAACGCGTGAGCACGCGTTCGATTACAGATGTATGCAAACATTTCCAATCTATTCAAACTTAAACATGAGATTAACTCTAATTCATTTTATATCCCTTCTAAAGCGAACCAGTGTTTATGTATATTTAATACTACAGCATGGTAATGACAATAAAGCACAACCGTTACTCATTCAATTGACTACAAAAAGGTTTGAAAAGACTGTCAGTCTCGTTCCTAAAGTATCGAAGCGTGAAATGGACTCGTCTTCAAATAACATAGAAGCGTTAGCGCCATAGCGTTTGGCCGCAAGACAACAGATATACGAGCTAACGGGAGAGAGAGTGTATAGCCATATGCGTGCCGGTAGAGTCAAGCCGGTTTCAAGATAAAAATTCCCTTGTTTTGTGGTTAATTAAAATAAGTTGACTGAATAAATTTATCGATTCAACGACTTACTACTTCAACGCTTTTGCACAGATTTATGATAAAACTATAAGATTTATGATATCACCGCATTAAATGATCATTTAATGCTGTTTAAGATCAGCGATTCCGATTATGATTATGATTACGATGATTGTGATTATGATAACGATTACGATTATGATTGTAATTATGATTATGATAACGATTAGCATGAATAATAATAATAATAATAATAATAAAGGTTTAACGTCCGTTTCCTCATACAAGAATGATGTCAGGGACGTCTCCCCATCACATGTCACTACAAATCGATTCACCTCAAACGATCTGAAAAACACGTGCTGAAGAGAAATAAAAGATCCTAAACAGTGCCGGTCCGGTGATCAAAAAAACAGTCAGGCAAGATGAAATAAAATCTATGGTGGCAAGAGATGTGTTTTCAACTTACAACAGAAAGTGGAAGTAGTAGAACATGAGCGAAGATCAGGAGGCACAGAGTTCCAAACAGTAGGAGCGGAGAAAGAAAATGAACGTCTACCTAACAAAGTGAGAATATCAGGAATTTTGAGCAGCCTGGTATCAGAAGAACGAAGCTTACGAGAAGGTTGATATTGGATTAGGAGATCAGAAAGGTAAGGAGGTTTACCAAAAAGGAGTGTTTTGAAAGTTAACAGAGCAATTTTATGCCTAATTCTTTGAACTACAGGAAGCCAATGAAGGTTATGATGATTATTATTATGATGAAGGTCATTATAATGATTATGATAATGATTATGATAATGATTATGATAATGATTATGATAATGATTATGATAATGATTATGATAATGATTATGATAATGATTATGATAATGATTATGATAATGATAATGATAATGATTATGATAATGATTATGATAATGATTATGATAATGATTATGATAATGATTATGATAATGATTATGATAATGATTATGATAATGATTATGATAATGATTATGATAATGATTATGATAATGATTATGATAATGATAATGATAATGATTATGATAATGATTATGATAATGATTATGATAATGATTATGATAATGATTATGATAATGATTATGATAATGATTATGATAATGATTATGATAATGATTATGATAATGATTATGATAATGATTATGATAATGATTATGATTACGATTATGATTACGATTTTGATTAAAATTATCATAATCAGGATTAGGAATGAGCGAGAAAGGACTCGTACAAACGGTAACGAATCGAGACAAGTTAAGAAATCTTGGGAGAGGATAGAAAACCTGAGGGGCATAGTATTGTCACGCATCACTGCGTGCTATTCAGTACAGTATAGAAGACGCTTCGTCAGTTGAGCTAGCAATGCATTATCAAATAGATGTCAGAGTTGTATTTGTTGAAACACATTCTTTCTCGTTGACATTGACTAGTTGTCGAGTCTCGTCCGGCGATGCTATATTCACCAGATCAACGATATCTTCACATGTCTATTCACCAGTTGACTGATATTTTTATATATCTATTCATCGGACGAATGGTATTTTTATATATTTATTCACCGAATGAATGCTATTTTAATATATAAATTCACCAGATGAATGATATTTTATTTATAAACTAATCAAATTTATTATATTTATTATATTTAATTAGCCATTCTCCAAATGAATGATATTTTAACTACGTACGTTTATCTATATCTCTATTAAAATATTTAAGGTCTACAAACTTGTTTGTCGTTCTACAATTTATTGACCTCAAGACACTAATAGAAATCAGTTACTGGCTTAAATCCTAGATATAATCTCAAGCACATAGATCTGTATAATGTGCAATACTCGCTTAAAATCCTAGGTATAATCTCATAGATCTGTATAATGTGCAATACTCCGAAAAATGAAAAATAAGTAACGATTTTCCGCTGTTATATGAAAATAAATGTAAAATACTGCATAAATAAACGTAATAGCAAAAGTAATGGTTTACCACTTCTTCCCTCTCTCTCTTAGTGCACTGCCTACTGCAGGCCCATGGTACATAACGCCTCCACTCTTCTCCGTCTTCCGCCTTCCTCTTCATTTCCACATATGAGTGGGTCTTTAAATCATCTAACATACCTAATCTCGGCCTGCCCCTGCCTCTTTTTCCTTCCATTCTACCTTCTATGACCTCTTTTAATAGACCTTCCCCCCTTAGAATGTGTCCTATCCATCTCTTCTTCCTATTTCTTAATACATTTATCAACTGTCTATCTGTGTCAACTCTCTCCAGGACTTCATCATTTGTAACCTTTTGAGTCCAGCTGATCCTCTCCATTCTTCTCCAAATCCACATTTCCAATGCCTCCGGTTTCCTAATATCTTCCTTCCTTTAGGTCCATGTTTCGCATCCATACAATAGCGTGGTCCAAACTAAAATTTTCACTATCTTTATCTTTGTGTCTTTCTTTAGACTTTTTGTTAATAGTTCTTTTCTACTACTAAAGGCCGCTTTTGCTTGTATAATCCTACTTCTTCCCTATCACAGGAAATCCCATCAGGGATCCTATCTCAAATAGACTCTACTGGGATTTGAACCTACTACCTCCTACTATTCTGATATCTCTATACATTGTCATAAATTCATACACCAACAACCTCAGTCTTTATCAACTGTGAATTAGTCTGACTGTCAACGTCACAAGAAAACGTCGACTATGATTCCATTGAATACGCGCAAACAAATAAAATATATATAAAACAAATCTATATGCATTGCATCAAGAACTACGTCAACTCAGTACAATTCACGTCGGTGTTTCTATACTATAATTAAAATACTACATACACATGCCAGCCACAACAGGCGCCATTTGTATTAGACTCGGGATTAAAAACAGTGCCGGCGTATGAACTGTGACACCAGTGAAGAAATTGACACCAGTGTCTCAGAGTCTTACCTTACATTCTCTACAAATTATACAGATCTAAAAGTGCCCAAATCTGACAAGTTTCTTACTGGGTCTGCACCATTAGACTCACTCTTTAGCATGGTAAAAAAATGTAAAAGATATATTTCAACTGGAAAACAGGCAACATTAAGCATAACATCTACCGAGTTTAGTAATATCCTGTATAAAAAACGACATATATAAAACCTACAACATATAAATATATATATACCAATGTTGTATATATAAATATTATATATATATATATATATATATATATATATATATATATAAAACGTCGACTATGATTCCATTGAAATGTTGTATGTATATATATATATATATATATATATATATATATATGTATATATATATATATATAAGTATATATATATATATATACATATATATATGTGTGTAGATATATATATATACATATACACTTATACACACACATACATATATATAAATATTATACTGTATATATATATATATATATATATATATGTATAATGTTTGTATATATAATATATATATACATATATATATATATATATATATATATATATATATATATATATATACATTATATTCTTCTTAAGTAACTTCACTAGCTTCCAGTCTCCGAGCGAATAAAATCTAAAATAGCTTCCTTGACTTTCAAAGATTTAAATTATAGTAAACCATCCTATCTATCTGATCTTTTATCAATCAATCAACCCCCTCGTAGTCTTCGCTCCTCTAGTAAAAACCTTCTCACTGTACCAAACATTAAATCTGCCATGGGCAGACACTCCTTCATGTTTTCTGCACCGACAATATGAAACTCCCTGCCACAAGACCTTCGATGTTGTGATACCTTGATCAATCGATCTTGTGTTCGATTGATACCTTCTTTGACAAGCTAAAAACCCATCTATTTCCGTCATAGGTCTAAATTTTGACCCGCTTGCTTTGGATCATGGACTTGCACTGTTTTGATCTCGCTTTCTCTTGTGGTATCTGTGTACTCAGTAGTCATCGTGTTTGTGTTGAGTCTGCAAGAGACGTCCCTGACTTTGCCTTATGGCGAGGAACCTGAAGTTAAATTCTATTGACTGATTGATTGATAAATACATATATACAACACGTATAAACCTATATATATATATATATATATATATATATATATATAGAGAGAGAGAGAGAGAGAGAGAGAGAGAGAGAGAGATTATATAAAACGAAAAAACTCCCGTCCAGTAAGTATTTTAGTAATATCTTAACAGTTATGGTTCCAATTTAAGAAGAAATAAATGAAATAACAAGCACTCAAATTAACAAGAAATAGCAGAACTAACATAGAGTCAGAATAACAACAAATAACAGAAATAATACGCAAAAAAGCTAAAAAGCGAAAAGGTAATGTTAACGTCAGTTTCTTCCCTCGAAAGCGATGTCAGTGACGGGCGAGCCCAGGATTTGAACCCCGCACATACTGATCCGCGGTCGAGTACCTTACTGACATCGCCACTGGCTCCAGCCAATATTGCAATTGCAATAGCAAGAAATATCAAAACTAATATCACACGCAATAATGAGATATAACATAAATATCATCATTCACAATTTAATTCATTCGATGTAGTTTGACGAACACATTTTTTCCAAGAGTTATTAAGATGATGTAAAATACATAAAGAAGACTATTCTATATAACTAAATCAGAGTAACATTTTTTGAAGTTTTAAAAACAGCATATTCTATTAATCAAACAATAAACCAGTCAATAATCAAATACAATATTTCCTCTGATTTGAGGGAAGAATACATATAATTACTAACAAGAAACAGCAATATAAAATTACTAATATAATTAAGTAATATAATTAAGTGCATAATTACAGCTCAAGAAGATAAAATGCGAGACACTCTTTATAGACAAACTGAATCTGTGGTCTGTGGTTTTCGCTTGGATCTATGACTCAGCTTATGATATTTCATATATATATATATATATATATATATATATATATATATATATATATATATATGTATATATATATATATATATATATATATATATATATATACATATATACTGTATATCACAGTTTCTTTACTATCTACGGACGACTGATACTACACAACTGCAGCTGGCTATCGTATCACCACACGTCAGTCATATTTCTTAAACTATTAAGTATTCATCAATAAATAAAGCATTAAACTGTCTCCATTATTAGTCTATCTCTCTCTTCAACTCTCTCTTGCTATCTCTTTTTTTCATTTTTATCTCTCTATCCGTCCACCTCTATCAATCCATCTCTCTATCTCTCAATCTCTATCCATTCATATATCTATCCATACATCAATCCATCTATCCATCCATCCATCTATCTATCCATCTCTCTCTCTCTCTCTCTCTCTCTCTCGGTCTGTCTCTCTCTAGGTCTTTAACATGTACCACATGTAACATGCAATCAAATGTAACCATTGGCTGGAGCCAGTGGCGAAGTCGGTAAGATAATCGACCGCGGATCAGTAGGTGCGGGTTTCAAATCCTGGGCTCGCCCGTCACTGACATCGCTTTCAAGTGAGGAACCTGACGTTAACCTTAGCTTTACCAGCTTTTTATCATACAATCACACTACTTCAATCAGACAGAAGTGCGATTTCAGAATTTCAGACATTAAAATACATCAAAATGTTCAGTTCTTGGCAAGTCTCAGTATTTAATTGAAAAACAAAAATATCCGCTTTCATCTTGCTATATTAATCTAACGATCGAAGTCAAAATACATATCGAACATCGTTGCACCCATTTTAGTATAATTCGTATCGCATTAGTATCTATCAATCATGCAAACTGCACGCTTCACTGAATTTTTTCATCTTTATACAAATTGTACTATTTTTCATTTTGACTATAACCATAATGTCGATCCCGCGTCTCTCTCTCTCTCTCTCTCTTTGTATGTGTGTGCTTATGTGTGATGCTTCTCTGACAACATAGCTCTCTCTGTAACTACAAGTAACTATTTTGTGCTGCAGTGATAGTCGTTTCTGGTATTTCACAAATCTCGCTCCACGCTACTAGCGCTATCACCGCTACTCGCGATAGAAAAACTTCTCTCTGCAACCAGAGTCACCAGACTAAGAACAGAACTTTCCTCACAGAAATATAAATCTAAAATAACTCAAAATATACGACACTAACTGCACTAAGTTGATACCAATTTTAGTTCGAGCAGAGACTTTTGTATATACAAATGAGACCACTAAAAATATTAGATTCTCCTAGCTCTAAAAACCGTTTTCTATGATGCTGGAATTTAAAGGCTTAAACCAAGTCTGAAGGTTTTAGTACATTGATGCTGAAGACCTACATAGAGACTACAAGATAGAGAAGCTCAAATTCGTGCAACGATAGAAGATACTGGAATTGACGGAATAACTGGTATTCGAATCCAGAACCGCCTTCGTATCAGAAGGGTCTCCTAACTCAGTCATTTAACCACTTCTTTGATACAGGATGGGATGTGGCATAAAGGTTAGAGTGTTCGGAAGCAAGTGACCTGGATTCAAAGCCTAAATCAATCAACAACAAATCGATATCCCCTAAGACCCCTGAAAGCTTAATCTTGTATTCACTTTTTAGTAGCATGGTTCTGCGTAGTTTATTAAGGCTGCAACATAATAATAGTAATAATAGTAATAATAATAATAATAATAATAATAATAATAATAATAATAATAATAAAGGTTTAACGTCCGTTTCCACATCCAGAGATGATGTCAGGGACGTCAAATATAAAACACATTTAAAGTATGTTATTCATATCACATATTTATTTACAGTCTGTTAGTCTTTAAGGTCTCCATTTCGCTCCACCACCCGATAAGACTGCAGTCGATATATCGTTCACGACCTGGAACGAGAGAATTGAAATTTGAGTTGGTCGAGACTGGGATAAGACGCGGAGGCGCAAGGCTCCAATCTCTCTGAGGAGATAACAGTATCTACACCTGACATCACAATACTTGCTCTACCTAAACAACTGTAGCGTTTACATAAAACACTAGACGGTCCGCAATACAGAACAAAATTTATATCACAAATTCATCATCATCATCGTCAACATCATCATCATCATCTTCTACTTCTCTTGAATCCTAGAATAACTAGGGTTGGGATTATAAAATTTCGCAGCAAGTTCTGGTGTCTAGGCGCACTCAGCATCCAAATGCCGTTGGTTTGGATCCTAGTGGTTTAACGTCTTTTACGACACGTGCAGTCCACAGTTGGTCTATTCTTCAGCAACCCGGACACAGCAATGGTAAAAGTTTATATAAGAAATTACATATAGTCTATAATATATACATGTCGTCTCTCTCTTTCTTATGACCTACCAAATAAAAGCATAAAATAATAGATTTTTAGGTATCATTTGATGTTTATTTTATTCTCACTCCAAAAATTACTCATAAGTAATCGTTGCCTTTGATATGGTTATGCTTTGTTATTCCTTCGCTGTTACCCTAAAGTAGTGATTATACCTTTCTTCAATTCTGCAGATATGGGTTGATTAAGGTCTTTGAATTTTGAAATAAAAAATCAGCACTGTGAAGATAAAGCTCTACCAAATGGCGAAACCCAGACTCTAATGTAGCGACATTTAATTAAATTATTGAGTCTGGGTTGATTGCCCATTTTCCTGTGAATATCATCGTTTGTCTATTTAAGTGTTCGGCGTCTTTCACTGTATTCGTTTATAATATTATATATATATATATATATATATATATATATATATACATATATATATATATATATAATATATATATATAATATATATATAATATATATATAATATTATAATATATATTAATTAATTAATTAATTAATTAATTAATTAATTAATCAATCAATCAATCAATCAATCAATTCATTCATTCATTCATTCATTCATTAGTGAATTAGTGAATTAGTGAATTAGTGAATTAGTGAATTAGTGAATTAGTGAATTAGTGAATTAGTGAATTAGTGAATTAGTGAATTAGTTAAGTAGTTAAGTATTTAAGTAGTTAAGTAGTTAACTAATCGACTAATCGACTAATCGACTAATCCGACTAATCGACTAATCGACTAATCGACTAATCGACTAATCGACTAATCCGACTAATCGACTAATCGACTAATCGACTAATCGACTAATCGACTAATCGGACTAATCGACTAATCGACTAATCGACTAATCGACTAATCGACTAATCGACTAATCGACTAATTGGCTAATTGACTAATTAACTAATTAACTAATTAACTAATTAATATTTGAGACAGTCTATTTGTATCCCGACCCTGGTTAATCTGGGATTCAAGGGAGGATGATGATGATGATGATGATGATGATATATATACTATACATGTACCTACAAGTTTGATTTTCGGCCTGCCAGTAACAAGTACAGAGTAACTAGGAACTAGTTACAGCCAGTAACTAATGTAAGGTACAGACAAACAGAAATTAAAAGAATTAAAACGAGATATACAACTATGGACGTTTAACTAAAAGAAGTTCTATATAAACGTATTAAAAGATAGATACACCCGTATCATTGTCAAGCCATCAGTTCTTGATATACTGCTCTAACCTAGCTAACCTTTACCTTTCTTAATTTTTGAACCGGCACATAGTCGAATGAGTTCCCTGCCATGAGAGCGAGAATGAACCGCAATGCATGGAGGCGAGAGACATTGTGAACGCTTGGTTGAGCGTCTGGTAGAGTTATATTTCTTTTTATTAAACTGTATATAGCATATTAGCAAATATATCAGTAAATATTAACTCAATTAATACACTTTGTGTTATTAGTTTTTATGAACAAAAATTAAAATAAAGCAATCAAATAAGATATATAAAAACATGCCTTATTTCATTGCTTATTTAAAAACTATTATTTAACTATTAATAGTTGACGTCAAGCAGTAAACTAGTAGTAACTAGGAGAAAGCTTATAGTCAAAAATCATCATTAGAAGTACGCTAAAGTAAACAAAGATACTAAGCTTTCCTGATTAATGATTATTCACATTTAGCAGAAATATTAATTATTAGTTACAATATTTTTGCACAAACCGAGCAACACAGAAGCAACTGTCATCACAACAGGAGCTACAACAGTTAAATTTCATCTCTCTCTCTCGCTCTCTCTCTCTCTCTTAGTGCACTGCCTACTGGCAGGTCCATGGTACATAGCGCCTCCACTCTACTCTGTCTTCCGCTTTCCTCTTCATGTCCACATATGAGTGGGTCTTTAAATCATCTACCATACCCAATCTCGGTCTGCCTCTTAAATTACATAGACTATGTCTAATTTAATCGAAAGCCCATTGTCACCGGCTAAAATTAGCCGGTCAGATCATTTTATCGAGTTTACATCTATCAACAGACGCTAAATCGTTCGATATCTACCTCGTTAGAACGTATGTTTTGATTTGTAAAGGCCTGGCTATATTTCAAATGGACAGAAGTGTCGATAAGGAGATTATCAAACTACTGGTGAGTTCATACAGACAGTTTACAAATGTATTTAATTTGGCGAGAGATGGGATAATTTTCTGCAATCAAATGCTCCGGTACTCACTGTACAATAAAGGGTCACTCGTTTAGCAGCACGTTAGCATCCATGTTGACTTGTGTTAGATTCAATAAATTAATGACTGTTTCTGTAATTTCAGCTAGTTATCGACTTTTATGACAAATTTATAGAAAAAAATATTTCTCTCTCTCTCTCTTAGTGCACTGCCTACTGGCAGGTCCATGGTATATAACGCTTCTATTCATCTCTATCTTCCGTCTTTCTCTTCATGTCCACATACGAGTGGATCATTAAATTATTTATAACATTCTTTTTGATAAAAAATATCAATACATTTTAAATCATATTTATATTGGTTTCACTTAATTTATTATTTTTAAGTTCATTTTGCTTTTAACTGAAATTTGTCTACTTATATATAGCATTATTTTGGTAACTAATGATTGCGTTATAGTCTAGATAGTGTTCTCACAAGAAAATCCTTTGATTTTTTAAATTTTAACTATCACAAGTACCTCTATCATTATTTTAAGATTAAATATTGCGTAATCCTCCATTAGCGACAATGAATAGTGCAGTTTACGGGCAACTTAGGATCGAGATTGTTATTTATATAAAACTACGTGATAAGAGTATAAAACAAAAAGTTAAGTATTTCGCAGTGGTCACCTGCAACTCTTCCATTATAATACTTCTAAGATAGTCGAGAGTTTTTCTATTAACTCAATGGAGTCAAAGAACAAGTGACTCTTGACTATGTGGTAGATAACAACTGCACAGTCGCTAACAGATTTATGCCAATATGTACACTTGTACACTTGTACACAGTACATACAAAGTGTATTAAAACAGTCCACAAGCTTTACTGTATATAATATATAGCGACTCGTTGGCCAGGTAAAACTACTCAGGAACATAATAATGTTGCTTTATATTTCTTAACACTTCATGAATGAATGTATATACATATATATATATATATATATATATATATATATATATATATATATATATATATATATATATATACATGTATATACTGTATATGCTATAAATACATGTATATAATGTTTATATACATGTTTATAATATATGTATAGATATATTTATATAATAGAACATATATTAGATATGTATATACACATAATTATATATATATATATATATATATATATATATATATATATACAAGTATATATATATATATATATATATATATATGTATATACATGTATATATATACATATATATATATATATATATATATATATATATATATATATATATAGACACACACATTAGTCCATATACATAAGAGAGTAACTGAGGAAGGCAACGGCAACCATTGCCTCAGGACATCATATAATTTCTAGGCTATATGCTACAGTAATGTGTGGATAAGGCCTAGTCTTTTATGAGGGCATTATATTGCTAATCCATGGTCTTGAGATGAGAGAGCTGCCATGACGGATAATTTGACAACTAATTTGACAACTAATTTGACAACTAATTTGACATATTGATCTAAAGAGAAAAGCAGATGATAGAAATATGTGCAGGAGTTATATGACAAGGACCTGCCATTAGGCAATGCACTAAGAGAGACTCGTACGAAGGTTCAATTGGATTTATATAATAAACTATACTCTAACACACCAATATAGGCAGAACATCGGGAACTGCACTTTACGATGGAGGCACACATTTGGTAGCCTGTCATAGTGATGATATTTAAACGTGGATCGGAAACTGGAATTGTAGGAGATTTCTCGCAATAAATGTATCCAAACACGAATGACTGGCTATTCAATTAAACTGCGTCGTTGACAGATGTAAGCTATTTAAAAGACATTTCAGCAAGAAAACTGTAATTAACTGCATTGATGTGTAAAGTAATGGTCAACTTTAAACCTCAAGTCGACCGGAACCATTCAACCACAATCCTATCTGCCCCTTCCCCCCTTTTACCCACCCCTCCCCCGCTCTCCCACCCATCTCATCTCCAGACTGACCTCCATGCTCTACAATAACATTTACTCTTTTTCTTTTCTGCAAGCCTCAACATTCAACAAGAATGCAGCAACAATTACGAGAGCTATAAATGTCAAAAGAGTCAATGACAACACCGAGCACTGTGGAGCCAAAGCCGAGCAGACGAGCAAATAACAAAATAGTCTAAAATACGGGACAAACTCACTCAAAAGTAATATAGTACAGACCACATTGTAACTTAGATCCATAATAAAAATAATAATTGTTTTAGAATAGAATAATTATATGAAAGTAACTCCGATAACCTGTAATAGTATATACCGACTCATAACTCCTTTACATGAAAGAATTAATTTAATGACTTTAACTGAAAGCATCACAATATCGAGCAAATGGAATAAGCATTGAGATTGCTGTGAGTGATCTCTCTCTCTCTCTCTCTCTCTCTCTCTCTCTCTCTCTCTTTCTCTACCTCTTCAATACAATCATATATATATATATATATATATATATATATATATATATATATATATATATATATACAGTATATTATATATATATATATATATCAGAAATTCAGACATTACTCAAATGTTGCATCTATGCTAACAGCCGAGTTATCGAATAAAATCAATTCAAATAATGATGTAAACAACTGAATTTAAACAAATTTGTGAGAACATTTAAAGGTTTACGTCTATTGATACTGCATGTATTATTGAAGAATGTATTGACTTACTTTACACAGCTCTAATACATGTGGTCTAGAAAAATGGTGCTTTTGGAGTGTTTTCCAATATGGCCTTCTAAGGTCGATACACCGCCACCTAGGTATGCAGAGTGCTGAAGCTTTGAATGAAAAAATCTCAGGGCTTTGGAAGGTTATTCTTAAATCGGAGCCGGCCTTAAATTGTTGCGCCATCAAAAGGAAACGATTACTAATTGCCATAGAGAGGAAGGATGAAATGGGCCTTAAACAAGCATCTGTGCTTTCGGACCCAGTGTGCCGTTATGTTACACAAATAGGAAATTATAATGACACTATGAACTTCGACTCAGTAGAGTCTTAGGACACGAGTGGAATACGATGAATTGACTCAGCAGTGATCCAGACAAAACTGGATAAAATTGGGGGACGCATGGGAACTTAGCTCCACTAGCTCTCATACTTTTCAAGTGAGTTCCCTTCTTGGGGATCATATTATAAATACTACGGGCCCTGTTACATAGAAGGGGGTGGGACATAAAAGTTTGACAGTTCTACTAGCTCTCAATTCTAACTTTAACCACTAATAAAAACAAACAAACTAAAATAGAATACAAATAATGAAATATAGTCAAAATAAACTTGAATGTTAAATAAAAACTAATTTATAATAGTAATAAATTTAATGTACTGGTCCTACCTCGTTGATCTTTATGTTCTACAAGTTGTGACGAAGCATTGGGCGCATCTGAGCTCTGACCTTTGGTCGAGTCGACGGTGCTTTTTGGAAAATCACCAGAATTATTTTCCGTTTCGTCAGGATTAGCCAAATCTGGTATTGGATTTACATCTTCTGAATTATTCTGCCTCACAGCGTTGATGGCCGATAACCTCCATAAAACGAAGGCCAGCATGAAGATTCGTTTAAATCCTGTATATTCCATATTGAGTACAATTCCTGAAGAATAGTTTCGTGGTGTTTAATCCTTATAAAAGTAACCCTATTTATAAGAGTCAACGGGGATTAAAGTAACATCCTGTCTATAACTAAAATATATTGCAATTATAATGTTCAATATCTCTCGATACTATAACAATATAAATTATAACTCCTGATGAAGTTACTAGGATATATAGCAAAACTCATGGGGTACCATGCTATAACGTTATAAAATCACTCAACCACAAGCTTAATATCTCTGACAGCAACAACTCTACGGCAGTTCTGCTAAACGCTCGACTTCAAACTCAACCAATCAGAGGACAGAAGGAAAAAGTCAACTGCTATAAGAGTTTTGAAATCATAATGAAGACAATCTGAAAATTTGCTCAGAGACTGCGGGTCTATATTAATATAAGTAACATCAAAAATTAAGAAATAAATAAATATGCGAACACAAAATGTAGTGAAAATAGTTCTTAAAATTCTTAGAGTTTTTAACAGAGTATATTTTGAAACTTTACCTCCTATACCTTTAGAGAGGGAACGGCGATTACTTGGTCCAGTTTTGAAGTCAATGCGCAAAATAGTGAGTGGCATAGGCTTAGAGAGGGGCCCAAACTGGGGAGAGGGTGGTGTTCTCCTCTTCTGATAAATGAAGATTTCAGGTGAAAACAATTTCAGTCTTTGGCTTTAACATCAGATAATGTTGGGGATACTACTAGATATTGTCTAGAATCGACACTGAAATTAGATGATGCCTGTATTGGATACTTTTTAGCGACGCAAGAGAGAGAGAGAGAGAGAGAGAGAGAGAGAGGGAGAGAGAGAGAGAGTAAGAGAGAAATGTTTATTGTTATAGTTCAAACTAATAAATACCAAATGTCCTGACACCAAACCAATAATAGAGAAACATAAGAAAAATAAGATAAAAATAAAACAAAGCATCAGATAGTTCGAATACACATGAAAAAGAGCCGCCAGGGAAGATGATATACATTATCTAGCGGACCACTGTCAAAAGACTGTATTGATTTACAGATACGGAAAAACAAATAAAACAAGTTAAACAACCGTCAGAAAGAAACATAATTGTACTCTATCTCGCTTACTATCAGCAAAATTCGCTATAAATTCATATACATGTAGGTGAAAGTTAAACTTAGGATTTAAAACAAAAGGCACAGGCACGATTAGATTGCTTGGATAAACCTTAGGCAACTGAATATCGAACTTGATATGTATATGCCAATTGTATTAAATGATGGGCAGAAGTTCAAATCAATGGTAAAATTGAAAGTTTAACTGCTAAAATTTGCAGAAAAAGTTAATTTTTATTTAAAGTGTAGTTGATGTACTTCTTAGTTAAAAGTTAATTTCGGTGACTCCATTTCCTTAAATCTTGCGTTTTAAAAACGATATTGAAGGGCAATGAATATCATAAACACTTGATTAAAATGAATTTCTTTAAAAAATATTTTGTTGACATTTGCGTGTTACTTAATTCAAATGTAAGCGCCACTTCCTGCGACGTTTCAGCTAGGCCTAACTATTAAGGTTTACTATGGTATCAGAGGCTGAGATTCTGTGAAAACCGAAAGGTAGGCCTAATTAGCTACTTAATTAGGCTTTTGAAACCTTTCCATGGTATTATGCGTTATTATCTACATTTTCATGACTATCTAATTTGTGATTTTCTTTGTATCAGTGTTTGTCTTGATCACATCATTGCTATAGGCCTAGTGTTGCATATTGTTGATGCTTTAATTAGATACAATAATCATCAACATCATCCTCCCTTGAATCCCAGTTATGTTAGAGTCGGGATACTAGTTTTAACTAAGATAACTTTACCACTCCTCCGTCATTTCTAGGCTTTTGATGCGTGGTACTAGTAGGCTAAACTATTTGTAATAATCCTGAGCTTGTCCGTCACTGACATCGCTTTCGAGTGAGGAAACTGACGTTAACATTAGCTATACCTGCTATATAAGTTGCTACGGAAAGTCTACAGAGGTGATTAGGGCAGAGAACAGCGATGTGATGTATTCAAGATTTAAGAAATATAGAATCTAATTCTATCATATTTTGTATTACTAAATACCGCTTTGATATAATTGTACCACTTCCCTTCAATTTACAATTTCTCGTAGCGTTGCATCCAATTCCAAACCTCCAGGGTCTCTGTAAAATTCCAATAACTTCGTAATTTTAACGCAAATCATAATTTGGGAGGCAAAATCGATCAAATTGGTGACAAGGATCAGTATTAGTAGTGTTATGTTACCTACCATATACAGATTCATCATATGAAATACTTTATGACTTCAATTAAATGTTTTGTAAAGACACACACAGGTAGGCCGGACTTGGGTGTTCACCGCCCGTAGGCCCTAAACAGGCCCTGTTTAAAATAAAGACAAATATTGACTTACAATAAAGTTAGTTAATGTACTTTATTTTATCACAAAACTGAGCTACTTTTATGCTTTCATGCTACTTTTGGACAGTTTCTTGGAAAATTGTAAGAAACAAGCACACTGAGCGCACGATTGAGTGGCAGCATTCGTTCTTGATCACATACATTGGAACATATTATCTATTGTCTATTGTATTTTATTTATTAATATTATCCATTATCTACTTTATATTATCTACTATCTTTTATCTAATTCTATTATTTATTTTCCACTATACAGTATATTATCAATTATCTATAATTAATTTACTATTATCTATTTTCTTAACCACCATTTCTATATAGTTTTGTCATATCCGGTGACAAGTCTTCGAGACTGTTCTACATACTACCATATTCCTGACACGTTTAATCCTTTCCATGAGTAAAAATTTATGTTTTTGCTGATTTCTCGTGTTTTGTTCTGGACACTGAAGAATAGGCCATCCGTAAACTGCATATGTCGCAAGAGACGATTGAGTAATAGCTGAGGAAGGCAAAGAGAAACCAACTCTGAAACCGCATTATTTTTGATCCATAGGAAGCATTAAGTTGTGAATAAGCATAGCCATTTGTGAAGGATTAACTCGTTAATTATTTGGAGTGCCATGAAGCGCGAAAAGCAACATATAAGTACAAATATGTACCTTAAACCTATAGCACTTGGCAGAACACTATAGAGAGAAAGAAAGAGGCGTTGTTGATAGCATCCATTGGCCACAAGCTTCGATACATGATCTTTCCTTGGTCGATTCGAGGGGATATCCTTTAATTATTGAATTATCTGGTCTTTGAACTTTATCCACTTGCTTTCGAGGCGAACACTCTGTATAGGCCTAGGCATAATATTATCTACTATCTATTTCTGTTATCCACTTCACTTACATGTATGTCAACTGAGGTTCTCTTTACTCAAGTCATCTGAGCGTTTTACAATATCATCATTCACAAGATGTCCGCATATTTCGCTACAACTTGTAACGTAAAGTTTTGAAAACGTAAGGAATTTCTGGTCAAGGCTTTTTCTTGCAACACATGGGCCAGTGCTTAAAGTGGAAATTGAGAGCTAGTGTAATTGCTAAATTTTTAGCCATTTCTCCTTCGCCTTTACATATCCCTTAGTATCTACATGTAATATGGGCCCACAACTAGGGGAACTCACTCCAGCAATGAGTTTTTTCAATGAGAAGTGCAAGGCAATTCAATTTGCCTTGCACTGCTCCGACAAAATCAATAAACTCAGGTCCGCTAACACTCGTGCAGCCAACTCAACACCTCACTACATTCAACTAACCAAATCAATCCATGAGCAGCTCCACAGCTTTACCCCTGTCATCATCGGCGAGATTACGCAACAAGTATTGGATTCACTCCCCAAGCATTTTGTGATCTCGATCCTATTCCTACTTCTCTCTTGAAGAAGTGCATCCTTGTTCTTGCGCCCACAATTTCCCAGATTGTCAACCTTTCCTTGTCCACTGGCACATTTCCTCATTCATTCAAAAATGCCATCGTCACACTACTCTTGAAAAAGCCCTCACTGTATAAAGAATCACTTTCCAACTACAGACCAATATTTAACCTATCATACCTCTCCAAACTCACTGAGAGGTTAGTTTTTCGTAGACTCTCCACTCATCTCGAATCCAATGACCTATTTAATGAACACCAATCGGCATACACTAAAAACCGCTCTACTGAAACTGTTCTTCTCTCAATCTGCAACACCATCACCAACGCCATGAGCGCTCAGCGTGTCACTGGGCTTTGCATGCTCGATCTATCTGCGGCCTTTGACACCATAGATCACCAAATCCTCCTACAGCGTCTTTCCTCTTGGTTTGGTATCCATGGCAATGCTCTTGCATGGTTTACCTCATATCTTACCGATTGTGCTCTCAGCGTAAAGTGCAAGAGTACGCATCTCCACCTTCCAACCTCAAGTACGGTGTGCCTCAGGGCTCCGTTCTTGGCCCAATCCTGTTCAACCTCTACACTACACCTTTAAGCTCATTGATTTCCTCTCATTCACTTGACCACCAACTTTTTGCTGACGACACTCAGCTATACACATGCTTCACCCTCACTCCTATCCTGATGCCAAAGCATGCCTACAGCAATCCTTCCAGTCGATTTCTTCATGGATGTCCTCCAATTTTTTAGCGCTCAATCCATCCAAGGCTGGGTTTGTGCTATTTGGGACACCTCAACAACTGTCAAAACTGAATGAGGCTTCCCTCTCTCTTACCTCTGACCTGGCCATCACACCTGTTTTATCTGTCAAGAGCCTCGGTGCACCCTCGACCAGCATCTCACATTCCACGAGCACATCACCAAAACTTCACAGGCTTGCTTCTTCCACATCAGAGATCTACGTCGAATACGACCATATCTTACCGTTGAGACCGCTTCTACCATCGGCGCGGCTCTCGTGCAATCCAAACTGGACTACTGTGACTCCTTGTTTCTGAATCTCCCAAGCTGTGAGATCGACAGATTACAGTTCATCCAGAATTCCCTTGCACGTGCATTCTTCCGCCGCTCTAAGCACTCCCATGTGACTCCTCTCCTGAAGTCTCTGCACTGGCTTAAAGTCAGAGAAAGCATTGTTTACTTCTCATTAATTAATTGGCAGCTTCTCTGACATATAAGTCTATTACTACCCCGGGCAAAGGTTACAAGTCCCACTTAATACAAGTGAGACAGCCTTCCTCCATGCAGTCATCCACTAGGTCCTCAAAGATAATCACTTTAGAGCGACCTAGCATCCCTTCTCGCAGTAAGCTCTCCAAGCGCTCCTTCCAGCACACTGCTCCTCAGATCTGGAATTCTCTTCCTTCCACTTTACGCACCCCCCATCTTCTGCTGATCATCCTTTCCTTTCATTTGAACAGTTTCATAGACGGTTGAAGGCTTCTTTTTGACCACTCATATCCAACCTTTGCACATGAACTGAGACCAACACGCAAACCTCCATTCCACTAGTACCCTTCCTCGGACTGAACTCTCGGATTTTTGATCGCACCGTTTTTGGATCCCACACTCTGCTCATCGGATTTGATTTGGTACCACAATGCTCAATGTTGTCATTGACGACAGTAGCAACTCTAATTTTGTTGTTGTTGTCCAGCAAATAACTGCTAATTCAGTTTAATAGTTAATAGTTAAAAATAAGTTAGGCTATAGTTATCTGGCTCATTCCTCGACTAGACTAATTCGACTGTTTTGATGTTAGTAAGAACGGTAAGCTTTTCTATATTAAAAAAGCGAAGTATTTTCGTTTACAAATATGTAAACTAAATGTCTAAATGCACACGGTCTTAGACATGGAGTAATTGGCCAGAGGTGACCTATCACTAATGTCATTAAAGTACTATATTTATTTTGAATTTTAATAAAAATTGTATTAGTTTCATGATGGGTCAATATTAATCAGGTAATTTTAATTTTTGGTAATCATGCGCTTACTTAGTTACTTTTAAACGCCTATACCATTTCAGTAGATACTTCACATGACTCATTTTCTTTTTTGAACTCCGAAGCTTAATTTATTTGGTTTCGTTATATTAGTCAATTTTAAATTAGCCTATTTGTTTATTCTGATCATCTAAAAAATATCATTTTCTTTATTTTGATGTTTCACTCGCAAGCGTCTGCCCATTGTAGGCTAGTGGTTCTTGATGTGAAAATGGTCAATTGTATGGTTATAATAAATTGTATGATATTTAGTAGTGTAACATATATTTTTAGATTTCGTACTTGAGCAGACTTTTGCTAGAGACATTATTTTCAACATGTCCATGTATGCCTGCAGCCTACAAGTGAATACTATAAATGAGTTCATGCTTTTTCATGTTAGTCGCTTGCTTATTGCTTGTATATTTATCTTATTGCACTATATGCCTATGTATGTTTCTATTATTGTAACATTTGTGCGGAGAGATAATTAAATAAACAACTCGAAAAGCAAAAAAAAAGCATCTTTAGTTGAACCAGTGGCGGAGCCAGGAATATTAATGAATATTCAGGAATTTTTTAACGTGGAAGCAGTGCGTATCATCTTAAAATATTTGGGTGACAGTTTTAAATTGTGCTGGATAAACCATAAATCGATAATCAATGCAAATGTCTTAGGTATGGGGGAAGCTGGGGTGGTAGCCCTTTTTTGAGGGAGCTGCCCCCGTGTCCCCTCTCATAGTTACGGCCTTAGTTACGCTGCATGTCTCTGCAGCCAAGGTTTTGTGCATTTCATGCACGCATGTATATCCGACCATACTTTGCTGATCGATTTCTATTCAGGAAATATCGAAACAATTCTGTGCAGCTTAATTTATGTTTGTGAAAGTAGAACGCTATACATTTATTTATTTATTTATTTATCAGAATGGTCACATTATACATTTCTGACAAACACATGTGCGTATGAACTGAAGGATCAATTATAATAGGCCCTATGTGTGACTGGTAATAATGGTCGTGGCAGCACTAACACATAAAAGCTTTAAAAAAGCTACGGTTAACGTCAGTTTCCTCACTCGAAAGCGATGTCAGTGACGGGAGAGCTCAGTATTTGAACCCCGCACCTACTGATCCGCTGTCGAGTATCATACCGACTTCGCCACTGGCTCCAGCATTTGCAATTACTAAAAACGATGTGTAAAAGCAGCGACTACAAATAAAAAGTAAAGTTTAAAAGATCGCTAATCTAATACAAATATAATTGTTGCAAAATATAATAGTTACAAAATCTCACTATTTCCTAGTGCTTTTCCTTTTGGCAGGCCCATGGCATATAACTCCTGCACATATTTCTATCCTCTGAAATTCTGAATTTCTCTTCATATAATATATTTTTCTTCATATAACTAATTAGCTTTGCAGATGATAAATGTACCAAGTTGGAAAACAGTTTGTAGCATTAGTGGTCATCGATCCTCATCGACGAAGACAGTGTCCAAGGTGGTCAAGTTGGGGCCTACAACTTATTCTGTATTTTCGACAGAGTTGAGTCAATTATACAATAGTATATTTAAATCTAGAGGAGGGAGTTGAGATCTTTGTTCCTTTTTAGCCCTGAAAGCTAATAACTGCCATAATAGCCAAAATAATGATTAAAATGTGATAAAATTTTAAATGTAAGATAAATAATAATGTTAATTTGGCCTGTGGCGATGTCGGTAAGATATTTGATGGCAAATAAGTATGTACGGGGTTCAAATCTTGGGCTCGCACGTCATTGACATCGCTTTCGAGTGAGGAAATAGACGTTAACACAGCCCTTTTTAATGTAAGGCTAAATGTAAATTTGTATAATTTCATTTTAAAATGATGTTTTCTTCTTTTCTTCCATTACAACTCTGAATACTTTAATTATAGATTTAAAAAAAATAAACCCACCACCGGGAAATTTCCAGGCTTTGCCCAGACCCGGGATTGAACCGGGGACCTTTAGATCTTCAGTCTAACGCTCTCCCAACTGAGCTATCGAGGCGGGTAGAAACGTGTTATTAATCTTTAACGTGTATGTAGCATTTGTACTTTTGTAGCTATTCACCGATGTCGAATACTTGACAATAATTATTTGACATAATTTTCATTTGCTAAGTTACTTGAAAATCCGACAAATTGGTGCAATGCAATACTTGGCATCGCTCAAAAGTACGCTTTGATGAGGTCGAATATATTACTTCTTTGAATTCACAGTGCTCGTTATTTGCATGGATGATAGGAACACCAAAATTGCGGTGTTGCTGTTGTTGTTAGTGTTATTACTGTCTTACAAATACTCACATAATCATATAGGATATCATACAACACAATCAAGTTGTATGAAGCGTCTGCTTGTGAACTGCACCCGGTTGTATGACTTTTTGATGGTCTTATACTCTTATTACATAAATAAAATAAATAAATATGAGGCCTATAGGAAATATAAAAAATCGTAAAACGTTTGTTTCGAACTGTTTCGAAGCGCGTGATACTGCTAGTGACGTTCAAGAACGAGAAAGCAAAGTGAATACAGTCATCAAGTACAATTACTGTACAAATGTACAGCTAACATAATCAATCTGTCTGTACAAGCGATAAAAAGCAGCGTAACTTTAAACCGTTTGGCGCTGATAATTCTGCCTGAGGCGTTCCGACACAGCACAATACTTATCACAACCTTTCCAAATTGGTGAAAACACAATTTAAAATTTATTAATTACCTAACATGATAAGAAGAAGTAAGAAAAATATGCGCAAATGTTCGAACTTGAATGTCTGTTAAAGTTAAATTTAACAATTTGTTTGCCATGAAATTGATTATTGATGGCATTTACGAATTTAATGCAGGCGCTTGATTGACATGCATAGGCCTGTACCGGAGAACTATTGTTCTGAACAATCAACAGCTCTAGGTCTGCACAAGCCGCAGCGAGTGCAGGTTCAGACTGATTTTATAGGGGGTCCAAAAATAAAAATAAGTAGCTTATACTTTTCAAGTGGTTTTTCATGATATATAGCAATTTTATTATTTTTCTAAAATTGGAGGCTTGTCAGCTAGGGTTGAAGATGGGCGGAGTCACGGTGGGGCTACTAGAACCTTCTTTCCCATGAGTGTTTAACTTGCAGCAGCTTGTTTAGACAGAGCGCTAATTAGGCTATACACTTGCTGGTACAAGCCGAACGAACTTGAGTCAAATTGCTAAGTGAAATAAAATCAATTTCGACAATTTCTCTATAATAAACATTATTTTGAATAAATTTGTAGATGTTCAAAGCTTAAATATGCCGACAACTCCACTTAACACTGATATGGCTTTCGAGAGATGACATTTTCGAGAGATGAGTGATTGGCTTTAAGATTTTAGGCTTTTCGATTTTAGCATGAAGAATATGATTTTCGTAAGAAAAGCATGAAGAATGTGACAGAACCAATATACTTATATAAATATTTAGATTATCATATAGTTTCGTTCCTACAATATACGTAGGCCCCTAATCTGTTTACTACATTTCAAATTGTCTTAGTTAAATGACATATTGAAAGCTTAGGAATTACTTTCTGCTTTCGATATAAAAATTCGTATAGAAGGGATCAAGGGTGAATCCGCATCTATGATATGTCCTAGAAATAATATAGTCGATGTTTTAAATCCGAGAATCTGATGATTTTGTGAAAACTCTGTTTATTTTGTGAAAGTGTTAGCTCCTACTTCAGACAAAAATTCGCACACCGGGAACTTTTCTAAATCTGGTTCCTAATCAAGCCCTTTGGAAATTGTCTGGAGACGACGTCAATGTTCTCACTATTCTGGGAATCCATCTCCGTACCGCTTGGATTCTCGTGGCACACATTTCCAGATAAGCAGAGTACCATCGATTTGATACCTCAGAATTTCTACAAATAATTCTCTTATAATGCGAAAGCAGACGCTAAATTGTTTTTATAAAATGTGTGTTCAACGTCGTAATCACAAGTCCGGAGGGCTTCTCTTCAAGACGCAATGTGTACCGATGTACCCTGAAAGGTGAGTGTCCGAGATTTTACTCTCTGATCAGCTCTACCGGGAATTGATCCATTGAACTCAGGGACAGCCTTCTAAAGCTGCATGCCGTTACCTAACGCGATTACACAATGAGCCATTGAAACATTCACGCTAACCTTCCATATAGCTTTATAACGTTGATTTTTCACTCGTTTGAAAAGGACAGACAGGTGTGGATAGGTTGATAACCACGCCTGCGCAGCAGCTGCTTGGCTGCTAATGCATCGCTTTATTTCACCGCCAGCCTGGCTAATGAGCGTTCTAGCGGCAGCCTGCAGAGTTAGGCTGGTTGAAGTACTGTGGCTTTGCTTATACAGGATTCTGGTATGTACTATTTCTGCATAATTATATTCACATCATAATCTATGGAATGTCGCGGTATGGATTCGATTTTTTTATCGTACGCTATAGTTAAATGATATTAGGCTATATTATCCAAATGTTTATTTAGTTTCGATGATATGGTTATGCTACTTGTGTCTATGCTGGTTCTGTGTTGAAACCTTACGGGCGAGATAAAAATGAATCGATTACATACTGATAGCCGCTTGTGTTACGATAGTCTATAGGCTATGCAAGAATATCAAACTGTGTCTAGTCGAGGTTGCGAGGATGGCCTGTGCCAATATTAAGGAAGGCACACTTTTTGTTTTATTTAGTTTAGTCAACAAACGACTCGTGGCTGCTGTATTGAAGGTTATCTTTAGATGTATTCTTATAAGATGCTGAGTTTGTCACATACTCTGGATGTGCTTCAGTTGTCACATCGTCAGGATGTCTTTCAATTGACACATTGTCAGGATGTGCTTCAATTGTCACATAGTCAGGATGTGCTTCAATTGTCACATCGTCAGGATGTGCTTCAATTGTCACATCGTCAGAATGTGCTTCAATTGTCACATCGTCAGGATGTGCTTCAATTTTCACATCGTCAGGATGTGCTTCTGTTGTCACATCGTCAGGATGTAAAAGCTGGTAAAACTAATGTTAGCGTCAGTTTCCTCACTCGAAAGCGATGTCAGTGACGGGCGAGCCCAGGATTTGAACCCCGTAAATACTGATCCGCGGTCGAAAATCTTATCGACATCGCCACTGGCTATTGCATTGATATGCTTCAATTGTCACATAGTCAAGATGTGCTTCAGTTGTCACATCGTCAGCATGTGTTTTCATTGTCATATCGTTAAGATGTGCTTCAATTGTTACTACATGCAATTACTATTGTCGCTCGGTCGTCAACCTTGTTCTTGGCTTAAAAAGTAATAATAAGGTTTTTAAGAGATTAATTTATCCATTTAAAATTGTGAAATATTTATTATATAAGAAGACTTTCTTAAAACAATTTTCCTGTTACAAGCGTATGCTAGCTATCTGTAGGTAAATATTCTAGATTTTCTTCCTGTCTAGTAGATCATACCCTCAACCTCGAAAGATCGGTTATTTATAGATTGGTGTAATAGGGGTTTCCACACTCGACTGCGGAATAATAGGCCTGCGCAAGGTTCAAATATAATGATCTCTTCGTCACTGGCATGCTTTATGGATAACAGAAACGGATGCTAAACAAGTCTTAGCCTTGCAACAATTACAGCTCTTCGGCTTCTAATCTTATATTTATGGTGCGAGTGAGGAAAGCTTTCCATTATTTATCTTGTGTATCACATCGGTGTGCTTTCTTATTCCGCCTCAGTAAAATACCATACACTTTATACATTACAATACTGTACAGTACAGTCTATACAATGCTGTACGGTGCAATACTACGTATATAGTACAATACTATACACTGCAATACTATGCAATATAAAGCACAATGACAATAACAATTAGAGTATATAGCAATTAAATTATGACCGAAGACAAGGAAGTAAATAGAAAGGAGTTTTAAGTGATGGTCGCAACTTATGGACACCATAGGGAGATGATTTTAGGGAGAGATTAAATTATTGGATATTGGACTTGCATTTTTTTTACCATTTTGTCCTTTGCTCGCCGGCTTGGCTTTCGTTCGTTGAATGATGATCAGTGTGGTCATTGACGATAGTAGCACTCTAATTGTTATTGTCATTATGCTGTATAATATTGATCTGTATAGTATTATATTGTATAGTAAGGCTGTGTATAGTATTTTACTAAATACGTAGTATTGCACCGTATACAGTTTTGTATTGTATAGTATTGTACTGTACAGTATTGTAATGTATACAGTGTACAGTATTTTACAGAAACTGGAAGGAAGAAGATGCAGAGGCAGGCCAAGATTAGGTATATTAGATAATTTAAAGACCCACTCATATTTGGACATGACGAGGAAGGCGGAAGACAGAGAAGAGTGGAGGCTTTATGTACGATGGACCTGCCAGTAGGCAGTGCACTAAGAGAGAGGGAGATGATCACTGTTTTGATACCATGTATATTTGTTCCTCTCCGGGATTATTTCCCGAATGCAGTAGCTTATCTTCAGTAAAGTCTTCTATTAAATCATCATATATGGAGTACAAATTTGCTCAAAACCATTTTTGCTCACCGCGTCTGCTTTTTGGTTAACTTTTATGCTGAAGTTCAGCTGTAATTACATCATTAAACTCCCTTCTAATACATAACTGCAGCAGCGCATTCATCTACTAAAAGGTTAATGGCTAAATCCTAGTTCAACGTCCGTTTCCTATTCCAAAACATGCCAGCGACGGAGCGAGAACTGGATTGGAACCATGCACTTATTTCTCCTCCATCAAACAGTTTATAACATGCTACCAGCTCAGTTTCTATTTCGGATTAGTACTTGGTGAACGCTTAAGTCTGTCCGTAAGTCAAATTGTAAAGTAATGCGACTAGCTTAGCTTAATGCAGACGGAACGGAATTGATGCGTTGAACGGAATTAGAATTATTTTTGACTGGCATGCATCCGGTTCATTATGTTAATTTTATGATCATGATGATGATGAAAGTATATTCTTTACTATTAAATCTATTTTACTATTTACTCGTTATTAAATCTCCTTACCGCTGGCAGTTTTTTTACTTGATTCCATTTATTCTCAGCAATTCAGCCACCGTTTCAGCTGACTCTATAGTAATCACCTGTACTCTTCTGTTCATTCCCGAATTTTCTCAAATTTAAATTCACTTTTTATGATTCACATGTTTACTATTCACGTGTTTCTACGTTAAGTCTGGCGGCTGTCTTGATGATTCTGAACTGAATGTCGAAGCAATAAATACCATTTTATTGTTATCGACAGAAAATGGTCCGGTTTGTTCACTATGATAAGTAACGCTTCCAGTTATTGTTGACGGGACGTTTTGTCGTGACCCAGCTTTATAATTTGATTTTGCCTAAAAGTTTGTAGCTTATATAACCATTTAATTAAATGCCATGCCACTTCGCGCCTTACAACACGCAAATGCTAAGAGATGCACTCACCATCTCTTATTATGCTTCAATTGAACCGTAAGAAGACGTATTCAGCAATGTATTAAGTAGAGCTAAATGTCTAAACGGGATGGTATGTTTCATTTGACCGTTACTCGTACATTTGAATAGTATCTACGAAAATTCAAAGTTTTCTGGTCCGTTTTCGATTTCTCGATATCTCTTATCTGTTGTTGATGGTTTTAAAATTTAGGTCTTAGTTTTATTTAAACCTATGTGTTGTTGTACTCTACCTATACGTGTTGTTGTACTCAACGTATACGTGTTGTTGTACTCAACCTATACGTGTTGTTGTGATCAACCTGTACGTGTTGTTGTGATCAACCTGTACGTGTTGTTGTGTTCAACCTATACGTGTTGTTGTACTCAACCTATACGTGTTGTGATACTCAACCTATACGTGTTGTTGTGCTCAACCGATGCGTGTTGTTGTACTCAACGTATACGTGTTGTTGTACTCAACCTATACGTGTTGTTGTGATCAACCTGTACGTGTTGTTGTGATCAACCTGTACGTGTTGTTGTGTTCAACCTATACGTGTTGTTGTACTCAACCTATACGTGTTGTGATACTCAACCTATACGTGTTGTTGTGCTCAACCGATGCGTGTTGTTGTACTCAACCTATACGTATTGTTGTACTCAACCTATACGTATTGTTGTGCTCAACCTATACGTGTTGCTGTACTCAACCTATACGTATTGTTGTGCTCAACCTATACGTGTTGCTGTGATCAACCTATACGTGCTCTATACTGCGTACTTTTCTGTATTTCATTATTTAAAGAAAACCCATTTTTACTGTAGTGTAACTATATTCGTTTATTATTTATTGTCGAGATAATGCTTATTATGTCTTTTACTACCTTTTAATTTTGCTGTGTCTTTGATTGTACCGTTACACACGCGTTACTGAGTTCTCTTGTTAGTTTTTTTAATTTCCTTCTCCCGGGGTATTGGTAATCGTTGCTTTTGATAGCGCACTGAATACAAGCCGGCGCGGATATTAGATTAATTAGATTAAGAATACCTTTAATACTAATACTTTAATAAATACTTTAATACCTTTAAATACTTTAATACCTTTAATAATAAGAATACGCGGATTATTAGATTAAGAATACCTTTCAAACACTATTGAATTAAATGACAAATTGTTCATTCCAAGCTGTCAGCACTCGGTCTTAAGAGATGATCGGCTATCTAAGTGCTAACCGGGTTCGACGTATCTTAACTTCGTTTATTTATGTCCGTGCTAAACTAAGTGCTTTGATTTCCACGGTGATAGGTGAAATCAGTTTTCTGTGGTGATACGCGCCGTACAAACAGACAAACTGTAGTTTCTTCTCTTTGTTATTTTAAAGTCCGTATGTGTTTAACATTATTAATATTAGCATTATAAAGTAAACACGCATTATAGTGAAACGATCAACTATGTTGATATCTATCACAAAGTTTTTAAGACCACATGTTTAAATCGTTTGGCAAATTTTTCCATTTTCCGTGTAAACAGTACATGTGAGTCTCCGAGATTTTACTCTCAGATCAGCGTGACTGGGATTTGAACCCACGAGAGTTCAGCGTAGCGGTAACGACATGAAGTTTTAAGACAGATCCTGAGAGGAATTGAACCTTCATGGGTTCGAATCCCAGCCGCGCTGATCTGAGAGTAAAATCTCGGACATTCACTGGACTGGTTATACGAAAAATGTTCTAATTATGCCCAACGGGTTAAAGATGTGGTATTAAAAAGTGTTAGATATCAACATAGTTGTTCATTTCAATATTGTGCGTGTTTACTTTACTTTTATGTATTTATTTATTCATATTTAGATGTTTGCATATGTAAATGTTATCATTACGATCAAGAAAAGGACAAATTTGTTCATTTATTCAAGTTTCGTTGAAAACTGTATATAAGAATTAGGCAGTTGCTTTTATTTGCAACACGATGTATGTCAGTATTTTTTATAGTCAGTAAACTAAACTTACTCTTAAATGTTTTTAAACATGCAGTGAAATTGTCTTGTTACATTTTAGTGGTCTGTAAGTAGTATTGATTGATATACCAGACGTAGGTCTAACATCTGTAACACGACTGCCTATTTCTCTCTTGAGATAACCATATTTCTAACGAACTTTAGTGTGTGTAAATTGTTCGTACAGTGTGGCTTGCGGCGTTTTTAATCGATTTGCATGCGGTGTTTATGTCGCACGGATGTATCACATGTAAATTCTTTTATTTTCTGCGTTAACAGATCGTTAATATCCTTGTGCTGATAATGAAATAGGTATAGATCTTTGTTTTTCTTATCTGTTTCTCGTTTCAATGCTCTACCGAAGGATCCATGGTACATAACTGCATATTCCTAGCATGAGAGTTGGTGTGTTTTCGAGTATTACAATACAAAGCTCCTAAGCGCCGTTACCATTGTATAAGCTATTACCATTATATAAGCTATTAATTTTTTGATGCTAATTAAGGTCAAACATTTCCTCATTAAATTTTGTTTGTCAAAATTTTTGGTATGAACCAGTAGTAAGGAACTAATCAGAAGTTGTTAATTGGGTACGAATAGCCTAATAGAGTAGCATACGACTTAAAATCTAATATTCCTGTACTATTGTTGTGATTGAGATTGATTATGTACCGGTGTTGAGTTCGCGAGTTTGATAAACAGAACAAGAACTCTGTTTCTTACAAGATAGCATACTAGCTACTGAATAAGGCAATTCTCTCTCTTAGTGCACTGCCTACTGACAGGTCCATCACTCTTCTCTGTCTTCCGCTTTTCTCTTCATGTCCACGTATGAGTGGATCTTTAAATCATCTAACATTCCTAATCTAGGCCTGCCTCTGTCTATCTGTACCAACTCTCTCCAGAACTGCCTCATTTGTAGCCTTTTAAGTCCAGCTAATCCTATCCATTCTTCTCCATATCCACATGTCAAATGCCTCTAGTTTCCTGATACCTTCCTTCCTTAAGGTCCAGGTCTCACATCCCTATAATAACGTGAATATGGCAATAAAATAAGTTATGGCATATATGCGTATTTTCCAATTGGGCCGATGCTGTTGGTAGACATCGTTGACTGATGCGGTGTTGTTTAGTGAACATAAAACTGTGAGCAGGAATATTGATAATGGACCTCAATTTTAAAAAATAAAGTAAACTCTATTGAGTCTATTTGTATTTAAAAGATTTAGCAGGTACCCTTTTGTGGAAATATCTTCGTATTTAAGCTGCAGTAATGTTGAGGCTACGTGCGTTCCTTTGTGGGATTTCCGAGATATGGTTTAATTCAATATTTTGAAAGTTCTGTTTTAAATATCTATATTAGATATGGGAATTATAGAAATTATGGGAAATATGAGATGGGAATTTTATGAATTTCCAGAGCTCGGGTTCGGTTCGGTTCGTTGAAAAGGAATTTCGGTTCGGTTCGGGTTCGGTTAGCAGTTGACAATTTGAGAGTTCGGTTCGGTTCGGTTCGTTGAAAATGAAAGTTCGGTTCGGTTCAGGTTCGGTTCTAACAAGGGTTCGGGTTCGGTTTGGGTTCGGCTTGCTTTCCAACTCGCAAGAGTTCGATTCGAGTTCGAAATGGTTTGGTTTGGATGGTGTTGCAATTGTTTAACTATACTTATAATAATTATGGGTATGACAAACATGTTTAAAATGGTTTATGGTAAATATGCTTACAAATTAATTAAGTCATAATTTAGAAGCCACATTTTTTCACCTGGGTAAAAATATGACAATGAAAAAAGGAGAGAAGTGGTATTTATTCCTGTACATTTCTTAAAATATTGTTAGTTGACAAACAAATGTTCATAATATAGATAATTAGCTTTATTATTGTATCTGAAATATTTTCCTTGATTATAACAAGCAAATGGATGGCTTCATCAATTTTTAAATTTTTATTGTCACTATAGGCCTATATATTAGATACGTTTACAATTAAGTGGAAAGGTCTTGGCTAAAATTTGATCAAATATTTCAGAGACAAAGTGCAATTTAGTAACATAAAAATGCCAAATAAAGATGATTTAGTAAACACGTGTACTTCCATAGAAAATTGATTATAATATACACCGTTTGCTATCAACTGACCAGTAATAAGCTTCATAATTTACCTTAGGGTTTCAAATTTAAAACTCTCAGATCAATTATGAAGTTACGAAAATAGTTATGAAATTATTGCATTGCTATGGTGCAAAATTATTTGCTCAAGATATCCTTAACACGTATAGAATGTCGTATATAATTATTTGTAAATCTGGCTGCAAAAATATTTAGGTAGCACACTAAAATTAGAAAAAATTCATAATTTGAATTTAACAAGAACAAATCCATCTAGATTGATCAAGCATTTTCAGATTTTTATGGGATACTCTCATCACTTTTGCCTCTTTGATGTTAATCTTCATTCCATATTTCAATGCCGTATCATTCAGACTATCCATTATCTTCTGTGGGTCCGTCTCGCTTCCCGCTACCATTCCTTTGTACCGCTACCATTTAAAAATTTGTGTCAGTACCAGCCTTACCTGAATATATGCTGTTAGATACTGTAAGACATGTAAATGCAAAAACTAATATCTATTTGTATTGTTCTTACTATCTTTATTTAATGTCAGGCTGGTGAAGAAGAGAGGAACTCCAAGAGTTTGGTTCAGTTCGGTTTGAACGAAGTCTGGGTTCGGTTCGGGTTCGGTCAGAGTCTGGGTTCGAGTTCGGTTCGGTCAAAATTCTAGATTTTAGGGTTCGGTTCGGGTTCGGTTCGATTCTCATCTCTAATCTATTTGCCTAAATGCTGTTGAGATATTACATTTTGGGCTATAGAATATTTTTAGGTCTGCCTCTGAAGGACAAATGTACCGCATAAAATATTATATTATAAATTACGACTATATAAGTTATTAAAATAAATATATAATATTTATATTTTAAATTATTATTATATCAATTACGATTATTTTTTATTATTATTATGATACGATATGATTGAATATTTTATTAAATCTTTGTTTTCGCATTCTGGTGAGTAAATGGACGTACAATTCCCAGTACATTGTATTGCACTGAATGCACTGCAGAAATAATAATCAAAATAATATGTAAACCAGAGGCGGCGTAGTATATTCACTTTATTATTCTTAGTATTGCTTGGTATTTTTTAGTAATTCTAATACGTGGGAAAATAGAATACTGCAGATGTGCAGGAAACACTACAGACGTGCATTGTAATGTCTTATTCCTTGCTGACTTGTGGATGATTTATGACGGACAGATTGCTGCTGATATAATTACAGCTTATTTTGGGAATATTTATCGTTATCTAAGCATATTCATTGAAGCTCAGTCTTAGTACATTGGGTTTAATAAAAGCATAACAGTCGTCGTCGGAGGAGATTTGAGATATTGCGCGATAGCTGATGTAAGTTATCCGATTGCTGATGACTATGATAGTAGTTGTACTGTATCGTTGATGTTATATTTGATACTATTAAATGATAACTATTGTATGATATTCGATAGGGTTAGGGTTTAAATTTAACGGTATTTGAACGATTTGATAACAACGATACTAAATTATACGATGTCTGATTCTATATTTAATATCAGCTGTCATTTATTCTTCTGTATTCCTCTGTCGTACTTTTTTATTTTATTTTATTTAATCAACCGAATGGTAATCATATATACAGTAGTTAAAAACAAAAACAACAATCAACAGAAAAAACCTGAATTAATGAAACCAACCCGTGACTGAAATGTCAAATACACTCATTAATCAGCATATAAAGGTAAACATTATGATAATTTATATTATGTTTGGGTAAACAGGATAGTTTTCTCAAGGAATGACGCCCTTGCCCAGTAAATGTTATTCGAAGCTGAGGAAGGCATAGGGGGCCCACCTCTTCATAATCAGAATACCCTAAGAGAATGGTACATAACAACAAGAGTGAGTATTGCTAGATGATTTAAAGTTTCACTCATATGTAGACATGAAGAGGAAAACGAAAGACAGAGAAGAGCGGAGGCGTTATATACCATGGACCTGCCAGTAGCCAGTACACCGAGTACATATATATATATATATATATATATATATATATATATATATATATATATATATATATATATATATATATATATGTATAAAGCTAATGGTAAAGCTAATGTTAAAGCCAGTTTACCCACCCGAAAGCGATGCCATAATGATTTATAATGGTGTTTCTTTATTTCCCATAGATCATTTTACTGGTGTTTTAAATTTTTGCACAATTTTGGACCTTTTTTGGCTTCGATTTGGCTCAATAGTGCCCTATGTTGTCATTGACGACAGTAACAATCTTATTGTGGTGTGGTTGTTGTTCTACTGTTCTTTTATTTCCCTTCAAAGAAGTGAGTCAGTTATGAGGCTTAGCTTTGAATAGACGAATAGGTAGCACACTTGCCTTTATTTTATAGCTGACTACTTTTCGTGTTCGGCAAAAAATACTATTATGTGTAATGAAGCTTATTTCACGCCATTTTTACAATGATACTCTTCAATCTCTTTAATATCTTTAAACGTCTTTCATTTTCTTTATCATCGCCTGCATTTGTAATTATCTCCATCGGCTCTTACAGGTACTTAAGTCGATACAATTCTTGACGAGTATATTAATCGTTCATTTTTCTGAGTCTATATCGGGAAAACTGTGTGAAAAATGCCAAGCGCTTAAACGTTATATCAATATTAAAGCTTCTTAGGCGAAGAGGAATGTTAGGAGTGTATAGGAAGGTGTGAATCCTTATCCAAACAAAGATATAATGCGAATTGTTAAATTGCTTTTATTGAATCGTGAAGTAGAATTGTGAAGAACTTAATGTCGGGTGGATAACTTGGACAATCAAAGGATTAAGTGTTGTTTGGCTGTTCTAGGTTGCTGGTTCAATTCTCATAGGTTATATCATTACGTTTTAGTGCTCGCACTAGTTCAACCGCAAACTTTGCATCATAAAGATACTTAACATCTCGTGTGCTAATGTCATCCTGCAAATTAGGTATAAACTTTAAAATCGGTCAAAGGAATGACATCGTTTTATTTTCCTAGGTTCGAGAAAGTAGTAAGTAATAAAGCAACTATAATTTTAGGCCAATCTGGTAAAGCTAAGGTTAACGTCAGTTTCCTCAGTCGAAAGCGATGTCAGTGACGGTCGAGCCCAGGATTTCAACCCCGCACATACTGATCCGCGGTCGAGTATCTTACCGACTTCGCCACTGGCTCGAGCCAGTAGCAATGAAGTAATAAAGCAACTATACTAGAATGTCGTACTTCAAATACTCGATTGTTATCATTAGTGGTGCATTGAGCCGACCTTTACTTCCACTGTATCGTTTTCAAAGTATTTTTTTGAAAGGCACCCCAGACTGAGACCCTGGTGAGGGTGAGTGGTTCCTGAGTGAGGACTTTTGTCTTCACGTGTTTCATGCGTTGTGCTCTTTCATGTATCAAAATTGTTTCTTATTGTCTACAAAAAACTATTTATTGATAAGAATTATTTCTAGCATGCACCATAAAATGCAGAATGATATAGATCATGTTCAGTAATTTATTTTAACATTCCTGCGCAATTTTTTCAAAATGTATCCATTTGTATATGATTGAGATTCTCAAACTGAGGGCCATAAAGTTGAACACATTAGCGTTCACAATGCATGTATATAAGACTGAAGAATGGAATTAAAGAGAGTTAGATATTTATCTCTCGATTAACCTTTTACATATAACAGGCGATCATTGTGATGTTGAATAAAATGACGTCAGAAAGTATGCGATAAATTACTGCCGGATATGACAAAGAACTGAATTGAAGAAGTGCTTAGATTCAAAAGTATCTGTCATATTAATGCTTTATGTCGTTGTTAATCTGTTGATTTGCTTTCTGAACTCAACCAGGAGTCAAAATGAATATCAATGAATAACCTCTTTTCATTTAAGAATCGTGACGTGATTTTACGATTGTAGAAAAGCAGGACCGAAGTTCAGGGCCCAGGGGTTCCAAATGTTCTGAATTTTCTTTGCAACACTTTGCAATTCCTTGATTGTATGAATCAAGGAATTTGTGGCCATATTAGTCTGATTTGTTTGTAGGCCTATATTATTTTACTCATAATATTGACAATAAGTATCAGTATCAGTGATACATAAAAAGTTTTGGTACAATAAATTTATGCGTACTTCATAAATATGTGTATAATTTTGAAAAATATTCATAACCCTTGTAGCTCGTCTATGAATATATTTTTAAGTTCCACAGTTACGCATTAATATGCAGGTCGTGCGATGCCACAATATGTAACTGTTTTTTATCATGTGCAGCAGATGTATTTCTGTAAATGTGCTTCAGTATTTCTTATTTAGCCGACTTCATTTTTTTGAGTATTTCGTATTTGTTTTATTTTACTAAGTATTGCTTATTTGATGTGGGACTGAAGAAGAAAATTTATTCAACCGTTATCTTGATGTATGCGTGTGAAACCTAGGAAAGTACTAATAAAATAAAACACAAAGTTAACAATTTTCAATCAAGATTCCTCAGAAGAATCCTAAAATTCATTATCTAGAGCACATCAACAATGAAACAGTACTTGAAAGGTTTGGAGAAAGAAAATTAGATGAAATAATTTCAGAAAGAAGGTTAAGGTTCTTGGGTCACGTATTAAGAATGTCTGATGACAGATACGCAAAGACTGCAATAAGTTGGAAACCAAGCCAAGGAAAAAGAGGAAGACCTAGAAGTACTTGGTTCAGCACGATCAACAAAGATTTGAAAATGTTGAACATTCCATGGGAAAATGCTGTGAGAGTTCCTATTTCTTATCCTATTTCATTTTATTCAGTATTTCATATTTATCTATCCTTTCAATATGTTTGATACATAAACGAACTAATAATATTTAATGTCTGTTTACAACGAGGTCAAAGACTCGGTTTTGATATTCTCTACGAAGGCACATCATATTCTCTACGAAGGCACATCAACAGTGGGACTAACCTGGAACGCTTAATCAAGCCTCTGTAAAATGAGATGAAGGCCTTGACTTTATTAGCTTACATTATGTATTAAACGTTGTAACATTTCGTGTTTATATATGAAGGTTTCAACTGTGCGACAGTCTATATGTATTTTCATGATTTATACCGCAATCTGGCTCTAACATTATCAACTACAACTATTTGGCCGATGTTCACAGGTTTTTAGTGATGGTGTTTTATACATTCATTTAACTAATAACTTTTTATCTGCAGGCCTCACTAAAGCCAATCAGTACAACGTTATTGTATTTTGAAGCGTAGCATCAGGTTAAGTAATTACGTTCTAGTTGAACGATTAGTAATTATAAACAGCAATAAATTACACTTAGTATTAACATTGATTATAGTTATTGCTTGAGCATTCATTTACATTTTGAAAGAGAGAAATTAACGCAAGAATTCAAAATTGTTAAAAGTATTTATTCACCATCATTGTCATCTTTCCTTAAATCTCCGTTTAACTAGTATCTGGATACGAATTCTTTTTAAACATTTAAAAGTAAGTTAAAAGTTTATTATACTATTAAAATAATAAAGGACTTTAATAAAGTATTTAATAAGAGTAATAAAGCAGTACGTGACTTTAATAAAGTTATTTTAAAATAATGCAGTCAACAGAATGTGAAATATATGAAGTGTAATCTAAGAAAAATTAATTTAATAGAGTTTTAACAAATTACTGTATGTACTACGAGTAATAAATTAATAATTATTTAGGATAGTTACATACTGAAATTTTATGATACAAATGCAATACTTAATTACTTCAGAACAATCAATTCATCTTAGAATATTTTCGCTGTAATCGTAGTCTCAAATAACAGTGATTAAGTTGTACCTTGACTTGAGTATTTAATGTACAGTAGAAGTAACAAAGTTTCAAACATACTCGTATTTTTATGCTAATTTTTGTGAACTGATGCAAAGAGTAATTAACTAGTTGAGAAGTAGGCTCAATTTATTCCACGCTGCGATGAGTTTGCGTAAACCACTGTGCAAAATGAATTTCGCACAGTGGCGTAAAGTTGGCAGAAAATTACAAAAGTGCAGTAATAGGTCATGTTGAATTCAAAGCAAATCGACGAATTCTTCGATTCAGCGGTGTTAGAGTTAAATCGTTAGATAAATATTTGTGTGGTTGATGAACCGTTAGCCTCTGATTAAAGTACTGCTCATTTCTAATTTTTCTGTATTTACTTAATAAACGAGAGACGACACCACACGCACACACACATTCGCACAGACGACACCACACATACGCACAGACGACACCGTACGCACACCCACACATACTCACAGTTCTACTGGGGTACGAACTACTCACTAAGCGTACCGTACGTGTGGTTTGAAATCATATTCGAAGTATAGACGTATATTACAAAACTATCGTAAAATCGTCGTAACACTCTAATGAGTGAGTCGCTTGTAATGTGTGATACTGTTATGTGTAAGACTATTTTGTAAGACTATAATGTGTAAGGGTCTATATTGTGTAAGTCTTTACTATGTGTAAAGGTCTAATGTGTCTCCCTCAGTGCGCGGCCTATTGCAGGTCCATGGCATTTAGCTCATCCACATATTTCTATCCTCGGCTTTTCTCTTCATATGAAATGTATCAAAATTTGAAATGTATCATTTGAAATGTATCAACACACAATTTAGTTATCAAATCATTCAGCATCCCACGTCTCGGACTTTCTCTACTCTTTTTTTCCTTTCATTCTTCCCTCAGTTACCACTATCAGCAAACCATTCCTCTCAGTATATGACCAATCCAGTTATTTTTTCTTTTCTACATGATATTTTATGATTGAAATATTACAAAATTCACCTTCAACCCTATTTAGCACTTCTTCTTTCGTAATTTTGTCTGTCCATTTGCTCTTCTCCATTCTTCTCTATAGCCACATTTCGAATGCTGCCAGTTTCCTGATATCCTCCTGTCTTAACGTCTTGGTTTTCTGGCTCGAGCACTTTGTTTTTTTATAAAATCCGTACAGGACGTAAGTGCATACTATAGTAAGTATTCTTGAGAAAGCTGACTTACTGTGTATTTCAGAATCACTTTGAGGCAGGCGATGTCTATTTTGGCATATAGATACAATCTATTATTCTAGATCTACACTGTATTATCCAATGTACTATTCTATCTAAATGTAGTACTATTCAATCAATTTACGATATTTATTGACATGCTTATATTTCTGTTGCAGATTTTCGAATTGCTAGCTTAGAAGTTGAACAACATCATCTTACTTTTGGCTTCATTGTATCTACAATCTGACTAAGAGGTTAAAGCGGCCGGAATACCACCCGGATCTCCATTATGACTGCTATGAGTCATTCATTCAGAACCGAGGTGGAGAATAGGAGTATCGGCAAACCGAGCTTCCTATCCCACCACCTCGAGTCCCTGTGTCCTTCCGGTCAGGAGGAGGATGAATGGCTGGAGCAGGAACTGGATAGAGCTAGACAACAAAGAGGTGGATTCTATCGAAAGATCGTCAACAGCAGAGCAGCTTCCGCTCGGGAACTGGAGGATTTGGCGGCAGCGAGACATCG
The DNA here is from genome assembly GCA_905160935.1 of Enchytraeus crypticus. NCBI lineage: Eukaryota > Metazoa > Annelida > Clitellata > Enchytraeida > Enchytraeidae > Enchytraeus > Enchytraeus crypticus. The sequence continues at coordinate 880,159 of CAJHZI010000713.1, forward strand.
TAACGCCAGCCTCGGCTCCACGGATTTCAGCGTGTCCCAGAGCGCGTCCAGTTCCTCGTCGCCTCCCACGATTCCTGAGCCTCACAGCAGCTGGAGGTTCTACACCTCGTACGATAACGGAGAGTGGAAGAGACACTGCGTACCGGTCTACAAACCGGAAGAGGAAATCCTTCGAAAGAGTCCCAGCTCGGATGTGGATAAGGAACTATCTCCAGCCTACGAGAGTCACTTGAGGAAATATCGTCAGGCACGAGCGTCGCTGTTTGATAAACCATCGCGAAGATTTCACTCGTCGTCGACCGCTTCGCCACAGAGTGAGGCGACCACTGTGCGGGTGGAGACGCGTGGAGGTACAGGGGGACTTAGAAGTGCCATGGGCGGATCACCGTCAAGACTTCCATTTGGAGGATCTGCCACTGATATCTTCAGTAGATCCGGTGGATTGGAGGAGATGAGCTCGGCTCCGCTGCCCACCCACTATCGCGAGGAGACGACGACGTCCGAGACCATAACGACCGTTGACGGGCAGGTAGTGCCGCAGCTTCCTAAACCTCAGCTGCCTTCTGCTCAGCTGCCTGCTGCTCAGCTGCCTGCTGCTCGAGCGGAACCAACGAGACCCAAGCACAACAACCTGGGATACAAGGAAAAGATTATTATTCCGACGAAGTATAAATCTCAAAACGAAATTGAAGAGGCTGATATTAAGGCGAAGCTATCTGAATTGACCAAACGTACTGAAGTTGCTGAAATTGGAGCTGAAAAGAAAGAAGAAAAGAAACAGAAGCCATTGTCGGAAAAGTCAGCTTCAGATGAACCGTGCTATCTGGGCTCCACCTTCGAGAAGTTCAGTTACAAGGGTGTCCCGCTGGTTAAGCCACAATTCGTTGATAAGGAAAATACAAAAGAAAGAAATATGGTGGGAACAAACGCCAAGGTGAGTGTGGAGTTTGTAAAGAGAAAGCCAGTGTTTGACACTCCACCTCAGGTCATCTCACCCGTTCACAATAAACCAAATTTCGAGAGGACATCAGAAGTGTTTTTTTCTGGAACTGACAAAACTTCCCGGAGTCCTGCGACTATTCAGAATTCTTCAGTTGAGAGAAGAAGTCTTCCATTTGGTCCGCCAGAGAACATAGCATTAGGCAGGGATTCCGTTAAGGAAAAGTTCTCCACATCTGACGACCAGATTCAGCCGCTTAGTGACGATGCCTTTAAAATATTGGCAGATAGTTTTCAGGCACACACAGTTAACAATACAAACGGAGAACGACCTTCTAACTCCTTGACCGCCGAGAGGATTAACAAAGACCTGACGACTTCGAGCAGTCAACAGTCCAGCTCGACGATCCCGTCCAAGTCCGATGGTGTAATTTTTATCCCGGTTATTCGAGTTATGGCTCCAAATCCAGAGGGACGACACAGGACTCAGCTATCCATAGACGTCAACGCTGGATCAAAGACACAAGTGAATGGAAAAGTTGATGGTTTGACTGGCAATGAAATTCTTGAATTGGATGAGGATTTAAGTGAAGGAGTTTCAAATAATATACAACGGAGAAATATTGGAGAAATAAATGTGCAGAAGATTGGAGGACAATCAAATGATAACGCTAGTTTACATTTCGGGATCAACAGACGTCATCAGAATGGAGCAGTGGATGATAAATCTAACAATGAAAAAACCTTCACTGACATACCAAGTGAAATACTTAAAGATATTGGTAAGACTAACTTATCGGAGCTATCAGCAGATTCTTCTTTCTTTAGAATTAAGCCCGAATTTCCTTCAACCACTGAGTCGTTCATAAAAGAAATTCCCAAATTTTCATCATCGATATCTGGACCCTCACAGATAGTTACTCAAAAGTCGAGTTCGCTCACCGATAGGCTACCAATTGGTGAAAAAATCATTATTCCATCGAGATACAAAGAGAAAGGTCAAGAGGTTGATCGAGCCGTGAATGAAGGGAAGAACACAGACTGTGGGCCTGCAAGAATCTCTTCAACAGCCGAAGAAACGTTTGACGATCAACTGAAATCGGAACCCACTGCGGGTCGTGTGGGTTTCTCAAATACTAACATTTCGATTAAGCAGCGACCCGACGTTTCGCTTAACCCTATCGCCGATGAAAAGAAAACGTCCTCTATTTCGACAACTGTGTACGAAACGAGAAGAGAGAAGCCGATATTTCCTAGCGAACAGCGACGATTTTCTTCGTCTATAGAAGTCGTTCCGCAGACATCAGTGCTTTTAAATCCTTCTGATGGAGATTTGTCAAAGCAGATAAACATCACGTACGAATTGAAGAGCACAACACACCCAAATAGGGGCGGAAACGATTCGGGGTTTGTTGTTAAAACCGCAAACCCTTCGATTGAACCTCATCGCCAGGTGCATCAGGGTGTGAGTCCCAGTCTTGGGGTTACGAGTTCAAATGAGGGCAGTTTCATCAGACGCTTCGTGGATGATTCAGTTGGTCCTGATGCTTTGGCAGACGAAGACTGGGTAGTGGAACGAGCCGTTCCTTTTTAAATATTCTCCAAGTTGTCGGTGTGGCTATCGTCGCTTTAAATTCTAAGTTTATATTGCGTGCTCTAAGCTCTATGTGACGCACGTTTAGAGCTCATACTTATACGCTATCGCTTGAAAATACGCCGTCATGAATATATCGCAGTCTGCATTGATTTCTACGCTGTAGTTCTGACAGTTAATGACTATTAAAAGATTTTTCTCAGATTTTAAGTGCGTGATCTGAATTAATATTAAATGCTATAATACTCAATGCCGTCTTTATAAAATTTATTATTCATTGCTCTAAACTCATTCGAAGCTTGTTAGTCTAGTTGTTTGTCTGTTTCATCAAGATATTAGTACGAGATACTTGAATATTTCAACAGTGGAGATATTTTAAAATCGTGTCTATCGTTTACGTCAGCTATTATTGGAACTTTTAAGCACAAGTCATTTTCGTTTGTATTGTCATACTCGTGTTAAATTCACATTCGACAATTTATACTATATTTTTGTTTTGATTTTTACGAAGATATGTTATATGTACTGATTAGATAGCCCTAGTCGGTAGTCTACCTGCCTATAACAGAGAAGACCATGGGGTTGAATCCTAGCCGGGACTAGCATTTTTCGTTGCGGGAGCAGACTTTACAAATGGCTGTTTTTTTCGTGTTATAAATCTAAGATAACTTAGTGTATTTGTTATACTTTGTAACTAGTTTATATTTATTGCTTTCATGATTTTATTGTTTTATTTATAATGGGTTGATATTGCCATTACGTTAGTCTAAACTTTTTAATTCTTCTAATTTTATCTTCGAATGATCATTTCGGTGGCAGTAGGCCTAATAAGGCCAGAATTGGTCTTAAACTACTTTACTAGCTGCAGTTGACTGAGTCTACTCTATCATTAATATCACATTTAAATTTGCAATCTAAATTACTGACCTGTCTAATCTTAGATATTAGTTTGTGTTTTATTTGAACTTAGTTTATATTTTTAGTTAATCATTCTAGAATCACTGGGTAAACCTTATCCATCTATAACCTGATTAGGGTTTGATTTTAAGGTTTAACTTGGGTTTGCGCTCTCGATCTATTTGATCTTAGCCGGACAACTGACACCTAAACCTTTTAGTCTAGTTAGATGTGTACTTTTATTGTAGCTGTAAGTGGAATATAATCTATAGTGGTGCTATCTGCAAACACTGGCAAGAATAAAATCTTAAAAATTCTTGTTTTCGTCTTGCATGATGTTGCCACTTTTCTATTCGTCGTTGACTCAGTGAAATAACTGAGCACTCTGATAAATGGCGTTACTTAGATTTCAAACTACGAGAATAGACTTACCGTTGACTTTACTAGTTCTAAAAGAAGACCTCTTTTAACTAAATGATCAGTTTGATTTTGTGAGAATCAGAAAAGAATATTAGTTTTCAGTTAATTGAAAACTTATCATATTCATATCACTTTCAGAAATGTGCCTTTGTAACACCATAACTTGAAAGAGAAACTGAAGCATCAGGAACCTCTGAGTCGTCGATCTTTAGTAGCAAATGCTATAGGATCGACCCTGTCAGTCAGCTAAGTTGATTAATATAACTCTAAGCTACAAAATAATTGAATATACCCACTCATATGTGGAAATGAAGAGGAAAGCGGAAGACAGAGAAGAGTGGAGGTGTTATATACCATGGACCTTCCAGTAGGCGCTGCACAAAGAGAGAGAGAGACCTCTAAGCTGAAGAACAAAGCCTCACACGACATCACTGTCAACATGACGTCACATACTCCACGTGACGTCACATGCTCCACATGGTGTCACATGCTGCACATGACGTCACATGCTGCACATGCTGCACGTGACTCACATGCTCCGCAAGTCCGCGTGACGTTAGCTTAGCCAATCCAAAGACACATCAGTGACAAGAGCCTTACATCCGCTAAAACTGAATGTTTATACTTCAATAAAAGTAAAGCTAATGTTAACATCAGTTTCCTCACACGAAAGCGATGTCAGTGACGGGTGAGCCCAGGATTTGAACACCGCATATACTGATACGCGGTCGAATATCTTACCGACATCGCCACTGGCTCCAGCCGAACCCAATATAATACAATATAATAAAGGTTTAACGTCCGTTTCCTTATACAAGGATGATGTTAGGAATGTCTCTCCATCACATGTCACAACAAATCGATTCACTCAAACGACCTGAAAAAACATGTGCTGAAGAGAAAAGAAAGAGGTCGTAAATGGTGCCGGTCCGGTGATCTAAAATCAGTCAGGCAAGATAATATAAATCTATGGTAGAGAAGTGTTTTCAGTCCACTAGAGAAAGTGGAAATAGTAAAGCATGAGCGAAGGTCAGGAGGTAGAGAGTTCCAAAGAGTTGGAGCTGAAAAGGAAAATGAGCGTCTACCTAATGCTGTGAGATTAGCTGGATATTTGAGCAGGTTTGAAAAAGAAGGTTTTAAAGATCATAATAAGGTACATATAAAGAATGCAAACATTAGTTAACGATACATTTAACTAATTTAAAGAGGATAAACAGAGAGCGTTGTCTGTCTTTAATGTTTCGACGCGTGACAGGTTCAAGATTCCTACTCTTATTTAATAATAATAAGAAAAGTTTAAAGTCCGTTTCCTCATCCAGGGATGATGTCAGGGACCTCTAATAACGATAACTAAAAAGCGACCTTCGTTCGTCCTTCAATTGATCGTAATTAAAAAGTTATTATTAGAATATACTGTAGCAATTATTCAGATCCTAGCGAGGAAAATATCCAGTAAATATTGTCAGATTTATAGTCAGCAAACTTCAAAATTGAATAGCCTTTGTTGAAAGTGATAAAGCTCCATCGACAGATATACACATAATATTATTTGTTACACGCTAATTTATAAGAAAATTGTTTGGCCTCGTCTAAAATAATCCCAACCAAACCGTATTATAGCCTAAAGGAAGGCAATGAAAAACTAAAAAATCTAAACTATAAATATCAAAAAGGTCATATTTTTATGGCCCGCAGTTTTTAAATATATTTACTATTTATTATTTGGAAACGTCCAAAGAGATTAGAATTCACATTACTGTTGATGTGAGTGTAAATTAACACAAAATACGTGTAAATCGAAAATATCGTTGGCCATTACTCCCTAGCTAGGGAGTAATGTGTAAGAGGCGAAGAAGGCAGCAGCTAAGGAAGGCAGAGGGGATCCACCTCAAAATGAAATTTTCCCCAGGATTAATTGCCAGTTAATCGGACTTAATTCGTTATAGAACTGAGGAAGGCAATGGAAACCACCTCAGAAGTCATATTATTCCCAAGCTATAGGCTACATTAAGGTGAGGATAAGGCATAGCCCTTTGTGTAGGGATTAATCGATTGTGTGCTCTATATGGAGCGTGAAGGCAACATGTGAGTAGGAATATGTACCTTGGACCTGCGGCTTGGCAGAGCACTCGAGACAGAGAGAGAGAGAGTGCCCCTTTTTGTGCCTGAGACACTGAAGAATAGATCAGCCGTTATCTACATGCGTTGTTCGAGATGACTCTGCAAAATCTGAAGATGACAACAGGAAACCACCTCAAGAACCATATTTGTCCCAGATTTAGGCCTAGGCTATATATAAGGTATGGACAGAGCTTTTTTAAATTTGTAAATTTTGTAACTTTTGATAATTTGAGTGCTCTTTGTGGAGCGTGAAAGTAGAGTCTGAGTCTAAATATGCACTTTTACTAGTTCGTAGCAGAACACCGAAAAGAGAGATTGGTTAATTTCTTGTCTGAATGCCATAGACGGGGCACTGGATTTTCACCTAGTGGTCTGTAGTCGGATAACTCACCGACATGCTACCTGCTCAGTACGGCGTACTAGAGGCTCGCTGGCCCTAGACAGGAAACAAAAGAGGAACTTCTGTTTTTAGTCGAGGAATCGAGAGTGAGCGGAGGAATAATAACAGAGGAGTTTACATAATTAATGCTTAACATCTAATATTGCTAATGGACCCGGTGTCCAAACAGGGACGAAGCATTTGTGCTTCCGATACCTACGTCATCACTTCCAGCTGGACCATCCATCTTCCGGGTCGGCTTCATACCTAACCCATCGGCATTTTACTTACGTACGCATAGTACATGATATTCCCTTGTTGTACCCGGATCACTACAGAATGAACTAACCGTTCACTGCGCCTGTGGCAAGTTTCTACTATGATAGAACTGAGTACAGTTTGAGAACTAACTCAGACATAATTGTCTCAGTCTAATCGGATATAAACTAAATAGATGTTTGAAAGCTATCAAAAGGCGCGTTCTTTCACATTGCTGGTCTAACTGCATACTTTGAAATTCTTAAATTTTCAATTAATTGTTTTTTAAATATAGGCTTTATCGCGTTGACAAATGAGTGCTCACTCAAATAAAATTTAGTGTTATTTGTTCGTTAAAGGTAATAGTTATAAAATAAAGTTTTGTCCTGTTTGAATGCTTTGAGTTTTACTGTATGGTAGCCTACACGTGCTTAGATCAGTGGAACCCACCATGCTGGCGTAATCAGTGGCTGTATTCACTAAAACTCAATTAACAATTAGCAATTAACTGCATGTAGGGTCTATATCCTATGAAATATAATAGTGTCGACTAAGGGGCTACCCCCCACTTTCAGCATTTCCATGCATCGTATTTGAAATTTGTCCATATCCTATATGCGCTATTTTAGATTGGCTTGCGTTTTTTTAAATTTTATTTTATTGATCCCATGTTTCAAAACCAACTACAGCTAGTTTTATTTTAACCATCATAACTATCCATCACGCCACCATAACCCGAAATATATCGATCACTTTAATTATTGATAATATTGTTACGAATAAAAAAGATCAGTTTGACCTCAACCCCTAAATTTTGTGACACCACTGTTTGAATAGATTCCACGACGACAACATTGGTTAAATATAAACATACATTATGTACAACAGCAACTTATCGTATGGCGCCAAAATGATTCGTTGTAAGTGACAGAACCACTTGTTCCGTTATCTCAAAGTTATTGTGACTAAATTCGCTTTTTAGCTGAACCGTCTTTGACCGTTTTCAACAGACTAGTTCAATAATGGCATTTCCACATTTACTAAAATAACATTTCGTGCGCCTCAAAAGCCTTACTGAGCCTGATTCAAGTCTAAATATTCCATTGGAAATCCAAGTCTGTATTTGAATCCAAGAACTGAGGTTTAAAATATAAGCATATCTTCTTCAAATATGAAAAGATGCAACAATTCACAGAAATATAAGCCTCAGAAATAGAAAGAAAGGATGGATAGGACATATTATAAGGGAGGATGGTTTGCTAAAGGATGTAATAGAAGGAAGAATGCAGGGAAAATCGCTACAGGAAGACCAAGACATGGGATGCTGGATATGATGATGATGAGTTATCCATTCAGTCGAAGCCGACTCTCTGACACTTTATGAACTATCTGTCTCCATGTATCACGATTTCTTACTGCCTCCCTCAAATCCGCTATGCTGGTGTTGATGTCAAATTCTACAGTATCAAGCCAACGCGTTCTTTGACGACCTTTCCTCCTTTTTCCACTGACCTGTCCTAGCAAAATTAATTTCTCAATTGAACTCGCTCACATGACATGTCCAAAGTATGACAACCTTTGCTCTGTGATCTTCCCTTCAAGAGAAATACTTGGTTTTATGCGATCTAGCACATCTCTATTGTTAACTTTAGCCTTCCACGGGACTCGTAACACGCGTCTCCAACACCAAAGCTCAAAAGCGTCGATTCTCCTTCTATCCGCATTTTTTAGCGTCCAACTTTCGCATCCATATGTGGCAATTGGGAACACTATCGCATTGACTATCCTGCATTTGGTAACGAGGCTTGTGTCCTTACTCTTCAAAATTTTCATCATGCCAGTCATCGCAGTGCGCCCCATTGCTATCCGCCGTTTTATCTCTGGTCCTGATTCTCCGTCACGGACAATTTTAGAACCAAGAAAGACGAAATCGTTGACTGTCTCAATATCTTCATTGTCAATTCTGATTTTGGTTTCAGCAATATCAGTTGTCATGATCTTGGTTTTCTTAATGTTGAGGAACAAGCCAGCTTTTTCCCTTTCTTCTTTAACCTTTAATATGAACTGTTCCAGACCTTCCCTGCTCTCCGCGAGGAGAGTGGTATCATCCGATACCTCAAGTTGTTGATGTTTCTCCCACCAATTTTCACACCTACAGTTGATTCAATCATATCTACCTTCCGCAATACTGCTTCTGCGTACATATTAAATAAAGACGGCGAAAAATACAGCCCTGTCGCACACCTCTATTGATTCAAAACCAATCTGTGTCTCCGCAAGAAGTCCTTACTGTTGCTCTTGATTTTCATACAGTGCTTTTATTAAGCGAATTATGTGTGTTGGTATACCCATTTCTGATAGACATACCCACAGTTTATTGTGTAAAACGCAATCGAAAGCCTTGGTGTAATCAATGAAACAAAGGTAAACTTTCTTTTGATATTCCCGGGATTTTTCCAAGATCCACCGCAAATTTGCAATGTGATCACGAGTGCCTCTACCACGACGGAAACCCGCCTGCACATCTAGCATTTCACGATCTATGATTGTACTCATGCGTTGCTAAATAATTTTTAGAAGGACCTTGCTTGCGTGTGGGATTAAAGCGATCGTACGGCAGTGTGCGCAGTCTTTAGAATCGCCCTTTTTCGGTATTGGTATGAAGACTGACCGTTTCTAGTCGCTTGGCCAAGATCCTGTTTCCCAGATCTTTTTACATAAGGCTGTCAGTGCTTGAATTGGTATCGCTCGAAGTAATTCCGCTGGTATCCCATCCACCCCCGGGGTCTTTCTTGATGGAAGCTGCTTCAAGGCCCATTCAACTTCTGATTGGAGGATACTCGGTTCAAGGTAATCTTGCAGGATGAGCTCTCCTAACTGTTCATCTTGCAGGATGAGTTCTCCTAACTGTTCATCTTGCAGGATGAGCTCTCCTAACTGTTCATCTTGCAGGATGAGCTCTCCTAACTGTTCATCTTGATTTTTGACAGCGTAAAGCTCTTCTGTGTATTCGCGCCATCGTTCTTTGATGCTTTGTTGATCTTGCAAATCTTTCCCATTGCGACCTTTTACAACTGCAATGCGCGACACAAATGAAGTGCGAAGTTTCTTTACGTGCGCAAACAAGTCTATCGTGTGCCCAAATGCTGGATAATCTGATGTCAAATTCTTATATATATATATATATATATATACGAAAAGGAAGACTATGGATGGTATTGGTTTGAAGAGTTATATGCCATGGACAGTTACATAACAGGGGCGTTAGTCAATGCACCTGAAGAAGAAGGAGCGCTGCATCCTTATTCCTTTCTACGATTTTCATATATTCGAAATTTAATAGATCGAGGTAATTATGCCATCGTAAGCATCAACAAAATATTCGTGACAACTTTGAAATTATTCCAGTATTTGAACGACTTCATTATATATTCAACAATTTTATAAAGCATTAATAACCATAGTAGAACCTAAGACCTAACGTTATGCAACAATACACAATTGGGCATAAAAGTCATTAGGTCAACTTTACACGACGCTACAGCTGATAGTCGTTTGTTGATAAACAATGCATTGGACAATGATAAATACAGGAGTAATTAGAAACTGTTCCTTAAATCGATATTTATATAGGTTTTTACCCCGTAGAAGCTGATGATTACATGTGGCTGCAAAGCATTTTACCATTCCTATCTTCTAATAAGAAAAAAACAGTTTGAAAACGATTATTTTGTGCTTTTAAGATCAAACTGCTAGAATCGACAATACAAAAGCAGCATTTGTGTGTCAACAAACTGCGTCAGGCCTTCACCTTCTAGTGTATGTTAACTTATTTCCTATTGGCTATATCGTTCAACCTTGATAATGGATCGTCACACTTTTACGAGTAATTCGTAATGATTTGCCAGTAGATGAGATTGCTCATCTGATATCTCAAGCTCTATAGCCTCGACAATATTCATCGAATAAATCTCCAACTTCGACGTTCTGTCCAACTTCACATATTTATACAAATTCGAATATATTAAAGCGGTTTTTATTCAAGCGGATTTTGATTCCATTCCCGATTAGGTTTGATGTAAACTCTCATCTGCTTGATCAAGGCGCTTAGCTCGGCTGAATGTCATCTTGCTCATGAAGTATAAAAGATGGCGGAGTGCAGACTTTTCTCTGGATTCTCTGGAGTTTGTTTGATTAATATAAAAATATTTCCCTTATAGAGATAACACAAATTATTCTAAGAATATTTGTAGAGAATTATTCATCTTCATCTTCATCATCATCATCATGTTCCCTTTAATCTCAGCTTAACTAGGGTCGGGAAACGAATAGACCTGACCTATTTCTATTCCGTGGCATATGTATAAGATCAGTAAATCCCTTATACTCTCTTCTATTCGTTCCGTTAAATTTTGCAGCAATTTCTGGAGCCTAGTCGCTCACCAACCGAATGCCCTTTTTGACGCTGGTTTGGATCTTAGTCGCCTTCTACAACAAGTGCAGTCACCGGTTGGTCAATTCTTCAAACAACAAGGACACAACGAGGGAGGAGAATGATCTCGATGTTTAGAATGAAACTCAAAGCTGTTCTTTGAAGTTAAAGAAAATTAAATCCGGTCTGATTGAAGATACTGGCACATTCAGGCCATTTTTTGTTGTTGCCTATGCGTAGATGCTATGTTATGGTAGACTATGTTAGGGTGTTGTGTTGTTGTTTTTCTGTTATGTTTTGTGTTTTTACGAAATGTTATTATCATGTTTTGGTCTTTAAAAATTATTATTATTAGTATATTGTTATAAAAGCAGATAGCTCGATCAATAGGATTCGGATAATATATAATTATAATTATCAAGCCTGTCGTATGGTTCGTAGAAAGGTGCTTTAACTAGCAATATAGAATCCATGCTGGCCAGCTTCAAGTTAATGCAACCGCTTATGGTATATGTGACTCTGTATAAAACTCTCCGGCAACTCTTGCAATTCAGTCGCGATTTTGCCAACGACAGATCGGTTATCTGCTGCCGAAAAAGTTTTCTTCGATACCAAAAGAGATTCAGAGAATTTCATACTTCTTTCATCAGACAGGTAAGAAATTGTTGGCGCTGTTAATTAATTATTTATATAAATGTAGTATGTGATTTGATCATATCTGAAACTAATTAAATACAGAATACAGACATCTCGTCTCATACTATTACGATATATACATTGATATACATGTAATTAAACTTAGCGCCAGTTTTCCTTATATTAGTGTATTGGCAGAAGGGTCTGGTTTAATTTTACATCCTTGGTCTCTTAGCTATAAGAAAAGAGTGGTATCTTTTCGACTATTAAACGATTGGATTTAGGCCCTATATGATATATGTAACAATTGCAATCTTCTCTTACAGACCAGATTTATATGATACTGAACCACTTGTAAGAAGAGCTTAGCTTAAGCAGTTACTGAGAAAGGCACTGAGAAACTACAAGAGAAAAATATATACACTGAGAATTTGAGAATAATTTTCTATAAAATCTAAATTTTTTGCTTAATAATGGCTTAACATTTTTGACGGGACAACTTGTTGAATGATATGACCTCTAATGAGCGTTAAAACATTTTGTTGAATAATTGCGAGTTTGTAATTTCGAAACATCGTGCCATTTGCATGATTCCAGAGTGAAAAATACATATTTTTACTTTTAATTTTAAAAATTATGAGCCTAATTTTTCATAAATGCATGTACTAATTGAGTTGTTAGAAAATCTTAGAATCTGTTATTCATTCAAGTATATAGCTGGAGGAAAATGCAAAACGTTTCATCATTTATTTATATATTACTGTATTCGTGAACTAGCAGCAATAAGTTATGAAACGGCATTTTAAGTACGTTAATTTTCGACAGATTTATTCATTCCTTCAATAGACAATTCTAAATCACATATTTGTGCATCTTAGTATTATATCTTTTAGTTTTATTTAAAAAATTAAATTGTTGTATCTACAAAAATTTGCAGATCTAAATTTACCCATAGTCTAACAGGTCCACATGACAAATCTATTGATTAGGGTTAAGTCTCTACTAAATACACTCCTCAGTTATTTAGTTGTTATTCTAAAATTCTATAATGTGATTTATGTAGTTAACTATCAAGCGTATAAACTGCAATCTCTATATCCATTCAATAAAAGAAGTAAGCATTTTTAATTCCTGACTTTTATTTGTTCACCGCTTGTAGTTGAAGCGAGTATTCTGATTCAATTAACTGTATCTCTAACAATAGCTGTCTAGTTGGTGGTGGCCTATTCGATTTACTACTTCGATTTGATTTCTACTTTGATTTAAGTTTTTTTAAATTCTTGCTGTTTTATTTGTTTTCTATTTATTATCTACCGGTCAATTGTTGACAAATAAAGAAGTAAATATATTTGTCTCATACCACCGATAAGCCTTAAAGTCCATCTGATTAAATGGCCCGAAATATTCAACACTGTTAACGTCTATGTGGAAAATGTTAGTGCTACTTCTACTATGCTACAAAGCTATGCTACTATGCTACTTGTACTAATGCTACCTGTACTACGTAATTTGGTTTTAGTGTATTCGTCTTCTTTAACAATACTGTCTCAGTCAGTCGATAAGAGAATCGCACAAGTTTTCGGTTGAATCATTTCAGCAATTACTAAGCTATTACAAGAAATGTTATAATTTTCACGAATTATTCTCCTTTGTTTTTAATTTTGTTCAAAATTGATTGAAAAGAATAATAATTATGTCGCATATTCTTTGCTTTCATACATGTACACTATTTCCCACAGTACACTGTTATCGATCTGTCTTTCTCTCGGTCTATGCATTTGCTGGTGCCTTCACGTGCGATCGAGCAGATTGTATGTTTTGTTTGAGACGTCCCTGGCATTGCCTTCCGGCGAGGAACCGGACGTTAAATTATGATTAAATTACATTTTACAGCATTGAAAATAGTGTCCTAATGGAGTACATCAGTTCAGCTTTTGATGCACCTTTATGACAATTATTTTTCAAGTTGATTGTGAAATTTATTAGCTTTCCTAACAAGTTATTAAAATCAATTTACAGCAGCAACAAGTAATTAGTTAAGATTGTACTTGCATTTCTTACAGAAAATGGACTACACTAATGATGTTGCACCGAATGGCACTAGTAAATGTTTATTGCCAATTACAGTGATTTAAAACTTCCGCCATTACGGCTGGCAAGTATTTAAGATTCGTTAGCAGTTTTAATAGGTTGAAAATAACTCACCTTTTCTTAATCACATTATTAAACTTATCACACTATCACTGTCACACTTATGACACTATCATATTTATCACACCATGACACTTATCAGACTATCACATTTATCACACATGACACTGTCACATTTATCACACTTATCGTTCTTTCGCATTAAAATCTATAATACCCTAATGGCGATCACAAACTTGAAGGTCTAGATATTCTCCTGTGAATCTTGAAATCGCAATTTTCATTTCGATTTAGTTTATGGTTTGATTTAGATGAGAACTAAGGCTGAGGGTTAGGTTTAACTTTAGTTGATAATACTTTCAGGCTATTTTATGGTTTAATCCTTATTTAATTAAGGTTAATTGATTATGTTGGGAGTAGAATTGGGTTTAGATTCGTGACTCTGCTCTACAAGTTAGATGTTAATATAAATATGGTTCATAAATAATCTACATTTAGATTATTATTTATTTTTGATTTACTGTTTAGATATTAACATATTTAGATGTCCTGATCGGTTTCAAGTGATAGACGATTCAAGCTAGAGCCATTTAAACTCAAACGTTAGGAGAGAGAAAATGTATCTAATATCTTTGTACTTCACTCAACGGTCTTTAATCTTTATCTAGCCTTGCAAAACAAAATCAATAAAAAAATAAACTTATTTCGTGACTATGTGATATTCAGACTAAATTGACTAAACGTCTCCTTTTAGGAGTACTAAAGCTCAACGGTTGAAATGCTGTGTTATTTATATTCTACTGCAATATATTGTGTAGAATTTCTTTTCAAATAAATGGATTACTGTTAATTTTTAAACTTCGACGAAATGACATCATGTTATTAATAATAAATGTAATTTTAAGCTAACTGTATACAGCATAATCTAAACTTCTCTGCTAATGAAATCAGATGGCAATAGAAATTTATAAATATTTCTGGAAGGCGACTGCATGCTGCAAAATGCTATAAAAGCAATAGAGAAGAGCAATGTATTAAAGCATTCCATTTAAAATAATGGGTTCTCATCTTACAGTTATTATTAGTCATTCTTCTCTTAACGTTAAGACGTAAAAGTACACATAACAATACTTCTTTATTACACTTCCATGTTTGCTATAAATCAATACTAATTATTATTATTATTACTATAGTAGTTATTATTGCGCTTGTTATTATAGCATTTCTCAAAGCCGTCAACAAAGACCTACTTTAGCTCATTTGACATAAGCAGACTTACTTAAATTGATAACAGTTTGACTTCTGACTATAAACTACAGTATACTTAATGCTTTACAAATTATGAAATTGTAAGTCATTCGCTACAAAATTTTGACTTCTCTTACATATTCATTATCGAGCCTAAATCTTAGTTACATCTCAGTAAATATAATTAATTTACCAAAATTTACCAGACTTGCTATCATTATGTCTATTCTTATAACATATTTATATATATCATGAAGTAGAGCACAAAGATTAGTTCAATCCCTAATCAAAACTACATAAATCAATTTATTCTTAAAATCGATTCAACATTTTCACCTACACTGCATTAATAATCTGCTCATTCAAAAAAATTTTTAAATCAATCATAAATAAATAAATAAATCATAAATAATTCAATTAATTCCCCACTCAAACATTGGCATTAATCAATCAATCACCAATCAATCATTAATCAATAGAAAAGAGAAAACTTGCCGATATCGGACCCCAGTCTGGCTTAAACAATGTATAGCAATAACAATCTACCCCTTAGTCCATTAGAGGAGAAAATGAAAAGATTCTCTACTCACTATATAGAAAAAAATCACTGGTTAGTGAACATATTATATATAATATGTGAACATATTAACATTGAACATATTAACTGAATTAATTACTTAAGTTACAAAACTAGTTACTTAACTGGTTACTGAACTAGTTACTAAAGTAGTTACTTAACTAATTACTATACTAGTTACTTAACTTGTTACTGAAGTAGTTACTATACTAGCTACTTAATTAGTTACTGAAGTAGTTATTTAACTAGTTACTTAACTAGGTACTGAAGTAGTGACTATACTAGTTACTTAACTAGTTACTACAGTAGTTATTTAACTAGTTATATAACAAGTGACAGAATTAATTATTGAACTATTCACTGAACTAGTTACTGAACTAGTTACTTAAATAGTTATTGAATTAGTTACTGAACTGTTTACTGAACTAGTAACTGAACTAATTATTTTCTTGCAGCCTTTGCTATCTCTGCTACTCTTTAATCTTAGCACATGTATGCGTCTATTTTGGACTGATATTCTGGATTTTGTAATTTGCACCGTTTCCTCACTCGAAAGCTATGTCCGTGACGTTTGAACCCAGCACAAACTGCTCCGCAGTCGAATATCTTACCGACATAGTCTCTGTCTCCACCAGTGTATAATGACATACTCTTATACAGACGACATGTACTGATATGATAAAGAGACTAACTGACCAATAATCACGTAGAGAGTTGTGGAATGGATTAGTCTGATCTCGATGTGATTGATACATGTGGAAATTGTTTAGAGTTTCTGCACGTAATCGCTGCACCTGACTCTAATATCACTACAAAGGTTTCCAGATCAACTCCCACCCAGCCGAGGTATTATCACCTCCATCAACGATCAAATGCACGGCATCGCTAATTGAAAGCGTTGTGAGGAGAAGGAGAGAGAGAGAGGGGAGAGAAAAAAGAGATAGAGATAGAGAGAGAGAGACTGAGAGACTGAGAGAGACAGAATAGTAGCATGTGTGTGACTGCTTGAGAGAGAGAGAGAGACAGAGAGAGAGAGAGAAAGAGAGAGAGTGGTAGCATGTGTGTATGCGTGAAAGAGAAAAATATGAAGGAGCATCGAAGAAGATATATAATAAGGTACTTAGTTATTTGCAACATGGTTCTACAGGAGAAAAGAGTTTTAAAAATTATAGGAAATCATAAAAACTAAGATTGGGGTAAAGACATATTTTTGTCTATACTCTGCTTAGAATGTTGCTTGAAAGCTCCATTAAAATATATGCTTAGAAAATATGTTATACGCTTAGTAAGGCATATAGCCAGTTAGTCCTAGCTCAATGTGTAGTAGATCTATTCAATCTATTGGTATAGATCATTAGATCTGTACAAAACCAATTACGCTATTAACACTATATTATGCTAGAAGACATTTCAATTTCTTAGATCAACTGAAGAAACTGATAACGATAAAAATGGAGTAAAGTGTTCCAGGGACTTGCAGAATGAAACAAGCCAAGCTTGGAGTTGCTAGGTTAGGGCATATAACTTACGATTTCTACCATGTCCTCTTGCAGAAGTTTCAACTCAAAGAGAAAAGATGGAGGTAAAAAGTATTTAAAAATTATGAATTATGTATAAACTTCTAGAAAAGATTCAGTGACAAGGCCACCTATCGTCCAGCTGGGGTATACATCAACTTTCATTCTACCTCCCTCTAACTCAAATTTGCTTTAGACGTGAGAAAAATACTTAAACTTGGTAAGTATCACTAATATCACCAATGGAGTACATAAAATGAATTAGCTTTTTTAATTCACACTCAAGAGGGGCTTGTTATATCTGATACAGAATGAAGAGAGCATAGAAAACAATATATGGTGTAGTAGTCATTCGATTCTACTTGGCAATCATGCATAAAACCTTCAGAATATCTATTTCAAATCAAATTAATCATTTCTTCTTTCATTCATTCGATCGTGTCGTTCGCATAATCGAGTAACAATAATTTTACGAGCAGCAGGAATTGAAATAATTAAGCCCTGACACTTCATATTGTCTTCTTCATCCATATCAGACGGTCAGATGGTGCATTATTGATGCCAGGGGCTTGCGCAGGGCTTGTATTATTGATGAGCAGGCCCCGACATAGGGTCATCAGTCAGCCAGTTGTAATTCATTCGCCCAACGGAGCTTAAGTTCTAGTCAGGATAATTGAATGTAAATGAGAAATAATTGAGAAGCATTAATGCGATAACGCTTACTCGATTAAATATCTTGTAAGTCAAGACTCGGATTTACAAAAAGACTTTAATAAAAATTCAAATTCTTAAAAATAATTCTTACAAAAATTTATAAATTATTGCAGTAAATTTACTGATAGTAAAAATATAATTCATTAAAATTAATCGTAATTTCATTTAAAAACATTGAAGAATTCCTTGAGAATGCTATATCCTAGCCCTTTCCATAGTCAGACTATAATGATTGAATCCTTTTAAGAAGAAAATTAAAATTGGAAACAGAATGGCAGAAAGTTTAGGCTAAGGATTCATTTCAATTTTGAAATCATATAAAGTCTATGCATGTATTTTACTGTTTCTATGGCAAATTAAAATCACTATATGGAAAGAAAGAACACAAGACATGCATAAATATTTAATATTAATTTATAGTGGGAAATTGAAGCAATCTTGCCACATTAGCTCACCCTACTTATTACTTAATCATCCTTGGAAAATTCTCCTTAAAATTTTGTCAAACTGTTTCTTATTCAATAGGTTTTAATTAATTAATTCTTCATCTCACTAGCTAAAATGCAATTGTAGAGATAGTGGATTAATCCACTATCGACATCGACAGTGGCGATGTCAGTATGATATTCGGATGCGGATCAGTATATGCGGAGTTCAAATCTTGGGCTCTCCCGTCACTGACTTCGCTTTCGAGTTACGAAATTGACGTTAAGATTATTTTTTTAAATTTCAATATCTCAAAATAGGCCTGCTTAATATAATTACCTGACCTACTGTGTTAATGGCCATTTCGAACTCTAAAAGAAAGTAATTATTATCAGAGGCGGCTTTTCTTACTGCAGTTTAATCTTCCTTCATATATTGCTGTTACAAGCTATTATGTAGTCATATTCATATATTATGTTGTAATAAATTCAGACTTCGCAGAGTTCAGTCATTCTAAAAACAAACTATGACTTATTCAATATCGCGTCGCCATTTATTTAGTCGCAAAATTGACTCTAGTTAACCAGGCTTTTGAGAACATGACTACTACATGTATATAAGGTAAGTCTTGTAGGCCTATACGAATACTCTATATATTTTTCAATTTGAGAAACTGATTTATATTTACATTTTTAAATTTTTGCTGCAATAAAACTCATAATAAGTGAGTTCCAGTTAAAGTTTCTCTTTTAGAAATATATATTCTATATATTATTCTATAATATATATATAATGTCTTCTGTTGATTGAACCAATATTTTCGTTAAAATATCACAAGTTTTCCTTCAGTATTAGAAGCTCTATTTACCTTTGCATTCCCTAATCTTCTGTTCAGTGGCATACTTAGTCTTCTATCACGCGCCAAGAAGGACGTTTAAAGGTCAATAATATAATCCCTGCAAAAACCGCTATGCCTTATCCCCACTTTAATGTAGCCTGTAGCTTGGGAAAATATTGCTTTTGAAGTGGGTATTCTTTGCCTTCCTCAGTCTTTATAACAAGAATGCAAAATGTTCTCACAATTTTTCCTTTGTTTTAATCTTCTTCTCTTATTCCTCTGCTCTCCAATTAGCTAACCTCTTTGTTCAGTTGTAATTCTTGGAATTTTCTTGTTGATTCATTCATGTCATTAACTTCCAGATACCTCTGATCTGTAACGCTTTGTCGTTTTGCTCCAACTCTTATATTTATAATTTTACCATTCATCTCTTCCTTTGTTCATAATTGATCTACGAAGTTCATTCTTTAAATGCTAACATGAAAACTACAAAGCTCTAACAATGTAGCAGCTAGCTTCTTGGTGGAACAATAAACGATACGCCTAACATGTTCGTTTGTTTTTATAGTTTCATCCATTCTACGGTGTAATAAAGTTATATATATATATATATACATGTATATATATAGATATATATATTTTTTTTAATATTATTTATATACATATATATATATATATATATATATATAATATTCTACATGCATATATGTAACCTACATGTATACATGTAACATATATTCATGTATGTAATATATCTATATATATATACATACAATATACTAATATATATATATATATATATATATATATATATATATATGCCGTGTATGTGTGTATATGTATATATACATATATATACATGTATATACATGTATAATTTTATACATATATATAAATATATAAACATATATATATATATACATATATATACCTGTATATACATGTATATTGAGTGCCTGATTCCTATATCCGGAACGAGGTCCTGCATTCACGCAGTGAAGAGCTCACTCTGTATAAATTGGATTATTAGCAAATAATGCGCAGCCGATGACAAAGTGCAGGGAACATTAATATCTCTGTTGATATTGCGCCCAGCACAGAGAGTATTGCTCATTTATTGTGTCAATGGTCAGAGATTATGATCCGTTCTGTCGTGTGGGGGTATGTTAGAGGCACTGGTTGCTTTGTTAGGCACGCCTCGGTGGAAAGTCATATTTGATTATTTGCTACCTCGATGAGTTAATGCATTCTCTGCTTGCTGTACATTTAATTGCGACTCAGTTATCGATATTTTTAAATGCCAAACTATGAACTTTTTCATGATTTGTTTTATAGAAAGAATGATATTAATGTACCTGTATTTATGTTCAATAGAGAAACTGAACGGTACATGCAACAATGATGCTAACTTATCAGCTACTCGGGGGCTTTTCTATCATGCTCTTCGAGTTCATTTCCGAATTTACAATAAATTTTTTCGCATTTCTTTATTTTTATTTCTGTTCAGGTTATGCCTTGCTAGTTGTTGAAATTCCTTCAATTACTATAAACATTCTATTATTTAGAACAGGACGGGAGGGTATTCAAACCCCGTACGTGAAACGTGAAAATGCAGATACAGTAAAGACGCGTTATATTTAAATAATAAACTATGTTGATATCTATCACTTTTAGTACCACATGTTTAAACCGTTAGGCAATTTAGACCATTTACGTACAGCCAGTCCTGTGAATGTCCGAGAATTTACGCTCAGGTTTAGCGTGGCTGGGATTCGAACACACGAGGGTTCAATTCATATCAGTATCTGCCATATAGAACTACATGACGTTACCCCTCCGCTACTAAGGCATTCTATACAAATAATATTATAATCAAATCGTAAAATTAGACAGACCCTAATAATAAGTGCGAACCAAGATGATAGATAAGTTGTTGTGTGTTTAGTGTCAAGATTCAAAAGCATAATACTATTACAACATGTGTATTTTACGGTTGGTCTATTCTGCACATGGCTGGGACACAAAACGGGATAGCATGTTCAGGAACGATAACATGATCTGAAACTTCAAAAACCACTTTTTAGTCAAAAGTTATTTACTGTTTGTTATGATTTTAGGCAGAAATCAGTTGTCGGATAGAAATGGCGCTGACACACTTCAACATTGTCTGCTTGGTGCTCACAGTACTTTGTGTGATTCCGTACTTCTCACAGGCCATGCCGTCTGAACGCCAAGTAAGTATACTGCATTTGTGTTATATATTTCTTGTTTAATTATATCATATAAGCTAATTTCGGTTGCACACATTACTGAGAATTAATTTACTTTCTACAGCTGAAGTCATCGGTACGGAGTGTTTAGGTTAACTAGTATGGAACAAATCACAAGTACTGCTTCGAATTAAAATTTACCGAGAAGCCAAATATGATGAAATGAAGTCAAGGTGATGAAATGTAGTTAAGGTGATAAAATGAAGTAAGGTGATGAAATGAAGTCAAGATGATGAAATGAAGTCAAGATGAAGAAAAGAAGTCAAAGATGATGCGAAGTCAAAGATGATAAGTCAAAGATATCGGTAATCACGCTTGGGTTCGATATTATAACATTACGTTAAGATTCATTATCGATTGGATTTCTATAGATTTGGAATGTCTAATATAGGTATTGATAAAGATATAAGGGATTAAATACTTACGCTTTAGAATTCCAACACTGTCACTTGATAGGCACAAGTTTCGCTACATCAGAAAGCGCCCCTGCGTACACTACTCTCGATGGTATCGGCTCTGCTGCCTGTGCTGTTGTACCTTTTTACCATTTTATTGTTGTACCGTTGCACCAATGTACTGTTTTACCGTTGAACGGCACCACTGTACTTTTGTACCACAATACTGTTGTACCGCGATACCACTGTACTGTTGTACCGTTGTACCACTGTACTCTTGTACCGCGATACCACTGTACTGTTGTACCGTTGCACCACTGTACTGTTGTACCGTTGTACCACTGTACAGTTGTACCGCTATACCACTGTACTGTTGCACCGTTGTATCACTGTGTTCTTGTAACGTTGGAGGACAATAGAATAAAGCACATCACTACGGTACAGCGAATATATAGACGAACATTTCCTTGTACCACAGCTTTTACTAGTACAAATCTTAGTACTAGCGACAGGAGGACAATAAATATAAAACAGAAAATAATAATCTAATTATATAATACTGTTGTAATAAAAACTTGTTAAATAAAGAAGAATTTAAATAAAACATTGAACTGAAGATGCTCGTAAATCACTGGCATTTCATTGAGGCAAGAAACTGGCGTTAAACTTCGAATTAGCTTTGAATTGATACCAAACTCTTTGAGGAGTTCGTGTTTTTTTTTTTTTTCTTTTGCATATTACATGCTTGCGGTCATTCGCAGCAGATATTTCCTGCGCTCCAATCAGTGGAAGTAGATTACGATATGCATAATACATGGTTGTGGACAAATGCGCTAACTTTATGATAGCATTCACCAAAAATGACACCTTTCATTATCACAGTGCCTAGGAAGAACAGCTGGCTTTTCATATACAATACGTAGGGCTACCTGTTATATAATATAGATGTACATCAACGTACGAACACATTCAAAAAGTTAATAGGCCTATAGTTACTGTATTTTAAAAGTTGGCGCAAAGCATTGTTAGATTGCCAAATTGGTAGTATGTTTGGCTGAATACAGCATAAAAACTAATATCTCCGTATAAGTTACACCTTTTTAATAGAAATTGACTCTTTTTATGTTATTATCATATTTTTATTTTACTTGGATCCTTTCTTTTGATTCATATCAGTCTGCAGCAAAACGACCAGACATCGTGCAAAAAAATGAATTCTTACATCACCGTGGATTTCTTCAAGCTTTTGCTATCAAAAGCTTCTGTTGCTTGCAATCTTCTAATTAGGAATATGAATTACAGCCACGAGAAAAAAAGGATAATGCATGATAACGATAAATGTATAAACTATAATATAATAACGGTAAATAACGTTAAATGTATAACTATTACATAATAACTATAGATAACGTTAAATGTATAACTGTAATATTATAAGGATAAATAACGTTAAATGTACATGTATAACTATAACATATTAAGGATAAATAACGTTAAATGTATAACTATAATATAATAAAAATAAATAACCTTAAATGTATAACTAAACATAATAACGATAAAAAACATTAAATGTATTCAGGTTGAAGCCAATGAAGAAGATAGAAGAGCGACTTGGTTGGAAACCAGGGACTCAGAGGAAGAAATCGTTCAAGTGGTTTACCAGGCTCTACAGATGGTATAAACTAATCAATAATCCAATCAATAAATAAATAAACCAATTAATCGATCAAACAAACAAACAAGCAATTAATCAATTATTCAGTCGGTAAATCAGTCAATCAATCAATAGGTCAACAACACCACTCAACCAATCCTTCGATCAACCATTCCATTTACCAATCCATTTAGGTAGTCGATCGCTGTCTTTGTGAGAATGAGTTTAGAACTTTTGCACTTTCTACGCAGTCGCCTTCAATGCATACGTGCGGTTGACGGTTGACTATTTGGCATTGCTGAAGCTCTAAAATTATGAAACTTTCTTTTATTGACCAGATGCTATTTTATGCATTCAATAAAGGCTTTTATGTCCTGGAACAGACCATTTAAAAATCTTAGTTATATAATGTATTATGATTTAGGATTTATTTTCAAATGTTCCCATGCTGCATGGCTTACTGCACAGACGTCAAATAAGTTTAAATCTATGTCTAATACTTCAGTATTAAATCTATGTCTAATACTAAAGCATTAAATCTAAGTAAATTCCGGCTGTTCATTGAGTGTGGCATAAATGATTAATGATTTATTTTATTACAAGTATCAAACACGTAATAGACTATGTAAAACTTGACGCCCAAATTTAAAAGAAATTTAATCAAGATCAATGCCCTTCCCATCACACTTCTTTAGCCGACTCCCTATTTACGATTTCCAGCCCATTCCACAACAGCTATAATACTTCAATCTGACGCCCCGCTTCAAATTTGACACAAATTGAACACTGGATGATAGGAATAATCCTCCAAAAGAATTATATTAGAATAAACTTAGCATTGCTGATACTTCTGATACGTCTGCAGCTGGTAAAGAAGGGTCTCGTCAACCCAGACACCATCATCTCCAAATCTGAGGAGAAGCGAGGCAAACATCAGGGGTTCTGTTTCAGGAAGACGAAGAGTGGCCGCATGCTTCCGTACATCTGCTGGAAAGGTGAGTTCAGATAGCATTTAATCACTTTTATTTAGCGTGTGCGTTAATCCAGATATTTCACTTGTAAGGCAACTTAGCGTAGACAGTCCACCCGGTAGGCGGGTTGGAGGGCACTCCTCAACGATATGTTTCATGATTTGAGATTGGCCGCAGTCACAAATCGGCGAATCACAAATACCCCAGCGAAACTTACTTTCTCTGCATCTACGTTTCCCTTACGGAAACGATTCAAATGGCACCAACTTTCTTTACGGAGATTCATTCCTGATAGCGCTTGAGACGGATCCCGAACCAGGTGGTGGTTTCTGACATATTTAATCACTTTATGCTTTAATTACTTCCAATATTTCAATATCAATGAACTTTTTGATTAGTTTTTGTAAACTTCAGATTTACAAGTTATTATTTAGTATAATAAATTATTTAGTAGTAATATTTTAAATCATTTATTATAATAATACAGTCTTTTCGATTATCCCGACCCTAGTTAAACTGGGATTAAAGGAAGAAGTAGTAGAAGAAGAAGAAGAAGATGATGATGATGATGATGTGTATAATAATGTATTGACCTGATCTAATAGTTATGGTATTTGAGTTGGAGCACCGTTTGGTATTTCAAGTTATTCACGTTTACTTTCTTCATTTTCTTTAGGTTGATTTACGTTGTTTGATTTGATTTGCATTGTGTATTTCATTAAACTGTTATGATTTTGATTAAGCTTTTATCATATCAATCAATCAATCAATCAATCAATAAATCAATAAAAATTTAACGTCCTGTTCCTCGCCATAAGGCCATGCCAGGGACGTCAAATATAATAATATCTATATAATATCACTGGTATTAATGATATAAATTCACAAATAAACGTGAGATAAATTTATGCATTGTTCATTCCTACGACAGTAGAGCTGTATGTGAATTAGAATATATTATATAGATATTACGATATATACTTTTGACAAAATTACAAATGAAGAAGTTTTTGAGAAAGTCTGTACAGATAGAATATATTAATATATACTGTTAAGAAATGTGATAAGAAGTAGAAATAAAATTTGCATGGGACTTTATATTGGAGGGGGTGCGGTGAATGCTCCAATGGTTTGAGGCAGACCAAAACATGGGATATTGAACGATTTTCTAACAAACTCATTGAGAGTAAAAGGAAGGCTGAGGATAAAATTGGTTGAAAGAGTTAAATACAATAGATCTACCGTTTGACAGTACACTAGAAGAAGACTGCACTAGAAGAAGACTGCACTAGAAGAAGACTGCACTAGAAGAAGACTGCACGAGAAGAAGACTGCACTAGAAGAAGACTGCACTAGAAGAAGACTGCACGAGAAGAAGACTGCACTAGAAGAAGACTGCACTAGAAGAAGACTGCACGAGAAGAAGACTGCACGAGAAGAAGACTGCACTAGAAGAAGACTGCACTAGAAGAAGACTGCACGAGAAGAAGACTGCACTAGAAGAAGACTGCACGAGAAGAAGACTGCACGAGAAGACTGCACTAGAAGAAGACTGCACTAGAAGAAGACTGCACTAGAAGAAGACTGCATTAGAAGAAGACTGCACTAGAAGAAGACTGCACTAGAAGAATACTGCACTAGAAGAAGACTGCACTAGAAGAAGACTGCACTAGAAGACTGCACTAGAAGACTGCACACTGCACTAGAATAAGACTGCACTAGAAGAAGACTGCACTAGAAGAAGACGGCACTAGAAGAAGACTGCACTAGAAGACTGCAGACTGCACTAGAAGAAGAGTGTACTAGAAAAACTTTTGTGGATACTTTTCGGAAAAAGGTCGCCCACTCGTTAGAGTGTAGAAGCTTAATAACATGCTTCACTAACAAAAAATAGTGATGCCATTATCTATTGATATTATCTATTGATAATATCCATCGATTTTTAGTTAAGTCAATTGGAATACATCCTACCAAACAAGTGATCTTAGCATTCTAATCAAATTATTTATCTTTTATCAATAATTTATTATAATGCCATAAATGGTAAAATATAATCAATTAACAGATATTTTAACTGATAAAGATCATGGTTTCCTGTTGCAGACGGAGATGCAGAGAGATAAACGGTTGCAAAGCAGTCGAGGTCTGATTTGCTTTTACAAGCAATATGTCTCAATAAAATATATTCAAATTTGCAAATTTAAAGTAGGCGTTAGTTTGTAAAGTGAAGAATAAAATTCTATTTCAGACTGCTAATTCATATACCCCGTCGCACTGAATTATGTTCGAAGCTGTTTGAATTTTAAGATAAATTAACTCTTGAAAGATTTGAAATTGGACATTTGGGATTCAGCTTACTAGAATCAATTTATCGTGTGCTGCTATTAAACTGTTACTATTGTTAAAAATAGGCCCATCATGACAATTTGAAGCAGCAAATTGTAAACTTAACAATAACACATTTAATGGTATCTTATCGACTTCGGCACTGGCTAGTCCAGCCAATGGCGAAGTCGGTAAGATACCGACCGCGGATCAGATGGTGCGGGGTTCAAATCCTGGGCTCGCCCGTCACAGACATCGCTTTCGAGTGAGGAAACTGACGTTAACCTTAGCTTTACCAGCTTTTACATTTAACAAGTAAAACAACTTAATAAGTTTAGTATAAGCATTCTCTTAACCCTAAACTTCCGACGTCGCTGCGAAATTAACTCGGAAAATTTTTTTCAAATCCAAGCTTAAAACATTTTTATTTAGTATAGAGGATTGGGACTAGTGTGCTGCCTTCTTTTCCCGTACCTATGATTCAAGTGTTACTTGCACACATCGGTGCGCAGAAATGCATACTACTACTACTGCTAAATCTTTACATCGTTATTTGTATATGACATCTCAAGCTAGCAATGCTTTATTGTCAGTTTTCTTCTGTTTCAGCGCAGGAGACCACAGTCCATCTGAAGACGAGAGTGCGCTGTGGGTAACAAACCATCCCATCATACTCTCATGACGATTGCAATGAAAGCGAATGTTACTAACACGATGGTTTAAATGGTTTACACGATGGTTTACTAACACAATGGTTTAAAAATAATGAACTTGAATGCTTATTGAATGCAACATTAAAGCAATCACTCTCACTTTATATAGATCTCTCATAACGCAGGTTGATGTAGAAATGTGGCTAGTGACAGCTTTACTGTCGTAGGAAGGAACAATGCATAAATTTATCTCGCGTTTAATTTGTGCATTTATACCATAATTCAAGTTATATTATATCGATATTGCACTTATTATACAAAAACTGGTAAAGCTAAGGTTAACGTCAGTTTCCTCACTCGAAAGCGATGTCAGTGACAGGCGAGCCCAGAATTTGAACCCCGCACCTACTGATCCGCGGTCGATTTTCTTACTCCTCGTACAACCAGTAGCATTTAAACTATAGCATTAGCCTGCATGCTCTAAGTTAGGCCTATTGAGAACTTTTCTAACCACATAATATAACGTGCAAGAATTTTTGCAGAATTTTAAGTTACTTGTGGGACTGGTATCGATATATATATATATATCGATACCAGTCAGATATATACAATTATATATATATATTTACATGTATATATATATATATATATATATATATATATATATATATACATATATATATATATATATATATATATATATATATATATATATATATTAATATCTAAATTCTAATTTGGGCTTAATAAATTGAAAAATATTTACTGGTCCTACATCGTCTCTGACAACACTAGACTAGGCCTTGTAAAATTTCGTTTTTGTAAAGTTTAACAAAGTGTCTCACCAAAAAATAAATTTAAATAAATAAATAAAAATATACATGTATATATATATATATATATATATATATAAATTACTAAAAAAATATTACATTGGCCTATCAATATAGCATTAATGTGTATATATATATATATATATATATATATATATATATACATGCATATATATATATTAATATAAAATTAAAATAAATATATAAAAATATTACAGGCCTATAATATATATATACATGTATATATATATATATATATATATATTTATATATATATATATATATATATATATATATATATATAGGCTATATTAGAAGTAATGCTGCTAATATAAGGTTAAACCTGTAATATATCAAGCAGCATAGAGGACAATGCCTTCTGTCATGGCCTATAGGGTGTAATACTATAGGACACATTTAACTTAACTTAACTTAACATAATTATACTGGTTAAGGAGGTCACAAAGACCTGCAACACCAGTATAAGACCTGTAACACCAGTATAAATTTAATTGAGACCTAGAGGCCTACTATAGGCTACAATATTCTTCTTATACTATTCTCTTCTGCTGTGGAAGTACATCCAAGGTGAAAAACAATTTTTCTGACTTTTGATTTATTGGCCTTGCGGCTTTTATTTAAAAATTATGTAAAAATGGCAAAATGCTATACTTAATGTTATAAATCAATCTTATTTTAACTACAACTCAACACAACTATAGAATGGATTACACTAGATTTTAGGCGAAGAATTGTGGTGAGTTTTTATTGAGGTTAATTATAGCCTAATTAATATCGCTTAAGTACAAGGAATAGATTTCAATAAATCAAGGAGTTGAGACAGCATTTAATTATAATGAAAACGAACAAATGAAGGAGCCCTAATTAGCGTTATGAATCTTATGAAGATGAAGGAGACTTTTATTATACACTCGGTATAATAACTGAAGCTAAGAATGAACAAATGATAGAGTTGTAATTTGCGAAGCGATTGAGGAATTATTTGAGGAATTTATAATATGAATCATGACGCTCAGCGTTACTTCAGAGAAACAGCCAGATAGACAGAGCTGGCTTAATATATTTTAAAATGTATTACTGTTACAATTTAAGTGCTAAACTTTAACTTTCTTAAAATTCAAAGCAATTCTAGTACAATCTGAGTGTTGCATTAATATTCTTAAATTACAAAACAATACTGCAACACTTTGAGTGCTGCATTAACATTCTTAAAATACAAAACAATTCCATTCCAATGTGACTGCTACTGTCAACTCGATAACAAAACCGTTAAAATCAGTCCGAGAATTTCAAAATATCAGTTGCAGGCCTAATTGATTTTGTGAGCTGGTGACTCCACTACATTGTTAATTAATAAATTAAATATCCCGTGTTGTGTCCGGAACGCTGAGAAGAAGCCAACCTCGAATTGCACGTGTCATAAGATACGACAAAGCAAAAATTGAGGAAGGCAACGAGAAATCACTTCAGAAGTCACATTACTATTACTCCTGTACTCTGTGAACTACATTCAATCGGCTTCCAATTCGTTAAAGTACTGAATATAAACATTTTTCAAACATAATTTCTTTTTATCCACCACCTATTCCAAGTCAAAAGACGGTCAAAATTTATGCAGTAGAGCAACAAATTCTAAATTGGCTTTTACGGGTCAAGTTATGGTCAAAATTGGGGTAAAATAGATGAAAATTTGGTCACAAATTGTCTACTACAAGCCAAAATGGTCAACTTCATTCTAAATTTAGTCCAACAAAAAGTCAGATCGGATCAAAGTTATCGCTATTATTGTATTGTTTGTTTTCATTTAAAAACTGAACAATTACCTGTTTAATACTTACTTTTTGATTAGTCGCCAGGTGGTTCTGCCAGTGGTGACAAAGCTTCTCAATGTTTGAAATATTTTTACCAAGGACAGAAACCTTACCATAGCGTTGAAAATATCTTATGCGCATATATAGCTCCTTCATTTGGCTAGTAGGGGCCTACCCTTCCTTGGACTGAATACCCGGATTTTGGCTCGCACCGTATATTGACCATCCACATGCTGCTCATCGGTTTTGACTTGGTTCCATAGTGCTCGATGTTGTCATGGACAGCAGTAACACCATAGTCTTTTTCATGTTTTTGTTGTTGTTGTAAAGGATGGTGTCAGGAACATGCCAACAACAAACATCACTGCAGAGACTACAGACGACAATTAAGAGTGTCAATATTTTAATATAGACCTAGATCATATCATAATTGATTGATAGGGTCAATATTTTAATATATACCTAGATAATATCATAATTGATTGATAGGGTCAATATTTTAATTTAGACTTAGGCCTAGATCAAATCATAATTGACGAGTCAATTCAGGCGAGGAATCTTCGACTACCAGAACAGGATCTGCCTGAAAATTGCCTGAACAATTTTCCATTGCTTAA
Organism: Enchytraeus crypticus; assembly: GCA_905160935.1. Classification (NCBI taxonomy): domain Eukaryota; kingdom Metazoa; phylum Annelida; class Clitellata; order Enchytraeida; family Enchytraeidae; genus Enchytraeus; species Enchytraeus crypticus. Next base: position 910,859 of record CAJHZI010000713.1, read on the forward strand.
AAAGCCCACACTGGATAAGGAATTATTGTTTAATTACAGGCCTATATCTAATCTGTCATACATATCTAAGCTCACTGAAAGAATTGTTCTTCAGAGGCTTTCTACTCATCTCTCGTACAATGAACTATTTAATAAGCATCAAGCTGCTTATACTAAGCATCGTTCAACTGAAACGGTGAAATCTATCTGTGTGCAATTCTATTGTTAATGCCATGTGCACACAACGCTTAACTGGATTATGTATGCTTGATCTTTCGGCCGCTTTTGATACCATTGATCACGATATTCTTCTGGAACGCCTTTCTTCCTGGTTTGGTGTTCGTGGAATTGTTCTTGATTGGTTTTCCTCCTATCTGACGGATCGTTCTTTTAGTGTGAAAGTGATGGAGTACATCTCTTCGCCTTCTCACTTAAAGAATGGTGTGCCTTAAGGCTCCGTTCTTGGTCCTATCCTATTTAACCTCTATGCAACACCCCTAAGCACTCTAATCTCTTCTCATTCTCTTGATCATGAACTATATGCAGATGACACTCAAATGTACACTTGTTTCACCCCTAACTCCTATTCTAATGCTGAAACCCTCCTGCAACAAAGTTTTCAGTCTATATCCTCTTGGATGTCTGCTAATTTCTTGGCACTTAATCCATCTAAGACTGAATTCTTGTTGGTCGGGACACCTCAACAGCTTCTGAAGCTGAATGGGAAAACTCTTTCGTTATCTTCGGGTGTAATGAACACGCCTTGTTCACAATTTATATATTAAGAAATATATATTATAGATCGAAAGCAAATATTATACAGCTGTTATTTATAAATATTAAGTGACGTAGGGTTTTTCCAAAGATTTATAATAGATGATATAAGCCGAAGTTGTAAGTAGGCATAGCTAGATTATTACGCTGGGTATTTCCAAAGTGACGCAGCTAGCGCGTAAATCGACTAAGCGAGAAATGTTGTGGTTGGCTGAAGTCGATCGCTCGAGTAGTATATTAAGCGGCGTCGATACATAGAAAATCAGATTGGGTGCTGCATGGTTCGTCTGCGCAGTAACTCAGGGAGGCCAGAACCTTCTACGCGAAAGTACTGGGAACCGAGGGAAGATAGTACGTAATATCCCAATCCCAAGGCAAAAGTACGATTAGTATACAGAAATCTGGTCTTCGTCTAGCCGAAAGCTTTCAAGCTCGCTTGTTAGCCTAAGCTCGTAGCCCCTCAGGTTGACTAGTTTTCCCAAGCCGCGAAGGCTAATTGGAGGTAAGATAGTTCGGTGTCCCCCTGGGTAGGCCCAGGTAAGAGGATGGTAGCAATACTCGGGTCGAGTTCGTCTCTGCAGGTATTTGCTAAGCGCCTGGGTCGAGTGTGTCTCTGCAGGCGAGGAGGCTGGTAGTCCACCGCAATACTCGGGTCGAGTCCGTCTCTGCGGGTATTTGCTAAGCGCCTGGGTCGAGTGTGTCTCTGCGGGCAAGGAGGCTGGTAGTCCACGGCACTACCCGGGTCGAGTCCGTCTCTGCGGGTATTTGCTAAGCGCCTGGGTCGAGCGTGTCTCTGCAAGCGGGAGTAGGATTACCAATTACCAGTTGACTAGCAACGAATTTCTCATCAACTACACGGAAAGCCAATTATACTACCTTCAGCAAAGGCGAGAGTAGAAACTACTGAAAGACCAATATAGGAAAAGAGATAAGGAAGAATAAGTCTAAAAAGGGGGATATAGGGAAGTTTTAAATAGGGTAAAAGAAGATAAAGTTCGTCGCAGTTAAAACAACCAATCATATAATACCAGTTTGTAAAACTAGGAAGCAGGGTAGAAAATCAAACCATGATCGCCCAAGATAACGAAGACGATTCCAATACCGGTTCGGATCACCATATCACTTCCCCCCGAGAACCACGAATATCACGGGATAGAATCTACCAAGGGACATGGAAGAAACTCAACCGTCATCGTCTAAATACGTAGAAGACGTGAAGTACGCTTCTACTCCCGACTCGGGCCAGCGTCGACGCTGTGCACCGGGTTCCCGAGAACCCAATAACGAAGTAGGCAAGGGGGTCGGACTATGGCCTACTCAGTCGGAAATGAACAAGAAAGGCCTATCGAGACGGATGATACCGGGAAAGAAGTATCATCCGAAGACGCAGCAACTCGGTTCCTCCTGACAAGCGGTACCCTTAGTAAAACATTCGACGATAAAGCTGCTGTCTCGAAGCACTGCCGACCGGCGAGCGAGTCCAGAAATAGACAACCGCTCGAGGACGAACAGGCAGCAAGGTTGTTCGCGACATCGGGTATTAAAATTTCACCTGTTTCTTTTGTGAGAAATCTCGGTGTTATCCTTGATAAACACCTAACCTTCCACGAACACATAACTAAAACTTCACAAGCATGTTTCTTCCATATCCGTGATCTTCGTCGAATACGTCCATATTTGTCACGTGAGACAGCTGCTACAATTGGTGCTGCTCTTGTGCAATCGAAGTTGGACTACTGCAATTCCCTGTTTTTAAATCTCCCTGGCTGTGAGATTGATCGGTTGCAGTTTGTTCAGAATTCTCTTGCGCGAGCAATTTTTTTGTAGTTCCAAGTACTCACATGTTACGCCTATTTTGAAGTCTTTGCACTGGCTAAAGATTAAAGAGCGTATCATTTACAAAACAGCTTCGTTAACGTATAAGTCCATCACCATCCCTGGACAAACTTGTATGTCTCACTTGATTAAAGTGATGCAGCCTATTACTCGGTCTTCTAAGTTAATTACTCTTGTGAGACCTAGCTTACCTTCACTCTCTAAGCTATCTAATCGTTCTTTCCAGCATGCTGCACCTCAGATCTGGAATTCTCTTCCATCCAATCTTTGGAAATCTTCATTTGAATCACATCAGCCTTTGCTTTCCTATGAGCAGTTCCATAAGCAGTTGAAGACCTATCTTTTCCATCTCTCTTTTCCATCCAGTGTCCATGAGCAGCGACCTGCGCCTAAACCACCTTTTCTTTAACTCCCTTTACTTTGGACTGAATTTCTGGATTTTGGAATTTGCACCGTTTTTGGACCTTCTTTTTTTGCTCGCCGGCTTGATTTTGTCTCAATAGTGCTCGATGTTGTCATTGATGACTATAGCACTCTAATTGTTGTTATTTTTATTATCTTCGTCAAAAACAATCCAAATGTCAATATTCAATAAAGATTGACAATGTAACTGACAGAATCCCAAAGAAGAAGTAGCACGGTTTCATGGACACGTCATTTTTTGTTTACATTACAAAGCCGCCATTTTGATGCAGAAAACTCTATATGATACACGGCTATACATGTATCTTTAAGTAGTTTTTCATCTTAATTTGGTATAAAATTGTGTCTGGCATATGGACATGGGCTCTTTCTTACAGGTTAATGAACTGGTAATGGATATGATGGTTCTTGAAATCTTTGTTACACGTAATTTCAGCATTTCTGCCATTTCTGCCAATTGGTGCATAGGACAGGCTAATTGGCAGAAATGGCAGAAATTTGGACTCCATGAGTGGAATTAAGGAAAAGGGAACAAAAATCTGTCCGCACGATGTACGTGCTTCTGTTTTATTTTGTACTTATGTATTTAATTAGCAATCGAAATATAAGATAGGCCTATTGTTGGCAAGCTTTAATGGTTTGATGAAATTAGTAATTGCAAAACTTCTGCCATTTCCGTAATGCAGATTAAGGTCAAATTTCTCAGAACAGAGTCAAATTATTGGAATATACATAGATCTGTACACAAAAGAAATATTGAAAGTTTTGGCCTTTTGCACTAGCCTATAGTTTAAGACTTAAGGTTTGTATTTGAATCCTTTACAGTCTTTGTATATTGAAGCATTAAACTACGACTAGACTAGTGTTGCAGGTCCTCAAGACTTACTGAATGAGTATAATTAATTTAAGTCTTCAACTATAGAATCCAGCTACATAACGAATCTACAAAGTACGGCGTACCGGTAAGATCGGAGCTCATATATTTCATACGTAAGTTCATATAACTTCATGAGGCGCATAGGTACACTGTCCGTGTATATTACTAATAAATCGTGTGCATTTTTACAAATTGCAATATACGTACATAGAAATTTTATTTTTTATATGCATATATATCTATACATACGTAATGCTAAAAATCAACAACCATAAGCCAATACCGATGCCAATGCCGGCAGGTGTCTAAAAGTGGGCGCGGCTAACAGCTGTGAAAGTCATCTATAGGCTTCTTATTTCATAAAGGAGTTGCACCTTTCAAAGTCGATGCACTAAAAGTCACTAAATGGTGGAATGACGGAGCAATGCTAAAAAACTACAGCAATAATTGGAGAGCTACATTTTCATTCTGAAGTTTGAAACTATGCAAAAGGAAGTGCGTGAGCCGGGAGTCGAACCCGGATCAATTGCTTGGAAGGCAACTATGCTACCGTTATACCACTCACGCTTCTGATTGAACGATTCTTAAATGCTTATCTATTTCAAGAGCCTACTTTTAGTTAAAAGACATTACAAAATAAAACTTTAAGTTTTAAATGTACATTTCGAAAAATATATATACATGTAAGTCTATTTGAAGTGTTCCTGATATAATGTTCCGGGTATAATTTCAATTATCAAAAGCATTTTTTGTTTGCAATTGTGAAACTTTTAATTTTTAAAAATGCCTTTTCAAAGTTAGATACAGTTAAATTTAACAGAATAATTAAATGTAGACTATACTTTGGACTGGTTTTCTTAGAGTTTCTAGCAAATTGGCAATTTTCAAATCGAAAGGACGCGACAAATTTCTTAAATGTTGCTTTCTCGCTATCTAATGAAATTTCCTTTTAATTCATCTATTTGTCCTTTACGTAATAGTAGTATATGTTACAATGGTTGAAAGTAGCATTTTAAATAAATAAATCAGATTTCTTACAAACGAGACTTAAAATCGAATAGCATTCGCGTGTCAATATAAATCGTGCGATTTTGATTTAATCACGAGATGGCGGATGAAAAAAGCTAGATGTTCAAATGCGTCTGAGCACTTGTAAGTCCTAATTTTCATATTGTGCTTCAACAGATGTAATAGGACAAAATATAGCTCTAATGTATTAAAATTCCACATTTATACTTATAAATATGTAAATTCACTGACATTAGTAGCATTGCTTCATATGTTATATTCTTGCAATTGGATACAACTTTCAAAAGCAAAAGTCGAATAAAACGTAATAGGCAGTCCTCGATAGTATAGTGGTAAGTATCCCCGCCTGTCACGCGGGAGACCGGGGTTCAATTCCCCGTCGGGGAGACCGATCTTTTTGATCCAGGTGTGATTTTGGATATTTTATCTTTATGATAATTCTAGAAATAGGTATGTACCATAAGATCGACTGAGATTTTTATATAATTATGACCCATTAGAAATAGGCTGAGTGGTGGATGAAAAGAAATGCTCAGTTGAAAATTGCAGATCCAAGAAGGTTTCAAAATAATTCCTGATTAAACATGTGCATTCCTACTTTTTTGCTGTACATACTACTGTATAGCCATATATACACTATATTCTATTATATTATTATAATACTATATTTATCTAGGCCTATATGTATACAGGCCTAGATAAAGCTACTATTATAATCTGGAGCAAAACGTTAATCTCCAGCGAAATTTAACAACTTCATAAAACTACATTTTAAAAATTGCGAGACGTTCAATTTTGTAAATCCATCCTTCCAATTTACTGGAAAATGTTGATTAAATGAAACGTTAAAGCGTTTATATACATATTTTGTTTGTTTGTAGAAAAATTCACTTTAATAACTCCTTTTGCCAATGAATTTAGGGAGTCATTTTGTAATTTAGGCTAATCATTTACTATTGCAAAAACTCAATGTTTCTGGAGTAGATTTTATTTAAGATATTCGAAAAAGTGAATAAGAGTTGGCACACTTGATTGAACTAATTAATAAATAAAAATAAATAAATAAAACTAGTGTGAATGCAATACAAAAGCCTCTTTCGAAACTTTATTGCAAGCAAGGAGTTATTTACTCATCAGCTGCCAGGAACGTTATTTCACCGAGCTCAATTGAAGGAAGTTTCTTTCGAAGTTTTTTTTTTAATTTTCACTTATTCAACCCGCTCCCTCAGTATGGCGTTTATTGCAGCCACACAATAACCAATAGACTAGGAAAAATTTGTAGCTGTAGCCTAATTTTTAGATACTCTAAAATCAGTCGTATCTCTGTTATAATATCCTCATACAAGGATGATGTCAGGGACGTCCACCATCACATGTCACCACAAATCAATTCGCACCAAACGATCTGAAAAAACATGTGCTGAAGTAAAAGATTCTAAATGATGCCAGTCCGGTGATCAAAAAACGGTCAGGCAAGACGAAAAATCTATGGTGGGAAGAGATGTGTTTTCAACATACAACGGAAAGTGGAAGTATATAGAACATACGTGAAGATCAGGAGGCAGAGAGTTCCAAACAGTAAGAGCTGAGGAAGAAAATAAACGTCTACCTAATGATGTGAGAATATTAGGCATTTTGGGTAGCTTTGCATCGGAAGAACGAAGCTTACGCGAAGCTGCTATTGGATTAAGAGATTAGAAAGGTACGAAGGTTTACCAAAGCTAAGTGTTTTGAAAGTTAATAGAACAATTTTATAATTAATTCTTTAAACTACAGGAAGCCAGTGAAGATTGCTAAGTAAGGAATCTGGAGGTGTCCTGAAGTCTTGAGGCCCGACAGACAACACGTGCTAGAGAGTCCTGAACTCGTTGCAAAACGCAAGAGAGAAGAGAAAATGAAAACAAAACATACAAGTTGCAAAACGCAAGAGAGAAGAGAAAATAAAAACAAAACATACAAGTTAGCTCAACATGGTTCTTGATCTATGTAAAATTCATTGAATGCTTCTGAGCTTTAGTTAATCCTATGCTGTATAAGAAATGTGCAATTGCTGAAATGTTATAGACCGTACAGTGCTTTTATCTAAAAAATGAGCCAGTTCTGTCTGTCTGAAGTAACGCTAACGTCATATTTATAACTCTTTAATAGTTACCCTAACTACGTCTTTGTCATTTGACCAGTATAAATTTGTTGCCAATATATGTTTTTATCACTGCGTCACAAGTGTAATACCTAAATATTAACGCTCTGTCATTTTTCCGATATATATTTCGGGTGAGAATAAATTTCATCGTATCGTCATATTTATAACTTCCAATTAAAACTAATTTTTCATATGTAAGAAATTCAATACGTTGATCTTTTGAGAGTAGTATGATACATTGCTAGAACGTTTGCCTTAGGATTGAGAGGTTAGGTTTCAAATCCAGGTTCAGATAAAAGTGCCCATATTTCCTAAATGTGTGCATATCTGAACACTGGTACATCTAGGACATTATATATGCCATAGAATAATAGCATAGTACTTCTTGTAATTGAAACACTACTAGTTGTGCAACAGAGTTGTTATAATAAACGAATATACAAGTAATTATTAGAATTTGAAATGCACATCACAATCATAGAAAGTGAAGGGTTGCAAACTCCAAGTAAAGTCAATTGATTTCATACAACAGTTTTTTTCTTCTCAACTAAGAGTAACATAAAAACACAGTTATCACCAATTACAATGCAGTAATAGGTAGCTACATGACCTTACCTGTCTCAATTTATAGCATGTTACGAGTGTATACAGGAAATCAAAATTCAATCTGATTTTAGGTAACTGAGCTTTTAAACAAGATATCCTTTGTATCTTGAAGTACAAGCAAACCTATATAAATACGAACCCACGCATTTGCATGCAAACATTTACAAAATTGCACACACCAAGCATACTCATAAGTGTAAAAGTAATTTTACACGTAGACGTAAATTTAAGCACACTCTCACAGACTCAGTCTTACACTCTTACGACACATAGTCTTACATTCACTCTTACAGACACAGTCTTACACTCTTACAGACACATAGTGTTACACACACTCTTACAGACACATAGTCTTACACTCTTACAGACACATAGTCTTACACACACTCTTACAAACACACAGTCTTACACACACTCTTACAGGCACACAGTCTTACACTCACAGACACATAGGCTTACACTCTTACAGACACAGTCTTACACACACTCACACAGACACTAAGTCCTAGGATCCCATGCACACACACTATGAGCTGAATCATGTGGTCTTTGCCCTCATGGCGGCACGCTTGCCTGTGACAGCCTGGAACCCAGACTTGATGCTCTGCACAGAGCAGCGAGAGCCACACGTCTCACACTGCAGGAAGTACAGACGAGTGTCCTTCTGTAGAATCGTCTCGGGCGAACGACACGTGTGACACGTCACATACTCCTCTACAATAAATCAATCAGTAAGATGGTTTAATCATTCAATTAGACACGTGTGACACGTCACATACTCCTCTATAATCAATCAATCAGTAAGGTGATTTAATCATTCAGTTAGACACGTGTGACACGTCACACACTCCTCTATAATCAATCAATCAGTAAGGTGGTTCAATCATTCAATTAGACACGTGTGACACGTCATACACTCCTCTACAATAAATCAATCAGTCAGGAGGTTTAATCAATCCATTAGACATGTGAACATCTCAGTTTGAAGCATGTGCATAATTAAGAAAATAGCTTCTAGTCATTACTTCATTCAGCTCGAGTTAAAACTATTGGATCTTCTATATAATTTGATATAACTTTTAAATTCAAAAAAGACATCACAAAATAGTCCAAAGACAACAAAGTAAATTCCTTGGATTCACTCAATATGCTACACGAAGAACATGATTCAAGCAGACTTAACTTTACATTATAACTTTAGCTTACAGCAGAGAAATAGTTTAAATATTACAACATCTAGCATAAACTGATGCACATACTGATATATCCTCTAAGAACTGTTTCGATCTGCTTCTGTTGAAATCTGCCTTTAATAATCAGCTGAGAGTTACCGTCCAGGGAACCACTACAACAGAAAAGTATAGAGACCATTAGCCTGACGATATTGTAATAAATCATCACAGTACATAGATACACAGTACATACACACACACACACATATATTTATTACACCAGATACAACCTCTCTCCCTCTCTCTTCAGAGCACTGCCAAATGACAGGTTCAAGGTACATGTTCATACTCAAAGTCTGCCTTCTCTCTCCATAAGAGCACTCCTTAGATAGCAAGTTATGATTAGATTCACCCTTCACAAATCTATGCCTTATCCGTTTCGTATGTAGCCTACAGCTTGGAAAAAGTATGACTTCCGAGGTGGCTTCCCGTTGCCTTCCTACAGATGTACATATAAATAGGTATATATAAGTTGTTTATATATATATATATATATATATATATATATAGGTTGTTTTAGATACAACCTCTAATTATATATAATTCTTATTATAATAATAAGCATAATAATATACATGTATAATTGTATATATTACAACAGTTACACACAGCGGTCTAGGAAATATACATTAGAGCGCTGATTTGAGACTAGAAGAATGCATAAGAAGTAGTCCACTACATACCTGGTACCCAGCTCAGCCAATAGAAAAGCAAGCAGATGTTTCGGCTGTCTGTGCAACCTGATGGCAAAACAGAATGAACAGCACACATAACAGTATCATACATTCCAAAACTATTCTAATTAATTTAACAGCACAAAAGCATTACACACATTGCGTCTAGGTTGCTGAATAATAGATCAACGGTGGACTGCAAGTGTCGCAAAAGGTGACAAAGCACTAAGATAGACATAAATGTCAGAAAGAGCATTCGGTTGCTTGGCGCCTACACTCCAGAAAGTGCAACAAATTATCCAAGTCCCGGCCCTAGTTAAACTGAGATTCAAGGGATGATGACGTTGAAAATAATGAAAGCATTGATTCCTATCATACGCTGAAACTGCTAAAAAAGCAGTCCCTTTTACATCAATATGCAGACCCAATATACGACAGAATTAACAAATTATGTAGTTATCACTGTTTCAATTTTAACAACAGATATATATGAATCACAGAATCTAGGCAGAAGCACTCACAGGATTGAGAACACATTTCTAGGTACTTAGACAATTAATAATTATAATCTACAAACATTTTGCATATTTCAGCAAAGTTGGAGAAAGACGACTTCTTTGTTCCCACTCGCATGACCTGAGGCGGCTTCATCACAAACTTCTTCTTCTCACCGGCCACCATGTCTGGATTCTTCTCTTTCATTATGTCAAAAACCCTCTTCAACAGCTGCACAAATATCAAATAAAACTATTTCCAATAACCGCACAAAGATAACATAACACATTTTCAACTGCTGCATATGTAATGAGGAAACACCCTTTTCACCATATATATACAAATTAAACTTTTCTTCAAACATTTTCGATGGCTGAGCAAAGACAAACAATAGCTGCAAGAACATAACATGGCTGGAGCTTGTGGCTATGTCGGTAAGATAGTCGACCATGGATCAGCATGTGGGGGTTCAAATTCTGGGCTTATCCGCCACTGACATCGCTTTCGAGCGAGGAAACTGAAGTTATCATTACCTTTTTAGCTCTATATATAATTACACACTTTTCTTTAATAATGGCATGATATATAATACACTTAGCCAGATAATATCTATGTAGCCATATAAAAAGTGTACAAAATAACTACATCGAGTCCTTCCTTAAAAATCAAAAGCTGAAGCCAAGTTTATCGTTAGTGTTCTGCTTGACTGCATGACAGTGACAACATTGGATTTGAAACCTTCACATACTGATCCGCTGTCAAACAACTTGCCAACGTTCCACCTGCTCAATCCAACAGTAAAAGATAGTAATTAAAATAAAAACAATTACAAATCAATCTGACACACCAATATACTTTAAATTTGAAATGAGTACAACACAAACCTTAGCACGTTCATCAGTTTGTATCAAATTTTGCACCAAAAAGAGTTCAATTTCAAATAATAAAAAATTACAGAATTTCCTGACCTCATCATATGTATAATCTCTGTCAGTGTCCTCCCAGCTTTGTCCACCACTTACAACATTCTCCTTACCCTCACCTACATCAATCAATCAATCAAAAAATCAATCAGCCAATCATTGAAACCATCCTATCAACTCTCACCTACACTTACAATGTTATTCTTATATTCATCTACATCAATCCATCAGCCAATTAATCAATCAGTCAGCTAATCTCTGAAACTATCCTCCCAACTCTCATATCCACTTCAAAAATATTTCTTTACCACACAACAATCAATCTATCTCTCAGCTCATCAATCAATCAAACTCTCATCTATAATCTCCGCAACTATTCTCAGTTTTGTCCTTCACTCAAAACTTTATTAATCAGACAAGCAAAAAATAAAAATAAGTCCATTAAAGTCCATGTTTATATAACTAATATTGTTGTATACCTGTATATCCCTATTATACATTTGTCCACTAAAAATATTTCTCAAACCTGAAGGTGGTAATTTGAAATCTACAAGGCTGAGATTTGAACTTGCAGCCTTCTGTTGTAACATGCTAAATGTGTTACCTACGACTAACAACACTTGTCTATAAAAATTTTTTTGGAGCGCTCAAACAATGGCATAGGGTGTTTTTAGTGGAGTTTTATATGCTGATTCCAAATCTGTTTTCCGTTTTTCTCTATCATCATCTTATATAACTAATACTGCTGTATACATGTATGCTCCTACTATAATAGCTGTCCACTAAGATATCTTTCTCAAACCTGAAGGTGACAATTTGAGATCAACAAGGCTGAGATTCGAACTAGCAGCCTTCTGTTGTAACACGCTAAATGTGTTACCTACGACTAATAATTAATTATATAGTTCAACAGATTGTAACACAGAAGGAGAACAGTAGCGAGTTATACAGAAATACAAAACTGGCAGCAGAATCATTACATTGAAAATATAAAGATAACAAAATGAAACGCGAAAGAATAAGTACCAGTTTCTTCAGTGTCTGCGATGACCTTCTTCTTCTTTTTCTTTTTACTGCTTGCAAAATCAAAATCGGAACCCTTGAGGTCAGTGTTTCCATCATCCGCAGCTTCCGAGCCGGCGGCCGTTGAGTCATCTATGTTCAGCTTCTATTGATAGCAACAACATCACTTGTTCGGAATATTTTACTGACTGTATATATTATGTACCATCCACACAATATTGTTACACGACAATTAGAACATAACTAACAAAATTATAATGTATCACTAGATACATATAAGAAAAATTATAAAATAAATATACACAAAAAGATACAAATTTAAACAATACAGCTACGACAAATTTACCTGTACAGAATCTGCCAAATCGGATGTGTCCGTCAGAGGTTTCTTCTTCTTTGGCTTTTTCTTCAGATTTGAAAAATCCAGGTCATCGTCGATATCTGAGAAATCAATCAATCAAGCATTTATGCCACATTTCTCACTCAAAGACTATATATGTGCCATCAAGAACAATGAGGTATAAATGTGTGACATGATTAAGCTAGAATATCATCAGAAGTAAACAACACGCCATCCAGAACTTAATAACAGCATGCATTAATACCAATTTTACTTATATTAATGACCCTCTCACAGCGTACGAACGCCTCACCTAAAGAATAAATCAGTTTTGTTTTATAGATATACATTACAGAAAATGGCTATATATAAACTGGAGCAATGCAATATTTCAGTACTCAGAAGTTTCTCACATTATTTTTGAAAATGAATGTTCATAGAAACACCTTCATAAAAAATTGTTTAATCCTTCACTCGCCTAATTAACAATATTTCAATCAGAATTTAGCAAAAACCATTCATAGTGGATCTCGGATCAGAAGTGTTTGAATAAACCAACACATGACAATAAATTCATTTATTAGTTTCCCGCAGAAGCATACAACGGGTTACATATTAAAGTGCATATAAAACTGAAATTACTCACTACTGTCTGTAATTTCAGAATTTTGTGTCGTATACATGTATTAACTGGAAAGTGACGCTAGAAATTTTAAGGATATCTTTTATATTGGAATAGGTATTTTATTCTTCAATATTCCGACAGAATTTGCTACACTACCAGCAGTGGTATCTTTCTCCTCACTGATCGCTGCCCCTGAGCTTTCGACTGGCGCAGACTCTTGTGCATCATCCTCAATCTGTACCGTATCAGGATCAAAGGGAGTCTTCTTCTTTTTCTTCTTCTTCAGTAGACTCGGATCAAATAGGCCCTGCAACATATACGAAAACAACTGTATTACATCATACGAAAACAACTGTATTATGTCATATATGAAAACAACTGTATTATGTCATATACGAAAACAACTGTATTACGTCATATACGAAAATAATTGTATAATATCATATACGAAAGCAACTGTATTACATCATACAAAAACAACTGTATTACATCATATACGAAAATAATTGTAATTACTTCATATACGAAAACAACTGTATTACGTCTTACATGTGTACGATTAAATTGTTCATAAATATTATTAATTAAAGGTTCTTAATTAAATTTTTAATTGCTATCAAGCAAATATTGTCATAAAACAGCACAAGTATTTTAAGAGTTTAATTTTATAACAAGCTAAATTTACTGTATGATTTCTTACTGCTGTGGCACCGTTGCATTAGGTTTAGTGCTGTTAGTAGCAAACTTTTTATTATAATACACATTTGCTAATTTTAACTTCAGTTTTTTAATGGTCTTTTATATTATGTTAAATATTAATTACACTACAAAAAATCGTTAAGAAACATAATGCACAAACCTGGATTACTTAAAAGCATCCAAGCATTCTCATCTAATAAGTTCAGCTAACATTTTTAGAAAGCCAAAGGTTGGAGAAAAGATGGCATAGTCTAACATTATTTTTGTCATCATCATTAATCATAATTATTTAAAACTTACTATAAATTTATGCTATACTTAAGTTCAACACATTAAGAAATCACATCTGTGTTAACCTAAAGATTTGTAAATTTTGTTTAAACTGACATTAAAATTCAAGAGAATTGGAAAAAACAGAGAACTATATGTGCTGCTGGGAATTTGATGCAATCAGCTGATTCGATTGACTCATCCATTATAGTAATGTCAAATTAAATTACTTTTAATATTTATAGTCAAATTAATACACCAAATATTTAATATCTAATTAATTATATGCTACAATTTCACAAAATTATTACAATCAATTGTCAAATTTTTGTAATAAAAATTAGCAATAGCAATATTAACGAATTAGGCATAAACACTTATATTACATAACGATATATTGTCTATAAAACCGTTGGGCACAATTGCTAGGATTGCTTCCGTATGTGTAACCATAATAATATAGTTATAGCTTTCACAGATCAGAAAATAAATCAAATAATTAAATATAAATTAGGATGTAAATATTAAATGAACCATATTTACCAGATCGTCTTCAGACATGATCACTACGTTCAGCTGTTAGATTATGCAACAGATGTAAACTTTGGATACGTTATGAGCCGCCTAATTTTCAGGTAGCAATATGCTTAACTAATTCAATTCTGTTACAGAAATCTTATAAGAAAAATACAATAATAATTCGCATTAATCAATATTATTCGCTAAATATCTGAATTAATTGTACTTTCGACGTATTTTAATTAATAAATTCCAAAATTTATCCTCTTGTAACGACCGCATGTATTTCCTTATTTCATCATCTTCATCGACTGCGCATGCTCAACAATTCTCTTTTATTACATCCGCACAAAAAAAGCAACAACAGCGATAAATAGCAACAACAACAACAGAATTAGAGAGCTACCGATGTTCGCGACAATATTGAGTACTGTGACAATAATACAATTCGATGATTAGAGTGTGGGACCCAAAACGGGGCCACACAGCATCCAAGAATTTAAGTAAGCTGAGTACTAACAAATGGAGATTTACGTGTTGGTCTCAGTTCATATGCATTGGTGGGATATAGGAGAGATCGAAGAGAAAATATTTTAACCGCCTATGGAACTACTAGTGAAGAAAGCTGATAGGGGAAGTTTAGGTGGCTGGAGTGCCACGTGCGCAAAATGGAAGGAAAATAATTCCCGATCTGTACTGAGCGCTTGGACAACTTAATTGCTACGAATAGGAATGCTTGCATGGTCTTTCTAGAGTAAGTATAAGTTAGGGGACCTGAAATAGACGGCTGCCTTGAGGTAGGCTGCCTGGAGGTAGGTTGCCTTGAGGTTGGCTGCCTGGAGGTAGGCTGCCTTAAGGTAGGCTGTCTGGAGGTAGGCTGCCTTGAGGTAGGTTGCCTAACTTATAATAATTAGGGAAGTGCTCGAGACATGTACTCGTTAGCAGGACAGGCGGTACGTACGTATGGAGTGCACGTATGTCTGATATGTCATGAAGCTATCTTGCAAAACAATACTTTCCCTGACTGAAGAGCTTCTGAAAGGACCGCAGGACTGCATGTGTAAGGAAAATATTATTATTTTTTTAATGAACCACAATCTATCAGACTCACAGTTGAAAAATTTTAAAACCTAATAATATATAATATTATATATATATATATATATATATATATATATATATATATATTGCTCGATGTAGTCTTATATACATATATATATATATATATATATATATATATATATATATATATATATATATATATATATATATATAGTAATTTGAAAAACATGCATATATTATAAATTAGGAAATTATAGCATATGTTACATGTTACATATTATAACATGCATTTGTTATAAATTTAAATTATAGGCCTACATGAATAACATACAGAAGCGTCGATTTTTCTTTGAATTGGGCAAATCACATGAAAAATCAGACCCGGGAAGCACCGGGTAATCAATAAGCTGAACCCAAAGATATAGAATAAGTAATTCATTATTTTATGGTTGAACCTATAGAATAAAGAATTCTCTGGCTCAACCACTCCAGAATTAAGGTAAAATGTGTTTTTCTCTCACTTATTATTATCCTGGTAGTTCTTGCTGTAGCGAAGCCATGGGATATATCGGGTGCTGCCACTCCATTCGGTTGGTTTTGGAAAATATAGTTTTATGGAAAGCAGCAATATCTACGTATTTAGAACTAAGGTGTTTGGGTTGCTACAACAACAACAATAACAACAACAATACGATTAGAGTGCTACTATTGTCCATGACAACATTAAGCACTGTGGAATCAAATCAAAGCCGATGAGCAGAGTGAGGGGTCCATAAACGGTGCGAGCCAAAATCCGGGTAGTCAGTCCAAGGAAGGGTACTAGCGGAATGGAGGTTTACGTGTTGGTCTGAGCTAATAGTTAAATATGGCCTATTTGAAAAATAGATGAAGTAAATAATCAGATTAATGAGAATAATAATAATAGTAATAATAATAATAATAATAACAAAATATAATAATAATAATAACAATAACAATAATAATAATAATAATAATAAAGGTTAATAATAATAATAATAACAACAATAATAATAATAATAATAATAATAATAATAATAACAATAATAACAATAATAATAATAATAATAATAAAGGTTTATCGTCCGTTCCCTAATTCAGGGATGATGTAGGGACGTCCCCATAGCACACATCGCTGCAGATCAATTCATCCAGACCAATGTGCAAAACAAATGTGCTGAGGAGAAGTATGGTCCTAAACGAAAGCCAGTCCGGTGAGCAAAAATGGTCAGGGTAGATTGATTGCGTCTACGGTGGCCGGTGGGGAACGGATAATAGTAATACTAAGCCTATATAAACGAAAACTATGAGTCACAAAAAAGAAGAAATGTCCTCTTTAATGTTTGGAATCATCCATTCCCTCTCCCTCACTCATAAAACCCTGCTTACACCAATGATTATTTAAGAGGTAAGAGGCGCAGGTCGAAGGTCACCAAAGTGTCACGATGATAAGCAATAATAGACAGCTAGACACACAGTACCCTCAGTTGTAACTTATGATGCGAGAGATAGGAAATTAGAGAGATCTAATTTTACCTATTCTTTACGTATACATGTATAAACAATACTCACTGAAATTTATTTGATATTTATGAAAATATTTATATAACTGCAATAGAATTGAGTTGCATTTAGTTATCTCAACTTATCTCTATTTGACTAATAAAAGAATAGATTTTACCCGTCTATTACAGCAGAGTCAAGGCTGGAGTTTTCAGCTGTACTGGCCCAAAGTTGATGTAAATACCTGACGAAGGTTGTAATGTAAATAAACACCTCTACACTTTGATGAAGATTTTATGCAGGTATCTAATATCTGTAACGAAAATAAAAGGTCAATCACCTAGCAACTTACTCAGCTGAACTCGTTGAAATAAATATTTTGCACAGAAAAGGGAAGCCAATAGTGAATGATCAATGAACAGATCTTATTTTTATTGTAATTAAAAGCCGGCTAATGAAGGAGTGCTTTTAAACAACTCGTGAATTGAGTTGCCATGCAATACATGAAAAGATATATAGTACAATTAACATATTGTTAACCACATTTTGCACTTTTTCAATGTTGAATGCGATTAGACCATGGATTAGACGAAGATCTCCGGTTACTTTCTGCGTTACCTTGAAACGTGACGTAGCAATGTCACGTTGCAATGTCCGCTGCAACGTCACGTTGCAGCGTCACGATGTAATGTGACTAATGTCACTTTACAACGTCATGTAATTAGCTGTTAATTTAAACGATAAATTAAATATTTGAGCTTTCACACTCTGCAACCGCTACGTGAGTGAGAACTCTGCAGTAGAAATATCTCAGCTCAATGAGCAGAGCATGGAGTAGCTAAGTGAACAGAGCATCGAGTAGCTTCGTGAACAGATCATCGAGTAGCTCAGTAAATAGAGCATCGAGTGGCTCAGTGAATAGAGCATTGAGTAGCTCAGTGAACAGAGCATCGAGTAGCTCAATGAGCAGAGCATCGAGTAGCTCGCTGAACAGAGCATCGAGTAGCTCAGTAAATAGAGCATCGAGTGGCTCAGTGAATAGGGCATCGAGTAGCTCAGTGACCAGAGCATCGAGTAGCTCAGTGAACAGAGCATCGAGTAGCTCAGTGATCAGAGCATCGAGTAGCTCAGTGAACAGAGCATCGAGTAGCTCAGTTGAACAGAGCATCGAGTATCTCAGTGAATAGAGAAGAGTAGCTAAGTGAACAAGGCTCCCAATAGCTTAGTGAGCAGAGCGTCAGGAAATGTCTTGAAATTTTAAATGAGCGATCGATTTCGGCCCGAATTTATCATGAGAAAAATCTCGGGTATTTAAAGGACTGGTAAATGGATCAGTATCTAAAACTGCCTAAAGTTATTAAGGGTTAAATATGCTGAATTAGAAGTAGCCAAGCTAATAGGTATTTTCATGTAAATTCTATGTGGTGTGTTTAACCTTAAGCTTTCATAGATTCTTAATTATAAGATACAATTAACTGTAATTTGTAGAATTTGAAGTCCATTAGCTGAGTGGGCAGCATGTTGGCAAATTGCGTGACCGGAGATCAGTAGATGCTCAGCACAAATCCAGTACTCAACGCGGAACTGTATGCTTTCGAAACAGGAGGCTTAAGCTATATTCTGCTTTCTTAGCCTTTTGTAATAGAAATGCTTCAAGTGGGCAGATCAATTTTAATATTAATTAAAATTGACCTGCGGATTAATATTAATAGTTGCCGTACAGCTAGAATCATTAGTTTAGCGAATATGAATGATATGAGAAGTTAGAGAGACCTGGCATCCAACTAGCGAGCCAGAAACATTCCACGTGGTCCAGTTATTCCGATAACCTATCCTTCGTGACCTAGTTTAAGTTTTATAGCTAGGAACAATCCAGGCCGTTGTACCGATCAGAGAACTGCACCGTTACTGTAATTCTATGAGGTAAATGAATTCATGTGTGGTTTAAGTGACGGATAGCTAGGCTCGATCAAGCGCACTAGATCCGCAAGTTGTCATATTGATTAAATAGAAATGCGATGACCTCGGGAATTCAGGTTTAATCTGAGAAGAGATCACCCGATAGATGCAATTGATTCGTCAAGACTAAAATACAATACAATACATATACAATGCAATAAAATACATATTGTTTAATCTAAGAGACACGATGACAGGATTCGATTATATATACATTGTTCAGAACTTCCGATAGTTAATTAAACTGATCATTTCTTCGTTCGTAGTTTTCAGGGTTTTGCTCCGTCTATGCTCTATCAGGTATATGCTATCTCAGTTTACTCTTTCGTATTCTTACTACATGTTCTTCTTTTGTGACTGCACTTGTACTTGTAGCCCTAAGCTTCATTTCAGTAGGTATCTGATGAAAACAAATGCTCGATACTATTCAAATATTTAGATTTAGAATGCAATTTAATGCATTGCAAATACATTAAACTGCATTGCTTTGTATTGTAGGGTATAAGTATATGGGAATGGGATACTCTATTGCACTGTATTTTTGTTCGTATGGTTACATAGCCTACATGACATACCGCATATGCTATAATGTTTTATATTGTAGTCATGTAAATTAATGTTGTGTGTGTGTCGCCATAGTTCAACTAGCATGAATGTTGAAACGACGATAGAGAATATTTTAAATGGAATTCGGCCGACTGTTAGAATCTATTCTGCCGACAACGTTCATTACATAATCGGCTGAGCATTTCCTGAGTGTTTTACGTTTATCCTATTCCCTGGGGACCAAGGAGATGTTCACTGAAAGCTGTCAACACTCGATTTTCCAAGGCGGCCACCCAACCATGTACTAACCGAGCTCGGTGCCTCGTCATTGTATCTTCATTGTATCTTCATTGTATCTTCATTGTATCTTCATTGTATTGTATCTTCATTGTATTGTATCTTCATTGTATTGTATCTTCATTGTATTGTATCTTCATTGTATCTTCATTGGATCTTTATTGTATCTTCATTGTATCTTCATTGTATCTTCATTGTATCTTCATTGTATCTTCATTGTATTGCATCATTATTGCATTGTATCTTCAATATCTTCACTGTATTGTATCTTCATTGTATTTTAATTGTATCTTCTGTATTATATCTTCATTGTATCGCAATGTATCTCATTGCATTATGTTGTCCCTGGAGTTCAGTATTGCTTATTGACAGTTATTGTATCGAATTGACTTCGAAATGACGAGGGGGCAAAAATTGGGCAAAAATGGAGCAAAAGTGCCCTTTTTGATATTGATGAATTTCCTCTCCCAGCGGCGCAATCAGACCTGGCTAGGGGAGGGGCTTGAGCCCCTCAGAAACGGATCAGGACGAATTCAGTAACTCTTGTCATTCGTCCTGATCCGCTTTTGTGGAGGGGGGGAGATAGGAGTGGGCTGATTAAGTCACATAAAAGTTGAATCGAGCCACCGGTAGAACAACGAAACGATTGTAGTAGTTTCAGTGCAACTAGTCTAAGTTTTACGATGCTACATCTAATTATAAAACTATTTGATTTTACTCAAGACTTCCGCAGCCAACTCTCCAATTCTCGTAAAACATCCTAATATGAAAGTTGAATGCAAAATTTATAAGAACGCATCTGAAAGTTGTTTATACGTTAATTTGTTACACTGTAATTTATTTAGTATAAGCTTAATGCATATAAAAGTCATCGATGTTAACTTGAAGTCGACTTTTTAGGTCGACTTTAAAAAGTGGGTTAAGACAATTAAGACATTCAACACGTTCATGCGCTCTAACTGTCTATTGTGTCTGCAAATTGTGATATCATGTGCGTATGATAAATAAAATAAATAAATTGACATGCAATTAATAAGGGCGTAAGGTCGCTCGCTATCTGGCTGGGAGTCTGAGTCAGTAGACTATTCATTCTAAACTACAAGTCGGTATACTTTTCATTCAGTTTTCATTTGAAAGCATTAAGCTTATAGACACTAGATTGCTTTAGAAAGTTTTAGAAATACAGCTAACATATCATTTTCTGTATTTATAGCATATAGGCCTAAAGTAAGCATATGCATGTACAATAATATATATATATATATATATATATATATATCATATATTAAATAGGCCTACTTAATTGAGGTTTCGTACAGTTCATAAGTCATGATTTGAGAAAATTGCAAGTGTTTCCTTTTAATGCGAATTTAAAACGTTAAAGTTTACGAATTTCTACGTTAGGCCTAATTGTTTTAGATATTTGTTTAATATCATTTATAAAACATCATAGTTGGATGTGGGACTGCACTCATTACTATTTGGTGCTTATTGGTCAGATATCACGAATGATGAAGATGGTATATTATTGAAAAGGTTTGATTAATGACAAATTCAAAAATTAAAAATAGTCCACTGTAATTAATATAAGATGTTCTGAAAATCCATTGGTTTTCGAATTTTAAAAAACCTCACTTCGGGGAGGGGGTGCAGTACGTAGACCCCTCCCCGCATCCCACCCGTTATAAGGATCCTACGGATTCATATTAGTTCTACAGTGTATTGCACAAGCTCTAGTCTTGTATTACAGTATTACTGTAATAGATTTGAAAGGCTCTTGATCAAGAGCATTTCTTTGTCTTTTGTTTATGATTGCATTTTAAAACATATGTTCTGTACTAGCTCTAAATTTTATTTAAATGACATATTTAATGGTTTAAAATTCTAGAAATAAAGACGCATACCTGTTAATTTATTGTGTGGAATTGGAACAAAGCAAAATAAAGCTATAGCATAACATCGCTTGTAACAAAAAATCCGTATAAAACCTTGCCTTTTAAAAATATGTAAGTGCCCTTTTAATTCAGTATGTGCCTTTTTTTCAAACCTCGCCCCCGCTGCCCAAAGGTGCTTCCTACGCCACTGGGAATGTAATAAGTAATAGATTATATTTTTTAGAAGAATGGACGATACCTCATCGAAACCTGCACTCTAGGTATTTTTTATAGATTGGACTATGTTAATGATTTCATATTGTATATCGCAGAGAATATGTTATTGTGAGCTTGGTGTTGCCGTATCAATCCAAACCTTGGCTAAGGCCTTCAACCTTCGTGGTTTTTTAAAAAACTTTTTCTCAACCAATTTTGAAATCTTTTCAATGCATTTTTTATCGGCAAAATATAATTATTTATTGAAAAAAATTATAAATACGGGGTCGTAGGCTATATCCATATCACATGCAATTAAGAAAATTGATCTATGTTAAATAATATGCATACCAATCAATTATATAATTTATATTATAAATGTTATGAAATAATTATTAGCGGCTTAACCTCTGCAGCAGAAGTGCAGAGTCATTGATACTTTCCTGGTATTACTCGTTGCATTGCATAACAAGTTACTCCGACTACTATTCCTTCTTATATCATTCCCAGAAGCCTGTCTGTGAAGTCAGCTAATTAGCATTAGCATGCTAATAACAAGTTTATTACACCGTAGCTAATTATGTAATTAATATGCATAATTGGAGGACAAGTACACACCATGGGCGTGGTACGGGAAAGTTAACTGGATGGTTTTGTTTACGAATTTAGTGCGTTATGTTGCGAACGCTCATTGGAAATTAAATCTAGGGGTGTAGTTATAAAATGTTGCGTGACGGTTTAGTTTTTCAAATATATTTGTGATGTACTATAATACAAACACACATTATTACAATGTAGGTTTTCACTGTTAATACTAAATATTATGACAAATAGTTTCTAGTACATTAATTCTAATATTCCAAATTCACCGAGAGACTAGTCTTTCGAAGACTCTCAACCCATCTAAAGTCCAACGACCTCTTCAATACACACCAATCAGCTTATACCAAACATCGCGCACTGAAACTATTCTTCTTTTTGTCTGAAACACTATTGCTAACGCCATGTGCACTCAACTTGTCACTGGACTTTTTACTCTCGATCTGTCTGCTGCTTTAGACACCATAGATCACCAAATTCTTCTGCAACGTCTTTCCTCTTGGTTTGATATCCACCGTAATGCACCTGCCTGGTTTACTTCATACCTCACTGATCGTACTCTTAGCGTCAAAGTGCAAGAGTTTGCCTCTCCTCCATCCATCCTTAAGTACGATGTGCCTCAGGGCTCCGCTCTTTGTCCGATCTCTTCAACCTATACACCACTCCGCTAAGCTTCTTGATCTCTTCACAGTTATTAGATCATCAACTCTTCGCTGACGACACTCAGCTGTACACAAGCTTTACCCCCCCCCCTCCCCCCCACTCCTATCCTGATGCAAAGGCTTGTCTACCGCAATCCTTTCAGCAGATATCATCCTGGATGTCTGATAATTTTTTAGCACTCAATCCATCTAAGACTGAGTTCGTGTTGTTTGGAACCACAGAAACTTTAAAAACTGAACGAGGTGTCCCTGGCTATCTCTTCTGATGTTATAGTTACATAGTTACACTAGTTTCTTCTGTGAAGAATCTTAGTGTTGTCCTTGAACACAACCCTACACTCCACGAACACATCACCAAAACATCATAGGCATGTTTTTTCCATATTCGTCATCTTCGTCGAATAAGACCTTATCTCTCTCTTTGGACTGCAACTACAATTGGTGCTGCTCTCGTGCAATCGAAGTTTGGTTACTGCAACTCCCTATTTCACAATCTTCCTAGTTGCGAGATTGATAGGTTGTAGTTCATTCAGAATTCCCTTGCACGTGCAGTCTTTCGTAGCTCCAAACACTCTCATGTCACTCCAATCCTCAAGTCATTGCACTGGCTCAAAGTTAGAGAACGCACTTTATACAAGCCAGTTTCTCTAACTTATAAGTCCATCACTACTCCTGGTAATAGTTACATGTCTCACTTTATACAAGTGGGGCACCCTACCTCCAGGCAGTCATTTACTAGGTCCTCTAAGTTAGTTACTCTAGAGAGACCGAGCATTCCTTCACGTAGCAAGCTATCTAGGCGCTCCTTCCAGCATGCTGCCCCACAGATCTGGAATTCTCTTCCCTCAACTCTGCGCACCCTCTCATTAATTCCTGATCAGCCATTCTTACTGCACAACAGTTTCATAGGCGGTTGAAAGCTTTTTTCTTCGACTTTTCCTATCCACCAAATGTCCATGAACTGAGATCAACACGGAACCTCCATTCCGCTAGTACTCTCCCTTGGACTGACTACCCGGATTTCGGCTTGCAACGTTTGGACTCCTCACTCTGCTCATCGGTTGTAATTTGGTTCCACAGTGTTCGATGTTGTTATGGATAACAGTTGCACTCTAATCGTAGTGTTGTTGTTGATAAAAGTAATAAATTAGTTAATTCGTAATAATCACGACTTCATAACTAATTCATATGTTGATATGAAGAGAAAAGCAGAGGAAGATATATGAGGAGGATTTATATACCATGGACCTGCCATTAGGCAGTGCAATAAGATCGAATAACTATTGAGGGATTGATGCCCCCTTACCTCCCCTGCCCTACCTAATGTTGTTTTGAGATTCTGCTCTGAGCCGCAGGCCTACAGGCGAGTTGTAAATGAGTTTCACCTCGGAATTAGAGAATGCAGCGCGTTGTCTAACAAGACTTGCACACCGGCGCCTGTGTTAAATACCGGCTACAGCAGGATCTACAATATATCAGGTCGGCTAGAAAAACACGTTCTGCTGTTGACGTAAAGTCAAGTCGAATAATAGTCGCTTTGTGCGAGACTGGTAGGCAGTCATCATGTGAAGATGTTTTGATTTTTCTTTAATAGATGTTAAATAGACTCTAGCACCGGCGAATTGTAAATGCTTCTGTTAGGTATAGTTAAATAGTTCAGTTAAATATTTTTATTATTTCATTCGTAAAATTCTTCAGCAGAGGGATCATCCGAAGTTCCTGTAAAAGCTTCAGTTACTGATAAGTTCTTCAAAGAATCTTCATCGGGAATTCAAGTACTAGACAGGTAAGCGCGTTTTGTGCTATATTCATTAATGATTGTTTTTTTAAACCAAATATCTAATTCGATTTTAAAACAATAAACGTGAGATTCCTGGGCAAGCTAAACCCCCATCTGTTTCCGCCAGAGGTCAATATTCTGACCTCTTGCCTCGAATCCTGGACATGCACTGTTTGATCTAATCTCTCGAATCTTGGACTTTACTGACATCGCCACTCGTTGGAGCAAGTGGCGATGTCGGTAAGATACTCGACCACGGATCAGTATATGCGGGGTTAAAATCCTGGTCTCCCCGTCACTCACATCGCTTTCCAGTGAGGAAACTGACGTTAACATTAGCTTTACCAGCTTTTTTACTGTTTTGATCTCTCTTTCTTCTGTAGTCTTTGTATACTCAGTCGTCATCGTATGTTGCATTGGCGTCTGTAGATGCAGGGTCTGCTTGAGACGGCCTTGACTTTACCGTATGGCGATAAACCGGACGTTAAATTCTTATTAATGGATTGATTCAATATCTTCGTCAAGATAGGACTATAGTGTTGCGGACGTCGAAAGCGGAAGAGCAACAACAATGACTGGTAGTTTCACACATAATAGCCGGACACAAGTGTAAAAGAATTTATGGAAGAGATAAATTGAAATTATGTAATACCTTGCAATTGTCCATTAGTTAGTGGATCCTTAGTCGAAAATATTAACCTTGGCATGACTGACTTATGGAATGCAAACATTATATAAATCTGTAGATGACATCAGGGTGGTAAATACATCTGCAGACGGCATCATGGTGATATTCCTTTAAAAGTGTCTATCTCTTGTAATGCTTATTCTCTTATTATAATGACAACTAGCACGGCAGAAAATCTGAAATAGTTAGACAAACATTAGTGTCTAAATCAAAGGCTAATAAATGTAATAATCATGGAGAGATAGGAAGAAATAACGAAAAACTTCAAAAACAGCAACTAAGTAAGTACTGTAGCACATGCTGTTGTCATGTGTAAACTCATACGAACAAAACAAAAGTCAGTAGGATCAGTAGATAATTGATTCAAATTCTGTGCTCACTCCGTCACCGAAATGCTATAGAGCACGAAACTAACGTTAAACTTGGCTTTAGCTTTCAGATATCTTCTAGAGTTAAACCATATATAGTTGATATTTTTAGTTATTCTAAGAAATCATCATCATCATCCTCCCTTGAATCCCAGTTTAACCAGGGTCTGGATAAATAGACTGTCTCAAATCCTCTCTGTCCTACACCCCACCACCAGCGAATCTCCTTCTTTCAGACTTTGCGTTCGTTTAAAAGTTTTGTAGCAATTCCTGGAACCTAGGCGCACACCAACCGAATTCTAAGAAATAACTAAATTATAAGGCTTCTGACGCCGACCTGGCCTAAGATGCCGAAATTTTCATCTCCTTAGGTCGAGGCTCTTCTTCCTTCACAGTCGCTACTTTCTGGAAATATTTGCCTCCAAATCCACTTCTGCTCTTCCAATTTAAGTTTCTACTATTATTAAAAACTTTTAAAATATTTGTGAAATTTTCATTATAATTGCAGCCAATTGCCATGAACTTTTCTTTATTCTGAGACCTGGACAAAAATATTAATAGAGTCCCGGCGAAATCATCAGGCGTTACAATAGATAGCTGTGAGTGATGTAAAGACTCTGGTAAAGGAAAGACTTTATATGGCGGTCTCCTGTTCGCTTGGGTATCAGTTTTTCAAACCCGCAAATAAAATTGACAACGCTTCCAGTGTCTCAGAGTTTCAAACGACGCTATGGCAATCTCGAAAATCCGATAAAGATGTCGCTACGATAATTATTTATTTATCGTAATACTCTAGATTTATTGAAGAAAAAATATTAATAGGTGAAAAAGCTTAAAATGAAACTCCAAAACGAATTCAGAATGGAATTTTTTCAAAACTTTTGAGGAAGCATAGAGCACTGAACTAATGCAGCGCCTAGGAAAACCGATGTTATTTGAAAGCTTTTACGCTTTGACACATCGGCAGGTGATAGTTTGCTGTATCATCGATGAACTTGTGAGCGTTAATAACTGGCCCAAGACCCAATGACCTCCTGCAAAGATTTTGTACCTTATCATCTCTCTCTTAGTCCACTGTCTAATGGTAGGCCTGTGGTATAAAAACCTTCCACTCTTCTTTATCTTATGTTTTTCTCTTCATGCCCACATACGAGTGGATCAGCAGGGTAGTTTTTCAGGGAATAACGCCCCTGGTCAATAAATGTTAGTCGAAGCCGAGGAAGGCAGAGGGGCCCACCTCGTCATAAGAAAAATCCCCCCAAAATAATGGTATATCAGAACAAAAATGAAAGCTCTCAGTATCGTGGACCTTATCATTAGCTCAATATAATTCTTGAGTTTATTATTTTATTTTATTTTCAATTGGTATGAAACTTTTATTTATACTCTTACTGGCAATATTTCATCGGCATAGTTGCTAGTACTTAATTAATATATTCATATTATATTTCTTATATATATTCATATTATACCTTTTTATTCTCCATGTTGTGCTCGGGTGTGGTTGGACCACTGCAGAATAGGGCAACCGCAAACAATCTGCTGCGTGTACGTAAGAGGCGACTAAGGCAGGAGCTGAGGATGGTAAGAGGGGACCTACCTCACCTTGACTATTAAAACCTCTTGTAATTCTATTTGAAGATAATCAACACTTAAAAATTTTTCCCCAGGATTAAGTGGTAATTAATCCATCCAACCCAGGAAGGCAATGGGAAACAACCTCAGAAACCACACTTTTCCCAAGCTATAGGCTATATAAGATATCGATAAGGCATAGACTTTGTGTAGGGATTAACTTGTTGCTCTAAGGAGTGCTCTTATGGAGCGCGAAAGGAGACTTTGAGTATGAATATGCACCATGAACCTGCCCTATAGCAGTGCACTGAAGAGAGATATTTCTAAAACTGTTGATAATAATAATAATAACAACAATTAGAGTGCTACAGTCATCAGTGACAGCATCGAGCACTATTGAGACAAAAACAAGCCGGCGAGCTAAAAAGAAGATCCAAAAACGGTGCAAATTCCAAAATCCAGAAATTCAGTCCAAAGTAAAGGGAGTTAAAGAAACTCCCTTTACTTTGTTGAGCTTGATGTGCTTGATATTCTTCGAGTTCCGTCAGTTGAACTGTGAACTGGGACAGTCAATATTCGCAGGAAATGAAATTGCTAAAAATAGAATTCTATCGAATTGTATGCTTACACTCGAATTAGGTATGGTTCATGACAGAGTAAATAGGTATATCTTACACTGTATTTACTGAGTTTAATCTCTTGAGCTGTAATCTGCTTACCTGTATTGACAGCCTGTGTGCGTGTGTTTATCTGTGTGTTTATCTGTGCGAAACCGTGTGGAATTCCTATTAAACTTGATCTTATTACGGCTACTGTTTGATTTGAAATATTAACTATAGATTGATTAGATAGCGCTATACTATTAAATGCTACGCTATACTATGCAATGATGTGCAGTAAAATACTATACTCTGCTATACTATACAATGCTATACTAAGCTAAGCTATACTACGCTATTCTATACTATGCTGTGCTATGCTGTACTGTGCTATAGTATGCTATGCTATGATATGCTGATCAATACTATACTATGACATGCAATGCTGTACTATACTATGCTATAATATGCTGTGCTCTGCTCTACTATGCTATACTATGCTATGCTATGATATGCTGTATTATACTATGCTATACTATTCTATGCTGTATTATGCTGTACTGTACTATGCTATACTATGCTATGCTATGATATGCTGTAGTATATACTATGCTATAATATGCTGAGTCGTCCCTGAATTGTCGCTCCGTACAATAGAAATGTACGTTAAACTGGCAACCAGGAGACATATGGCGACTTTGGCGAGATCTACTAATGTGCTTTTGACTTACAACTTGAAGAATTGTCATGAAGTTTTAAATGACAGACCCAGAGGTGAATCGAGCTCTCGTGGGTTCGATTCCTAGCCGCGCTGATCTGAGAGTAAAATCTCGGACATTCACTGGACTGGATAAACGGAAAATGGACTAAATTGCCTAACGGATATAACATGTGGTATTAAAAGTGATAGATTTCAACATAGTTGATCATTTCACTATAATGTGTGTTATTATTATTATTATTATTATTATTATTATTATTATTAACTTGCAATGATCTGTTGTTCTTAAAATTAAATACGTTCAAATCCAAAAAAATAATTTGAGCAAAATGATATCTGTGCCAAATATTGGATGACATTGTTGTGTTCGTATGTTTTTGAACTGTTAGTGTTTAAGTGTTGATTATCTGCAGCTAGAATTACAAGAGGTTTTAATAGTCCAGGGTCTGTACAACACTGGGTCATTGAAGATAACAACCTGAGCGCTCAGCTTTGCACTTAATGCACAGCACATGCGGTTATTCTGAATGTGCTGCATGCGTGTATTAAGATTACTTTTAAACAAAGATTAACGCATCTATAAGAGTATAAGCTTGCTTTTAAGCTTAGGTTAATGCGTCTATAAGTCATCATCTTCGATTGAGCTTGGGTGTTGTTTTCATACTCTCCAGTGCATTGCAACGAAATGTTGTTGTTGTTGCCATTAATAATAATAATAATAATAATAATAATAATAAAGTTTAACGTCCGTTTCCTCATACAAGGATGATGTCAGGGACGTCCCCCCATCACATGTCACTACAAATCGATTCACCCCAAACGATCTGAAAAAAACACGCGCTGAAGAGAAATAAAAGATCCTAAACAGTGCCGGTCCGGTTATCAAAAAAACAGTCAGGCAAGATGAAATAAAATCTATTGTGGGAAGAGATGTGTTTTCAACTAACAACGGAAAGTGGAAGTAGTAGAACGTGAGCGAAGATCAGGAGGCAGAGAGTTCCAAACAGTAGGAGCGGAGAAAGAAAATGAACGTCTACCTAACGAAGTGAGAATATTAGGAATTTTTAGCAGTTTGGTATCAGAAGAACGAAGCTTACGAGAAGGTTGAGATTGGATTAGGAGATCAGAAAGGTAAGAAGGTTTACCAAAAAGGAGTTTTTTGAAAGTTTATTAACACGTAGTTCATGTGCATTGATGTTGATGTTTATCGATGTTGACGGCGGGATTTAGCGCACTTGGTTAAGTTGCTTGTCAATAATCGAAGTTAAGCGAAGTCGGCTTCGGGTAGTACATGGTTGGATGACCACCTTGGAAGACCGAGTGTTGGCCGATTGGAATGGAAATATCCCAGGGTGTTGGAAGGTGAAATCGGCGCCGGCTGCAATTGATGCGCCATTAAAAGTCAAGGATTACTTATAATTAAGGAGAGGAAGAAGGAACTGGGCATTAAAACAAGCATCTGTGCTTTCTGACTTAGTGTGCCGTTATGTTATGTTAATATATTGATGTGGCTGTTTCTTACCCTTAATGCAAGTTCTTGTGTATTGATGTTGTTGCTATCCGGAGCTCTCCCAGTCCATGCTATCGAACAGGAAACTGACGTTAAACTAGGTTTTAACGTTTTCTGTCCCATAGCCATAGTGCAAGCTCTTGTGTATCGATGTTGTTGCTATCATCGCCTTGCTCTTTCATTGCTTGTCCAATTATTTTAATAAATCTGTAGATTTTCTACATGTAAGAGATTAACTATTTAACTGCAGTATATAGGCACTGAAGGTTTCAATAAATCAATAAATAATTTCAGTGATTCAGTTAACCATTTATATGATTCTGTCTGTGATTTCCATGATTCATTTAGAGATTTAAATAATTCAGCGAATGATTCGATTGATTCAGTAAATAACTTCTATGATTAAATGTTTTCACTGACGTAATCAGTAATTTCATTATTTAGTCAAATATTTCGATACTCAACGTTTCTCTCAACGTTTGCCGTGATTCAGTTAGTGATTTATGTAATTCTGTAAATGATTTCAAGGATTTGTCGTTGCTTTCCGTGATTCAGTGTACGATTTAAATAATGACGTCAATGATTTAATAAATCAGTGAATGATTTGAGAGATTCAGTCGATGCCTTTGATAAATCAGTGATCAATTTAAATAAATCAGTCAAAGCATTGAGCGACAATCTTATAAGTTGGCGCAGCATAAAATTTATTTAATTGTTTAATTAGACGTTAAAAGGCTCCTAGAGTTTGGGCAGTTATCGAGTTCATTGTCAGTTACTTGCTCAGAATCTGCGTTAGTTGCCTCTTTCGAAGAATGTTGAATTACTAGCAACTCCTTATACTTGCATTTTCTGAGATTTAACGGAAATAGAAAAAATATTAGCATTAAATGGTTGTGTACTTATCTGGAAATTACAACAAGAAATAAATTGCTTGAAGGGTACTCTGTTACAATTTCTCGTAATTCCAATCATTGCTAGGTATAGATAGCGAGGCTATACGGAGTTCAGATTTCTATTTTTATATTAAGAAGTTCACCTGTCTCGTGTCGCGTGACAGAGTTGCATGTACATAGGCAAATTTAAAAAAAATAATTTGTATAAGATTATTACTATTATTATTATTACTATTACTATTATTACTATTTTGAATTCTAAGCACTAGATTAAAGGTTAAAACATTATTGGTCAGTTTTGTGATATAAAAAGTCAGCTGAATAAAGTCTAGTCTAAAAATGCAGCATCATTTCCTAGGCTTATTTGGTTCAGCACAAACCTTTGCTTTATAGAAATACCTATAGTTTGAAAAACGTTCAAGTGAATGAATTTTAATTTAGTTTTAATGTATCTTAAAGCAAGGCTATGGTTATAAGATCCAATATTTTTCTAAAATGTACAACATTTCGAAAAATCGATTTACTCTATGTATTTTATACTCTCCTAACAATCCGAACTTTTAGAATATGGATATAAAAGATGCCATACGATGCTCATATTGTATAAGTGATTTTCAGTTTTAGCGAACTTTTCGTTTTGAAATGTTGTGGGGGCCCCTTCTCTTTCGATAAAAACATTTGCTTGTCGCCGCTTGTATCAGAGATGTTTCCGAATGTTAGGCTATGTAGTATTCAATATTCTTCGTAAATTTCGAAATTCATTCTTTGTATATAATTTCAAAAATCCGTCACATATATTCAGCAGTGTTGAAAAACGTACAAGTGTATTTTTTGTTTAAGTTTAGATGTAAATTAAAAGATCCGAGGAGCGAATTATAACCCAGTGATTGTGCATTTGGTGATGGAAAGTCGAATAAGAGCCGATCTGAGGTTCCATTTCCTATGTAGACATCTCCTTGGTGACTCTAGAAGATGGTACATAACGGCAGGTTGTAAGGAAGTTTTTTAAAAATGTCCACCCCCATTACTATGCTGTGTTACTATCTGCAGGTTCACAGTTCACAACCTCAATGACCCGTTCCTGGCCAGATCTGGATCATCACGGATAAGTTAGGACTTTTGTCAAAGCAGGCTTAGATTTCCTAAATGAACTGTTAATAAAAACAGGAATGATTTGTATGATTTACTTAGGACTTAACGTGCAATATTGTACACGTATTTAAAGTTTAGCGTTGCAGGTGTTTAAGAGCTTCAATCGATTTGATCTCTTGCAACAGATCGTAATATAATGATTAGTATGGGACGATTTGTCGACCTTAGTGTTACAAGCTACAAATGAGTTTATTGTTCGGTTAATTAATAATACAGAGGCCTATTGTTGCTACAACACATGGGATATATTTCTATTATTTATGCATGTAAGAGCTAACTAAAACTAAGCGAGATTAGTCATCTGTCTAATAGTATGCTTTTTATGGGCAAGGCCGTAACTTGTAAACTTGTAACTTTTCCAATTTTCAGTACTTTCTGGTCTTCTTGTCGTTTCTAAGTACGAAAACGTTTTCTAATTGTCTAATATTCCAACTCTCAATTCTCTCTAATTATTCTGCTCACTCATGAACGTTATATGGTTATTGCCTCTTTTAAACTATCCAGCTCATTGAATCATATCTTCCTTGTTCATGTGTTTTCTCAATCTAATCGAATTTACTAATCTTCCAAAGAACTTCTTCCTGTCGCACTTCCAACTAATGTATTCCTTCAATTTCTCGTCATCTATGTCCCTGACATCATCTTAGTATGAGGGAATGGACGTTAAACCTTTATTGTTATTATTACTATTATCATCTATGTGTTGCTGTTTCTGCTAACCCTGAAAACCATTCACTCTGCTGTAGCGATCCCTAAACGATACAATTTGAAACGTCTGTAACACTGAAGCATTTCAGCAAACTTATATATGCTTAACCTCGGTTTAGCTCTGTCCACTGATTGATCAGGACATGGACTATTTCGGTCCAGTGCGCTGACTAGTCCTAAGTTATGGCTGGAGCCAGTGGCAATATCTGTAGGGCATTCGACCGCGGATCAGTATGTGCGGGGTTCAAATCCTGGACTCGCCCGTCACTGACATCGCTTTCGAGTGAGGAAACTGAAGTTAACTTTAGCTTTTAGCTTATTGATGATAATGATGATAGTGATGATGATAATGGTGATGATGATGATGATGAAAGCTAGAGGAGTAGCATCGCTAGCATTTTTTCTTGAATCTCATCACAGTTTAACCATGGTCTTGATTAGGAGTAGCTATAAAGTCGCTTCTCAAAGGTTTCACGATGCGCGTAAATTCACTAATCTGAGGCGTAGCTAAATGATAAAATGCGATCTGTGACAAAATGAAAAGTGTCAGTTGTAAATAAGCTTTTTTATTTAAGCGTCTAAAATTGAGCTCAGAATTTAGCGAGCGGTTTAGCTGTATCAAATCTGATGGTAGACACTGAGGTAAAGTATAGAGAGATAAATTAGTGTGCGCTTATATGGGCAGCCTGCATAGAATCGTCTGCAGATCTGTTCTGTCTAATGTCAGTGTTTTTTATTAGACTAACTCTCGATGTCAATGATCGCTTTATCAGTTCACGCGTCGACCCAAGCATACACGTAGCTTATGTGTTGGGCTTATATACACTGGCATATAGCTTATGTACCCAGGCTTATAGCTTATAAACCCAGGCATATAACTAATATACCCAGGCATATAGCGTATATAGCCAGGCATATAGCTTATACTGGCTGGAGCCCGCGGCGATGTCGGTAAGATACTCGACCGCGGATCAGTATGTGTGGGGTTCAAATCCTTGGCTCGCCCGCCACTGACATCGCTTTCGAGTGAGGAAACTGACGAAAACATTAGCTTTACCAGCTTTTATATACCCAGGCATATAGCTTATGTGTTGTGCTTCAGCCCTTTTCGTCAATATCGCACTGATACTGGCCAGCTAAATAAAGAGAAATATGTTGCTGATATCAGATGTCTGCAATGTTGCTGATTGCAGATATTATATGCGTAGTACGAAATCACAAAAATAGAAAGGTTTAACTAAAAGTAATGTCAGTTGAATGTTTTCAATTACCAGAGGTTTCAAATAACCTTCTCTATACAATTAGCTCGCAAATCCTTTCACTGTTTTCTGCATCAGCCTGCACGCTGAAAATACATCTGTGACGATATTATATATGAAATCACAAAATGTTAAATAATCGTGATAGCTCGATTAGTGTCTAAAACTCGATTTTTCATTAATTATGGCCATACAAAGCTTGAAGTATGAATTATAATTTTATAACATACGAGCTCAATTGATTTTTGCCCAACTATTGAATGGTCACTGGTTTCTATTCTGTAACCTCTAAGCTGATGATTGAATCGAATTAGTGATTGGGCTTTCGAAAGCCAAAACTTTGTCCATCTAAATCCATTTTAACCGCAGTCTTTTAAAATTCGATCGATAAATCATTGAATTCGAGGCCTAAAACGCTGATGTCTGATTTAAGAAGAACGCTAGTTACAATTGTTAGTCGTCTCATAATGGCCTTCATTCTCTACAGTTGTATCAAATTCACACATGTATTTAACTTCTCAATCTTTGAAACGGTCACCAACTATGTAAGCCAGCGAATAATTATATCATGAATGATATGTTCAACGTGTGACCTCGATTATAACATTGAATATACGAGATAGTACAGAGCAATTGACTAGTCGGCTTCGTTGAAATGATTTTGTTTTTAGTCTTGATTTTAATATTCGCTTCTGTATAGTTAAAAATTTGTTATTTATTTTTTAGTAGCCGATTACGCACGTAGTTGATCAGATAGGCCTATCTAAGGCCGATGTTTGATTTAAGTGTCATCCAAGTTTTTATCTGTTGTTGAGCTCGTATAGTTAACTTAATGATGGAGCCTTGCGTGAAACTTGAATTCGGAAAAAAAACTATTATAGACACCATACGGAAAACTATTTCTAACGGTTAATGGTATTATTAGTCAATGATATGCATGTACAATTAGCATAAATTCCAAATAATTATAATAGGCCTACGTGTTACGGAATGTTTGCAGTGATACATATCCGTAAAGAACTGCAATATTGACATATACAGCAAATGTAATTTATGCAAATGGACTGAGCCACTAGTAGTTATGTAGGCCTAAATGCCTGCTGCTTGTGTTTGGTTAGGTAATTATCATTAAAACCATCCCTGTTTACAGTATTGAGCAAAGTAAATTTCAATAAGAACTTCCCTTCTTGTGAAAATAAGCTGTATTCGCAATTCGATTACGTAGCATTTTATTACGTGCCAAATTAGCTGTAATATAGAATTGAGCTGTATTTAACCCGCTATAGCAGTATAGTCCTACCTTTCGTAAGAGAAGCCCAAGCTTGAAGCGCATTGAGAATGCATTGATCGTGCCTGAGCTGCTGCATTACTTTGTTTACAACAGATAACTGGATGTTCTGTTTACGACTTTAGTATATTTAATGGTTGCACGTGTTTGAACTTGTAATTTGTATTTACCACGCCTGCCAGACCTCCAGACGATGAAAAATCTATAAAAAACAAAGTATTTTTAGATGTAATACGACCTTTTCTTACGGATGCAACTTTTGTAAAAGTTA
Source organism: Enchytraeus crypticus (assembly GCA_905160935.1). NCBI lineage: Eukaryota > Metazoa > Annelida > Clitellata > Enchytraeida > Enchytraeidae > Enchytraeus > Enchytraeus crypticus. Next base: position 946,875 of record CAJHZI010000713.1, read on the forward strand.
GTTGGTTTTAATTTCGCGAAACACGCAATTATAGTTATACCATTCTAGGCTATCAAGCTTTATTATATATAGTACACTTTCCTTCTCATGTTAAACAGTTGCACTGCACATTATAACCTTCGAAGTAGGTCTATTAAACGTACGATAGTGAATCATTGGTAATAATTTCACGATAGTGCTTAAATGTGAAATTAAGCTTTATTGCCTCAGATGTTTACTAGGCAACCACGTCAGGAGCCATATTTTCTACAAGTTATAGATGACAACCGTGACATTGACATTGTGGATAAAGTACAACCTTTTGTGTAGGGTAAAAAGATTCAGTTGTTGATCGATGTTGTACTCTTTATGGAGCGTGACAACAAACTGAGTAGGAATAACATTATGTACTTTAGTCCTGTTACTTTTCAGAGCACTATATATATATATATATATATATATATATATATATATATATATATATATATATATATATATATAGTGCTCTATATATATATATATATACACACATATATATATATATATATATATATATATATATATATATATATATACATATATATATATATATACAGGGTGAGTAAAAAAAGTGATAAAATCTGCTAAAAGTTTGAATATCTCAGGCTATTGTTAATATTTTCAAATAAAACTTGTACCAATTACTAAATGACTAATTTTTGATAAGGTGGTCAAATTTCATCCATTTTAATACATAGATTGGCCAGTTATGAAAGTTTCAGCAGAGCAACCCCCCCTTTTTGCATGTACTGTAAATAAAAATTATATTTAGTTGAATTTAGGGCCCTGAAAAGGGTCGTTCTGGTGGTTCAGAAAGAACCAGTTGTACCTACTAGCATTACTGCCTATTCGATATGCTTTCCTCCAGCTGCTACGCAGGACTGCAGTAGCTTTCGCAACGCTAAGACAACCTAGCTGATTCCAGCTTGGGGCAGTCTCTCCCAAATTGATTGTAACACTTCATGCAGTTCTGTCTTGTTTTAGGCTTCGGCTAGTATTTCTGATAGAGATGCAGCATAGTTCCCCAGACATGGTAATCCAGAGGATTTAGATCGGGAGAGTTTGGAGGCCATTCATTCTTCATGATGAAATCCGGGTTGCTCTCGCTGTTTCATTCCTGTGCATGACAAGATGCATGAGCCGGAGCATCATCCTGCCGAAAGATGAAACCATTTGGTAGAAGAGCATTGCAAGCATCAAACAGCGTGGGAAGTAAAGTATTGACATAATACTGAGCTTTCACCTTTTCCTTCTCGTCAATGAAGTGCAATTTGCCCTTACCGCTGTAGCAAACGCCATTTTTAGGTAAAAAATGGGGGGTTGCTCCGCTTAAACTTGTATAACTGGCCAATCTATAGCTTAAAATGGATGAAAATTGACCACCCCATGCAAAATTAGGCCTTTTGTAATTGGTTAAAGTTTGATTTGAAAATATGAACAATAGCCTGAGATGATTTAATAGCTTCCTTTAGCTGACGTAGTCAGCTAAAGGAAGCTATTAAAATAGGTGCAAAAGAAGTTTATGGCTTTCTTAAAGCAAATACAGCTAAAAAACCTTGGATCACAAGCGAGATGCTAGACAAAATGGATGAAAGGAGGAAATGGAAAAGTATTGACACCAGTCATGGCCGAAGGAAATATAGAAGCTTAAACAGTGAACTTAGAAGAATTACAGACAAAGCAAAAGATCATTGGTAGAGTGAAAAGTATGATGATTAACAGAATATGATAGAAGAGAGAGGTCGGATCTATTATACCAGGAAGTCAGGATATTAACAAGAACCGATAAGAAAAAGAAAGGAGATGCAAAGAACATTAGTATAATGGGTAAAGATGGGAATTGAAGACAGAGCTGGAAGAAGTAAAAGAAAGATGGAGAGAATATGTAGAGGAATTGTATGATAAGGCTGGGAAACCAGTTCAAGAGGATTTTAAATAGAAGAAGAGAATATCATAGAAGACGATAAAAGGGGCAACAATTTAATGAAGGAGGAATTAGTTAACAGTATTAACAGTAACAGGATTAACAGTATGAAGAAGGGGAAGGCAGCCGGAATAGATGAAATCCCAGCAGAATTCTTGAAAATGCTGGAAGGAGAAACACTCAAAAAGTTAATGGAGGTATGTATGGAACTGTACAGTACAGGTATTTGGCCAGACGACTTTACTAAGTCACTGATAATTCCAATTCCCAAAAAAGCCAATGCTGTGGAGTGTTCGGATTACAGAACAATCAGCTTAGTACCTCATGAATCGAAGATCTTATTAAAGATAGTAAATAATCGCATTCAGTCGAAAGCAGAGAGGATACTGAGCAAGACACAATTTGGTTTTAGGAAAGGATGCGGCACAAGAGAAGCAATAGGAATAATGCGGGTTCTTTGCGAAAGAAGCTTAGAATATGGTAATGAACGTTTGTATGCTTTGTGATTCGAGAAGGCCTTGACAGGATGATTTGGATAACGATGATGAAGATCTTTAAAAAGAATAGGAATTGACTGGAGAGATAGAAGACTAATTTTGAACTTGTACATGAATCAAAAAGCAGTAATCAAATCAAATAAGAATACTCAGAAGAAGGTGAAATAGGACGTGGAGTAAGACAAGGTTGTAGCATTTCGCCGCTGCTGTTTAACATTTACGCTGAGGCATGATGGAGGAAGCCATGGAAGACTTGGAAGAAGGAATAAAAGTAGAAGGGAATTTGATACAAGATGTACGACTTGCAGATGACCAAGGAATGGTAGTAGCGGGCGCAAGATGGATTGAGAAGATAAGGATAGGCGAATGATACCGGCCCTAAGAATGGCATGAAGATTAATATAAAAAAGACCAAGGTTATGAGAGTGTCCAATAATAAAGGTGAAGTTAATATCACAATAAATGGTACGAAATTGGAACAGGTAAGGAATTTTAAATATTTGGGTCATACTATAACCGATGATGGGAAATGTGAGACAGAAATATGCAATAGGATTGCACAAGCAAAAGCGGCCTTTGGTAGTAGAAAAGAACTATTAACAAAAAGTCTAAAAGAAAGACACAAAGATAAAGATAGTGAAAACTTCGGTTTGGACCACGCTATTGTATGGTTGTGAAACATGGACCTTAAGGAAGGAAGATATTAGGAAACTGGAGGCATTGGAAATGTGGATTTGGAGAAGAATGGAGAGGATTAGTTGGACTCAAAAGGTTACAAATGAGGACGTCCTGGAGAGAGTTGGCACAGATAGACAGTTGATAAATGTATTAAGAAATAGGAGAAGAGATGGATAGGGCACATTCTAAGGGGGGAAGATCTTTTAAAAGAGGTCATAGAAGGTAGAATGGAAGGAAAAAGAGGCAGGGGCAGGCCGAGATTAGGTATGTTAGATGATTTAAAGACCCAATCATATGTGGAAATGAAGAGGAAGGCAGAAGACAGAGAAGAGTGGAGGCGTTATGTACCATGGACCTGCCAGTAGGCAGTGCACTAAGAACGGAGAGAGAGAGCGACGAGAGAGAGAGAGAGAGAGAGAGAGGCTGAGATATCAACCTTTTTGCAGGTGATCACTTTTTTTATCACTTGTATATTATAAATGTATGTATGTATATATATATATATTTATAGATATATATATATATATATATATATATCTTATAATATATTATGAACATGTACATAGTAATATTAAATATTATATATATATATATTATAATATATATATATATATATGATACATGTACTATGGGGGAAGATAATATATATTATATACATATATATATATATATATATATATATATATATATATATATATATATATATATATATATATATATATATATACATGTATATATATTCCCGTGTAGGTTTAACGATATTTAAAAGTACTGAAGTCAGTTGGAAAGCACGTTTGTATCTATGTTAGGTGAATAGATGGATAGTTAGTGGAAGTAGAACTTAAGTCTTTTATTTCTGTGAGATCTCAGTAAATCACTAAAGAATAACATCAATAACAGCAAAATATGACTAACAGCTTTTGTACGAAATCCGACTGCCACAAAATTTAGCATATATGATATAATGTCATTATGTTTCTTTCTGTATAATGCTCTTAATTTTTTTGTTGGCCCCAATTAAGCCACTAGGCTCATATCTTGACACTTACAAATCCGACTAATACCTAAACCAACCGTGTCCAAACTATTCGAACCTTTATCATGCTTGTTCCCTAATCTCAATAATATATGTTCATTTATTTACGTAAAGTAAAAAAGAATATTACGCAGAAAGATCATAGACAGAAGAGATTTAATGACTTAAGTATTCCCATTGCGCATTACTACTGCTGTTACACGAGCAGAAGGCCTAACTGTTGAAGGCTTGCCTCTTTCATCTCTCATCATTCCAGCAGTTAACACTACTTCCGCGTATGTTCTCAATCTCTAGTTTTCTTTGTGGTGGGAGTTAGTCGGGGGCTGTTTTTCAGGGTATTTATTCTGCTGCATTTGAAGGACTATTTTATTGTTCGTCAGTTTTTTTTATCTCAGTACTTGATTCTTTCAATGCTTTAGTATCCCAGTACTCGATGTTTTCATGGACGTGTTGACTGAATTCACACTAGCATACTAATGGCAGCTGTTAATTTATTGCTAGAGTCAATAGCATTTTTAGCTTTAATTATTAGTCGCCCGTAATTGTTATGGAGCTAATTGAGTTTACAATTCTTCTCTCTCTCTCTCTCTCTCTCTCTATCTCTCTCTCTTTATCTCTCTATCTCTATAACTCTCTTTATTTTTTTGGTTAATCTCTCAATCTCATTTTGTATTCAGTGTTTTCTTTAGTTTTATTGTAATAACCGGAACAATCGGACCAAACTGCTACCCGTAGTCTGCTTTCTCGCTCACTAAGAGCACTCCATCGATTAACAAGTTGATTTCATTATAAAACCATTAAAGCCAATGTCTTCAGCATTTAGATTTGTTGAGCTAATTTAATTTTTTCTCCATCAATTTCGGATTAGTCGCTTCTTGGAACACCTGCAGCTGACGTTTGACGTTTTGTCTGTTTAAGAGTCTAATCACTGCACTTGTTTTTATGTACTTTATTATATATATATATATATATATATATATATATATATATATATATATATATATATATATATATATATATAGGAATGAGGAATGACACAGAGAATATCTCCAGATATGAACACATCAATTCAACAACATGCCAATCACTTCAGCACATCCTAACTAAATGATTAAAGTTAAGCTGAATGTCTTCACAGCGTAGGGGTAACGTCATGAAATTTCAATGGTGGGTGTTAGTCGGGTAGCAGTAGCAGAACACTATATATATATATATATATATATATATATATATATATATATATATATATATATATATATATATATAGTGATTTATATATATATCACTGTATTATATATTATCCATTATATATATATAACACTATATATAGATATATATATATTACATGTACTCTATATTATATAGAGAAGTTATTATATATAATAATAGATATATATATATATATAGTGTATATATATATATATACACTGTATTATATATTATTATATATATATATATATATAGTGTTCTGCCAAGTAGTAGGTCCAAGGTACTTATTCATAGTCAGAGTCGGCTTTTACTCTCCATGAAGGACACTCCGTAGATTAACAAGTTAATCTCTAAGCTGAAAGCTATGCTTTATATAGTTTCTAGCTTAGAAAATTGTAGCGCCTGTGTTATGATTTCCAGTTGTCTTTCACAGTTCTTGCTTAATCGTCTCTTACAACACATGCTGATAACGGTTATTATATTCTTCAGTGGCCCGGACACAACCCTGTAAGCTAAAACATTCTAGATTTAGGTAAATCAGTCAGCACCAATTAAAGGGTTCACAAGAGATAAGGAGATTGCTATTAGTTTCTGATTACTAAGTAAGGAGAAGGATGTCGGATATGGAGTATGAGCAATATTGTATACGATTAACCTTCAAGTTATAATCTGTTTATTTTCTATCTCAATGTAGCAATTACTTTTATTAAGTGTAAATTGTGCTAATGTTCTGGTTAAGGCCTTTGTGATTTTTTGTTGAAAGATTTCGTAATAGCAACTTTATTCTACTTACTGCATCTTTTGAAGGACCATTTTGTCCGGACCACTTCAGATAAAACCAATCGTCAATGCACTTGTCCTAGGAGACGAATAAATAAAGATATAGGAAAGCTATCTCAGATGCCATATTTTCCAGGCTAGAAGAAATAGTAAAATAGAGTCTATTAAAGGATTAAGTTTGTGATGATATAGACGTGCTAGAAAGCGGAGTGCTGTTACGCAGAGTTAGAACCAATTGTTTAGGTGTCTGAACTTTGAACGTGCCACTTTTCAGGACACTAGAGAGACAGAAAAGCTGGCGTAGCTGCGTAACCAAGTCTTATTTATGTTAATTAATTAAACTTTCTTCTATTGAAATAATGAGATGAGATAATAAAATTACTTTACTTTATTCAAAGCAAAAACAGAAAAATCGCGGGGAAACTTTCCCCTGGGAATAATTCTTTTATATGCCTGCAGCTTTTTAGAATTTTAGTCAGATTCTTTCTAACTTATTTAAGTTAGAAAGAATCAGACTAACTTATCTAACGTATTCTTTCTAACTTAATGGGAAATTCTGATAAACATTGAGCAGATATTTTTGGGCGATGAACCCAAACGCTGTAAGTATATTCTCTGAAGTATTGGTTAGTAAGTGCGCTACACTGAGTGAACATTGACTTTAATGTGCGGGGAATTTAATAAGCGACTATTAGTGCAGAGAAGGGCATCCATCGATAACTCTCATTGTCCAACACTGATGAGAGTATGGATTTTTTTTCACGGTCTAGCTCGAGCGGTAATTTAGGAGATTTGCATTTCGTAGAAAGTCAAAACATTTTTAAGTACATAGACTGATCTTCGTGTGAAATTGTACGACTTGGTGCATTCAGTGTTTTTAGGTTGTGTATAGAAACTGTGTGATTCCATGATATTCGTAACGTCAGTTCATAATTATATTTTTTATGACTTCCTGTGTTACATGCGGAGAACTCATTTGTGGTTTTGTACTTGTTAGGAACTTTCATTATGTCACCTGTTTTAGTAAAATTTTTCGTATTTTTTACTTTAAAATATATTTTAAAGACATTTTGAAAGTTCTAATCTGGAACAGAAAATGAAATAACGGAGCTGACCTTTCAACTGACATCAGCAATATCAATACTACTGCTCGTATCTTAAGAGGGCGGTTAAGCAAGTAACAAAGATAGCAGTAAGAATCCACTTAAGAGTCTTGTTTTTCACATTTAATTGCTGCATTGAGATTTGGTTAGAGGAGCCATTGTGTTGGACGAAATTATGTGATCTTTGGAGAAAGCGAAAGTAAATAAGGAATAGGATTAGATTTCTTGAATCTGTCATTTTTTCTTGCAATGGAGGAAGAATTTTCTATACATTTTCCTTTTTATCTTGTGCACTGGGCTACAGAAGAAATGTATTTGGAATTATCTCTTCCTATTAAGTTTGATGATGCTGAATATTTTGTATATTAAGATACAATATATCGTTGTATCGCGATGCATCGTTGTATCGCGATGTATCGCGACGTATTGCTGTATCGCTGCATTGAAGATGTATCTTTTTATCGCTATGTATCACGATGTATCGCTATGTATCGCAGGTGTTCAATGAATCATCGTACAGGGTTTAACTCTGCGATTATCTCTAACGATCTTGGTTTGTTTATGACTCGTCTTAGCGTAATACATTCGTCTAATTTTGATCTAATTTTATACACAGCCCATATTTACTCTGGCAAAAGCAAACGACAAATACATATCACATTTTATGTAGTAGATGTAGACCCTATAGCTATAATCAAATTATGAAGAAAGCAGCAAAATATACTTTTCTGCTAATTAATCATACGCGGAATTGTAAATTTTCACGTAACATCCAGTCAGAATCTCGAGAACTGCGTAGATTCTAGATTCTCTGATAATTTGTGTCTGAACCACAAATAGAAGGTCGAATATGTAGTTCCTCACTGTTCCTGTTGTATTTTGACATATATTGCCTGGCACTAGTCTACATTATGATATGGGTAAGGTATAGCCTTTTGTGACGGAATTAGCTCGATAATAATTGCGGAGCCTTTAAGGAGCGTGAAAGATTAATGTAGGAATATGTACATTGGACCTAACCCTTTGGTATAACACTAGAGACAGAGAGAGAGAGAGAGAGAGAGAGAGAGAGAGGGAGAGAGAGAGAGAGAGAAAGAGAGAGAGAAAGAAAGAGATATATAGAGAGAGGTTGTATTTTATTGCACCTTAATATTTCCAATATTTATTTTATTCCACATAAATAGCTGCTAGTTGAACGCCTTGTGTTTTGTTGTGGTATCAGACGGATCAAATCCACATGGAGACGGCTAACGTAAGGACATTGACTCGGACTACGGACTCCCTGGAGACGAGATTGCTCCAGATGACTCTTCCCACGTCCATACCCAGACGGAACGCCTCAGATAAATCCTTTAGAGTCGTGACGTCAGGAAGTAGAAGTCAAAGTCAAACCAGTCCACGACAAAGCTGGGAAGAGACTTACATGGAAATATCAAGAGGTGAATTCTTGCTGTTAATCATAAATAATTTACTTATTAACTATTATAATTATAATTATTTTATTTGTTAGTTATTTTATAGTTATTTGTTTTTATATATTTATTTTATATTTATATTTATTTATATTTATTTTATATTTATTTTATATTTATCTGTATTTTATTTGTTAATTATTTTAGAATTAGTGTACAATTATAACTATTTTATTAATTAGTTTAATTGTAGAGTTAAAACAGCTCAGTTACTTACTTAATATTTTGTAGTTATTTTGTTTTGCTATTTTGTGTGATTTGCTTAATCCGTTTGCTTTTAGGCTGTAATCTAGATAGGGTACTCACAGGACCGGCAACTGGAGAATAGACTAAAATGTCTAGCGATTTCAGTATGTCGTGTTCTAATGATGGACGTGTAATTATTATGCTAGAGTGTGCTCGTAATACAATATAATGCTCATGCAGAGAAATGCAATTTTGCTACAGGCAAAAAACAAAAGCTTCATTTCTATCAACCCAGCACATGTACCATTGTTTTAACTACTGTAATGAAATTATTTGATCTAAAGTCTGTTTATGTAGTTGTTTTTAAGTCGAATTCAAGTCAATTTCAGTGTCAATGTTTCTCTGTTACTTGTAGCATCGAAATTCTAAATTTATAACTGCATGTATTGAAGCCGTTTAACTGAATTAATAATGAATTCTAACTAAATTCATATTCTAACTAAATGAATTATTGCTAAATTTGGAGTATCATTTTGTTAAAGATTTTTTGCAAATACTGATAAATGTTAATTATTCAAAGTCAAAGCTAAGCTTAAGGTCAGTTTCACGCTCGACATTACGTCAGTGACTGAAAGAACACAAGATTTGAACCCTGTACCTACTGATCCGCTGTCGAAAAACTTGCCAAAAAGTCATCGACTCAGACAAATGTCTATTATATATACTTGTATACATATATTTATACTTATATGATTTATGATATACATGTACATATATAAAAAATCATCGCCGCAGTGGCGATGTCGGTAAGATATGAGACCTCGGATCGATATGTTCGGGGTTTAAATCCTGGGCTCGCCCGTCACTGACTTCCCTTTGAGTGAGTAAACTGACGTTAACATTAACTTTTTTTAGCTTTGTATTCATCATCATCATTCTAATCATCTTCACTTGAATCTGAGTTTAATTAGGGTTGAAATACGAATAGATCTTCTCCACTCCTTTCTGTACCATACCATCATCAGCATAATCATCATCAACATCATCATCATCAGCATCATTATCATCATCATCATCGTCATCATTATCATCATCACCATCATCATCATTATCATCATCATCATCATACAGTGCCATCATAAGTCAATCCTCTATTTTCATATCAATCTCAATCACCGCATCCCACGTATTATATGCATATATTAATTATCTATTGTCGACGATAGGTCTGCAGCAGATTTGCGGAAGTCCCGTCACCTCTCCCATGTCACCGAGACTCGTGGAAGTCCCGGAGAAAGCCAGTCCTCGCTCGTCCGTGGCCAAGCAGCTGTTCAGTCGACACGAGTTCAGACGAGCTGAGAGTTTGTACGGATCAGTGTCGAGGTCACAGCAGCGGCAACTAGTCGTTAGGCACATCGAAACCCAAGCTGAACTACGAAACAAACTTTCTGCCATCTGTCGTCCAAATCCCAGAAGAGATTCGGATGAAGTCATGGACGACGGTAGCTCCGAGCAGCCCTCGTCTACAGCGAGAGCCTGCGCTAAGCTGATTGCTACGGGATTTAGATTAAAATTAGATTTAAATAAGATCTCGGTGGAGGATATTGTGGTGTCGGTTAGGAGTGGTAAAAATCTATGCGTGCGATCGTTGAGAGGTCCGAGGAAGAGCATGATCGAGTCCACGCTTCCTGATGACGTCAGCGCGCATCGTCTTTCCTGCGTCCTAACTCCAGAGAACTCTCTGATTATCCGGAGCAGGATCACGGACAACTTGCAGATGGAGAGCGTCAACGTTGACGATTGTTTTCTTCCGGTCGTCCGCTTGAATGAAGCTAAAAGAGAACTAACGATGGTACTGCACGTATCTGACGTGTTTTCCTTCGAGGACCTCACGGTGAGGACTGTCGACAATAAAGTGGTGGTAACTGGAGGTAAGAAGAACGTATCGCCTCAGGTCATGTTTTTGTCGAAGAACTGCACTTTTCCTGTGTTGGAGGCTGGATCGTTGGACACGAGCGTTCTGCCGAGCTTTCAGATCTCGTTTAAGTTACCAGAGGGAACCGATAGTCGAAGTGTGGCAGCCACTTTAAGCAAGCGCAATCAGCTGGTCATTAGAGGTCGTCTTGGCCCGTCATCTCGCAGATATAGCATCTAATATCTAAGTGGAGCCTTACCGTAGTTTGATGTGTGACTGCCTATAAATGACGTTATGAGAGATGACTAGTACTGGCTGATGATGAGTTGATAGCATGCTTGGCTGAGAGGCAAGAGACCTCGCGTTTAAAACACTATCGAACCGTGCATGTGTCGGTGCACTTTCAGAACGAAAACAGACGTTAAATCTAGCTTTATGAAGGCATATAGTATGTACAAAAAAGATGTAAAATATGTAATTCACTATGTACGCGTAGTAATTGTAAATGTTACGCGATTAGTGCTTATGTTATCTTGCGTTATATATTTTCACTTTTTGATGTAATTAGTTGTAATTAATTTCATAATGGAATGATTATAAATGTATTCTCTCGCAAATATTTTGAGGCTCAAATTATACATTGGACCGTGTACTTGAATGGGCATTCGAGGTTTTATTTTCTACATCTTGCAGACGTTTTCGCTTTAACCTTTGTGATCAGAGTTTAGCCAGGTATCAAATGTCGTTAAATTTATTTTGTGCTTTGTCATTGCGCTGCCGTAAAAGGTTGAAGTTAAACGTTCATTCGTTCTTTCTTTTCAAACTGGTCTCGTTCTTTCAAAATTGGTTCTGCTATTAATATATTGTAAAGCACGACTACATTTGCTTTCAACAGAATGCTGGCGTGTTTTGAGGACTGTTTCGTTGCTCTATATTGTATATAAATATATAATGCTGAATCGACTTTTTAATTTTGACTGTTATTCGACTTACGTTGCCTTCTTATTATTGTGATATTAGTCAGTGATGCACTGGGTCAGTATTAAAAGTAGTTCATATATTCATTCTAGTACGGTTTGTAGAAAACAACGGAGCTGTTGTACAGATTGCATTTTCATTCCCCCATTCGATTTGTCGTTTTCGGTGTACCTCATTAAAGTGTTTCTTTTGAATATTTACGTCATTTTTAGAACTATTATTTTTAGAACTTTAATGTCTCAATAGCGCAATGGTTAAGGGTGTAGATAACGTCATGAAGTTTTAAATGACATACCCTGAGGTGAATTGAACTCTCGTGGGTTCGAATCCCAGCCGCGCTGATCTGAGAGTAAAATCTCGGACATTCACTGGACTGGTAACACGGAAAATGGACTAAATTGCCTAATGGATAAAACATGTGGTATTAAAAGTGATAGATATCAACATAGTTGATCATTTCACTATAATGTGTGTGTTATTATTATTAACTAAATCAATTATTTACTGATACCTGTTTACTAGTTTACTGTACAAGAGCCGACAATATGTTGCTTAATAGTTACTAAGTTTTATAGCGGAGTATAATTTAATATGTTTAAACTTTTGTTCATACTTGTTTCAATAATGTCGGTAGAATAGAAACTTATTTTACAGAAATGTGCAGAAGGTACAAGAATATGTTTGTTTTTGCTAGCCGAAGCTTCATGTGAAATAACACAATTTAACAATACTATCGGCGTTCATATATGCTATCATCTGCTTAGACTGTTTACATAATTATTAATGAGATTCATTGCTCTTTATCTCTCATTCTCTCGCGATATATTATATATATATATATATATATATATATATATATATGGCATTATATATATAATGGCTTATATATATATAATATATATATACCTATATATATATATATATAAGCCTATATATATACATGTATATATATATATATATATATATATATATATATCAATATATATATATATATATATATTTATATAGATATTATTATATATAGAAATATATTTATATAGATATTATATATTTGTATATATACATGTATGTACATGTATATACGTATATAATATATATAGGCATATATATATATATATATATATATATATATATATATATATATATTGATATATATATATATATATATATACATATACATCTGTATATATTTATGCATACAGTGAAGTGTAGACACATCTTGGCAAGCAGGCTATGGGTTCAAATACTGCACAAAACAACAACAGTTTCTGACATTATATTATGTTTCCTAATTAGTCGATACACCTTAAGCTTTACTGTGTTGCTTTATAATATGACCAATTAGTCTTGTGGATATATGATTGTTTTAGTAAAACGAAGTGATAAATTATTTGTGTTTTTGTTTTAGATTGCGCTGGTTAGACACCTTGTTTAGTAATTTGCTCCACCAAATTCTACTGATTAAAAATGAATTTTATTAAATTCATTTAATAAAAGGTAATTTCGTTTGATTTTTGCAAGTTATTCATGTCAATATTACTGTATTTACGTCCACATAAGTTCATAAGTTCATATATGCAATATATATATATATATATATATATATATATATATATATATATATATATATATATATATATACATGTATATATGTATATGCATTCGTTTGTATATGCATGTATATATGTATTGATATGTATAATAATAATTGATATAATATAGTAATAATATATCAATTATTATTATATTGATATAATATTATAATAATTGATATATGAGGGAGGCAGTAAGAAATCGTGACACATGGAGACAGATAGTTCATAAAGTGTCCAAGAGTCGGCTTCGACTGAATGAATAACTCATCATCATCTATGGATATATTATATTATATATATATTCAATTATTCATGTATATATATATATATGTATATGTATATATATACACATGTATATATATATATATATATATATATATATATATATATATCTATACACATATATATATATATATTTCTATATATATATATATATATATATATATATATATATATATATATATATATATATATATATATATATATATCAATAGATATAAACATGAATATGTCTATTGATATATTATATTGTATATATTCAATTATTTCTGTAGATATATATATACATGTATATATATACATTATATATATATATAATATATGTATATATATATTTATATAAATATACTATATAGTAATGTACATCTACATTTAGATGCATGTGACAACGTAGTTATGTTTACGCTAATGTGGAATACAGTGGTACTTGTATTTTAACCACTTCAGCTTATAACGGTTTAAATCGATGTTACATGTTACGTCATTTTCAATATCTCTCGAAAGCGTGATGAAAATGCAAGAGCTAACAAGGAACATATGATGAGAAAAAACATATCTGGAGGCGTAGAAGCGCTTCTGAGGTTCCTTCACTCTCTACTTTTAACTGCCACTAGACAGAATGCGCTTAAATTAAAGAACATTTCGTGCTAGGATTTTGTAAACTTAAAAAATTCACGTTCATTTTCATTCATCCTATACTGGTGACAGATTTAATTACGACATATTGCCTTTGTCCAGTAGTTGCCTATGAAGATCATTTGTATCTTTACTTTTTCAACTGAATATACGCGACTAGCATAATTTGGACTCGAGATAATCGCCTTTTTCGATTATTTACAATCACCTTTATAATTATTTTGGGCGCTCGTAGGATAAATTATATAACTTGCATCAATTTCATTTCATGATAATGGTCTATAGGTGACTTTGCATAGTTTTTAATCACATCAATATGATATTTAAATTTAACGACGGCTCTATTTAGATGATCTTAATCAATAGAGGCTTCGTGATTCCACGTTAACAGTGTTTACAATGTTATTGTTATTTGTATAACCTGCAATATAACGTACTCATCTGCCTGTAATATGTATACTTTGTCCTATGGCCCCATGTTATAGTGGGCTATAGGTGACTTTGCTACGTATTTGTGATGGTTGCCCTTCGCTACAACAATTAAGTATATATCAAAGGCTATACTGAATTATATGATAGTCGATACGATAGATATCATAATTATATGATAGTCGATACGATAGATATCATAATTATATGATAGCTCGGTGGTCTTAGCTATACTTAACTTGGCCTAATTGGTCCTTTGCTGTATTTAGGCATGTGACCATATTTGATCTCTCGGTCTTTGGATAAACTTTGGGCTTAGGCCCAAAGCTATAGTTCAATCCGTGTTTCATGGCTATTGAGCGTTTGACTCATTGAATAATTTCCTTTAGGTCTGTCATCATACTACACTTGAGCCTCCAATCATTTCATGTTAGACTTACCTTAGGCCTGCATGTATTTTTACCGTTGGGTCAAGGTTAGATTTAGCCCAGTGATCTTCTGCTGTGCTTATTAATTAGAGATGTGTTTCAATGAAGAAGTTCGACCTGCTGTCTTCTGGTATAATTTGACCTCTGGTCATTTTCTTTACGTCAACTTACAGTAGAGGAAGATTTATAATAATTATTGAGCACTGAATCACGTGAATAATTCGAATTCTTTTGCAGTACATTTGTTTAACTAATGGAGGAGACGACCTCTGAGCTCTATATGAAATAACTCGATGAAAGCGAATTGAGAAGAACTCGTAGTTATTCACTTCATGCACTTAATTTAAGTTAGCATTTGATGAGTTATAACCTTTCTATTTAAATGTAAATTCAGGCCTAATTTATGCTACTGGTGTCGGATGAATAAAAGATACAGATATGATAGTTTAGTCGCCAGGTGTCTGATATTCATTAACACGTTAACATTAGTAGATTTCGCTTAATCACGTAGGCCTACTGTTTCTGCTTACTGTGGTATTTGGTTTGTAACAAAAACAGATGACTGATAACAAATACTGGTTTCCTGTAGTTTATTAATTATTAGCTCCTCGATTGGAATATGTACTATTAAAAGCTGTTGTTGTTTTTATTATTTTTATAAGTATATTATTATAATTTTATTTTAATTAATATTGCTATTTATGTTTAATTTATATTATTAGCTTTATAATCTCCGTCGGGCATAACCTTGTGCGGCCTTTTAAGACTCTAATGTATTTGGCCTATCTATAGACACAGTGTACATAATAAACTGCTTGTGAACCAAATTAATGGTATACCGGTGCTAGGATCTCTGAAGAAGAGATATGTCATGTTTCTTACGTAATTCATTATTGTCATGCTTAAGTTTTATAATTCACATTGTGACACTGTTATTTGAATTTCATAATTTGCTTGAGAGATTTGATTATATGTGTTCAATGCCTTGACGTTTGGCGATAGATTACTTGTGTTATCCAATCATAATTTCTATATTTTATGTAAATTGTGTTGTTGAATAAATATGCTGGTATTAAATATCATGTATGCACTGTACCGAAGTCGTACTGTCTCATATTAGGGATAAAAGTCGGGGCCTTATATATTCTGCAGATTATAGACCGTTTTAGAGTAAACCATCGTACATGGACGCCCTTAAGAGGCGACCACCGTACGGAATGCACTAGAAACAGCGTGAAAATAAAGCTGACTTTATTTCTCAGGAATCGTTTACATTGCGTACTTTTTAAAAGCAGGCTACACTAAGCTGCGCTGCTCTAAATCGAATTTTCATAGACTAAGAAAAATACATATGATAATAGCACATAATTAACGCGATATAAAAAGGCACCTCTTGATAGTCATTTTCGAAATAAGGAATTTATTAATTAGAGCTGATAATTCGAAATCTACAAAGCTTTCTACAGATCGAGTCAAGTCTTCAAACAGTATTGCAAGTTAGTTCGCATGCAAAGAGTATTGTATTACTAATACCAATAACTTAAAATATGAATATACATGTACAAATAAAATACTGTTGATAAATCAGTCTACGGCATAGCTACAGTGACATAAAGTTAAATCCTACATTGCTATTTTCGGATAGGCCTATATCTAAATAACTAACTGTGTAATCATCTTGACATCGACAGGTCCCAGATAGAATAGGTTAAAGCTCCTTGATAGAATTCTTAACATAGTGAACCCAATTTAAATATAAAAAACGCAGCAATGCCAGTCTAACTGAAGGTGGTCGACATTACAATGCCACGCAATATCCGTCGTGGCTTTCTCTTAAACTGCTCCGTCTTGGCAAGTCTACTCCTGCTCGTTTTCCTGGTATATCTTTGGGTAATGACCCAGAGATATACCAGGCGTAATGTAGTCGTAGTGTTCTCTTTAGCTCAAGTTCAGTTGTTGGTTGATCTGTTTGCATATCAACTGAAGGAAACATTTCAGTATTTAAGCGATTTAAGTTACTAGATCAACCCAGGTTAATTATAAGACTATATTTTTAGTTAAACAGTTTTTAATGCACATTATGAGATAAATTTCGTTAAATGACGAAAAATAAATGTTCTGTTTGCATACATTGACGGTAGTTACATGTACATCTCATCGAAGACGTTAACTTGATGTGCAATGGCGATAACGGTAGCTCAATATTGATGATAATATGAACACGATGATGATGATGAAGTTCTTAATGATAATATAAGCACGACGATGATGATGATGTGATGAAGTTATTCATGATAATTATGAACACAGCGATGATGAAGTTATTATTGACGTTAATGCTGATTTATGTATTTGCTGAATTATGAGTGTGATCGAATTCGATCGAGGAAACTTGTTTCTACTCTTTCGCAGTACTGAAGAAACCTATAAAAGCAGAAAAAAACAACAATTAATAAGTTTGAAGGTAAAAGCAATATTTACAATTTATTAATATTTATTAATATAAAAACGCAAGCATTTCTTTTTATTTATTGCTTTATTTCAGGCATAATAAACCATACATGAATTTAACACATACAACAATGCAACAAGAACCAGAAAAGCAAATATGCTGTGCATAAAGGTTATATCACAAAAACTCCACATACGGAACTATTAACAATCAATCTATTCATGATTGAGTGCGTTAATGAATGAATGTATGTATGGAAGTTGGAATGAATGAATGAATGAATGAAAGAATCCATCAATCAATCAGTTCATTAATCGGTAAATCAATTAACCAATCAGTCAATATGTCAATCATTCACCAGTAAAACTCAAATAAACTATTAATTAATCATTAAAACAGTCTATCATTCTAGCAAGCTTAAAACCAAACGTAAAATTATTTACTGAATTAACCTATCAATTCATTCATTTATTAATTTACTACTGCACAAATTCAGTAACTTATTAATGAACTGATTGATTTAGTAATTAACTGCTGCACAAATTCATTAAGTTATTAATTAACGGCTACAAAGTTATTACATTATTAATTAACTTTTACATAAGCAGATCTAAACAAACTCAACAAACACATCAATCTATCAATAAGAATTTAATGTCCGGTTTCTCGCCATAAGGCAATGTCAGGGACGTCTCACGAATACAGATAAAAGTACAACACACCTCAGACTACCTGCCTCGCCACTAATATCCCTCGAAGTAGTGTGGGTCATTCTTTGACTTGCACAGCAGATCCCTGACCTTTCTGCGTGCCTCTGAGACGGGGGGTCTACTGTATGACTAAATAAACAATAAACAATGATACAATAATAATAATAAAGGTTTAACGTTCGTTTCCTCATACAAGGATGATGTCAGGGACGTCATCCTTTCACAACGAGAATATCCTCAGCCATTGCGCGTAAGTCAGCTAGATAAGATACTCAGTAGCTTCCCTGACGAAGGATTGTCTCGCTTTAGATATACATGAAGGTATTTGTATTTATGCATTTTGTGTTGCATATACATTTTCGTGTCTTGGCGGAAATAGCATATTATCTATCTATTTATATATTTCCTATCGACAACTACTCTTTAGACACTTCCGGATCCTTGTGTATCTCATACTGCAGTACATTTTTACTGTGCAAGTACCTATAAAAGAGAGTTGTATATTAATGAAAAAATAAGCTGAAATTATAATCTATTTTTTTCTTCTAAAGGTTAAAGAATATTATTCCGACGTGAATTAAATCAAATAACGAAAATAATTTCTTCAGTAAATGGTCTTTAAAATGACAATGATAATACACTTTTAAATTGAAGTGTCAAGGGTCCTTCCTCAAAGATCTGCATGACTGAAATACATTTTGTGAAGCGACAGAAAGTCATGCGAATAGGCAGTTGGTGATAAAGAAGCACATAAACTAATTATAGTCTCACAATCAAGTGTGAAAGAACAATTGAAATCATAAAAATTAATTTACAAGAATCAATTACAGAATAATACTTCAACATGAGCAATTCTGCACTAAGTTAACGGCGCCTAAGTTACAGTACTTATCTTTATTGCCGTACTTTCGCTATTATTTTGGAAAAGTCTACCAATCTCAGCTCACAAATTTAAAATAGGAGTCTTGTTGAATAATGAATAATTATCTAACGTTACCAAAGGTATCGTCAGATAATTATTCCTAGTTTATAATTATCTAATGATACCTTTGGTGGTTTAGGAGGCATGGATGAGGTTGACGACGAAGTTGCGCCACCGTTGAGGTAGGGGATGGTCACAGAAGAACTGTAGACCGGGGCAGTCGCTGATGAGCTAGCGCCGTAAGAACTGTAGCCGCCATATCCCGGTCTAGAAACAGAATCAGTAGTTAAAATCAATCAATCAATCAATAAGAATTTAACGTACAGTTCCGCACCAAAGGCATTGTCAGGGACGTCTCTTGCGAACTCTACAAAAACAGGCGTCAAAGCACCACACGATGACGACTGAGTACACAGAGACCAAAAGAGAAAGCGAGATCAAAACAGTGCTAGTCCATGATCCAAGGCAAGCGGGCCAAAGTTTAGACCTATGGCGGAAAGAGGTAATATAAATATTAATATAACTAAGTGTGTGTTCTTGTGCGTATAGTCAAGAAATAATCATAGTCCCTCTCTTATTGATCTATCCAATATTGCACCAAGTGGCAGATCCTAAGTACATATTCCCAGTAACAGTTTGCCTATGAGCTCCAGAGAGAGCACTCCATTGATCAACAAGTTGATCCCATCACATAGGCTATGCCATGCCAAAACCTTAATGAAGCCGTTAGCTGGGCAATAATACGTCTTCTGTGGTTGTTTTCCGTTGACTTCCTCGGTGATTGCTTAGTCAACTATACGTGCAGTTTACGGTTGGTCTATTCTACAGAGACCCAGAAACAATACGGGCAACATTATAGCCTATTTATAAGTGTAACTCTTATTGGTTGCAACTAATAATAATTTACAAATAAAAGCTAAGTTTAACGTCTGCTTCACTACCACAAAGGATATCGTCTGAGAGATCCTGCCTATGATCTTCTCCTTACTCCGCTCAAGCAGTGCACAATATAGCCATCCAAGTAGTAATTATAGCAATATCTACAGTATAAATATCACATTCAAACCAATGATTGCAGAATCTCTTAGAGAGGTACGAGGATCTAGGTGCTGGTTATCTTTACCATCTAGTGTACGCTCGTACAAGACCTTTAACTCTTTTAATATAAATCTTCGTCAATATTTTATAGATAGCTTTTAGCTCATCTGGTCTTTTTCTTCTTTTATTGTTTTTATATTTTATTTTTTATTCTCGATTTAAAATCATACCTCTGCCTATTTCAAGGCTATTTGTTATGCAAGAGTTCACCTGTTATCAATATATATCTTAGTTTTCTCTAAGTTAACCACGGTTCACATTTAGTTTGTTTGTGTTTTTTCTGTTGCATTTGCTTAATTGTAAGTTTTGTATGTGAACTATATAGCGTTGATAGACAATTTTAGTGTTCTTATTAAATTAAATTAAATTTAATTTAATTCTATCTCCTAATACTATCACCTAGCTCTAAAAGACTAGATACTTTAAAGAAAGAATTTTGTGTTTATATTAATTAAATGATTTAGTCAGTTTCTGAGCTTAGCTTTAAAGGAGGATTTAAATATTTATAATACTTTTGAGCCACAATATTAGAGAATGGATCTATTGTATACTAGTTAGCAAAGAACTATAATTAATCCAGTATACTTACCCATCCACATTCCTTTGAATGCCATGAACTCTTGCTGGAGCTACTGGAGGCCTTCCACTCGGATAGTCGGAGCTATACTGCAAGCATAATAACATAGAACAACTATAATAACATAGGGCAAAAATATTAACATAGAGCATCAATAATAACATAGTGCAACAATAGTAACATAGAGCAACCAAAGTAACATAGAGCAACAATAATAACATAATGCAACCATAATAACATAGAGCAATTATAATAACACAGAGCAACCATAATAACATAGAGCAATTATAATAACACAGAGCAACCATAATAACATAGAGCAACTATAACAAAATACAACAACCATAACAAAATAGAACAACCATAATAACATAGAACAACTATAAATATAGATGATTGATAACAAATATTTTAATCATCAGATATTTCAGATACCGGTATGATTACTTAAAACCTCATGCCTCAACCTAACAACGTAAATTTTCAGCCATAGAATTTAGAATTTATCACTCCACGCTTCTATACTATGTATATATATATATATATATATATATATATATACATACATTCATGTATATATATACACGTATATATATATATATATATATATATATATATATATATATATATTATAGGTTATGTACAACATACCCCATAGTGGCTTCCAATGGATCGGTGGGTGGGGGTGCTCGAGAGATACTCATTGACGTCATCGTACAGAACCTTCCTATTGGACGGCACTGAGATAGATGCCCTTCGGTAGGAGGGTCCAGAGACAGAGCCACGCCTTGAAGTGGGCGGAGTTACCACCGTGCCTATATTCCGCTAAAATACATCAGGTCACCAAGTAAAAATGTAAAAATATGTAAAAGAAATCAAAGTAAGATAGAATCTTAGAAGGACTACTTTTACCTTTGAAAATATTAATATTTCGCTGATTTTCAGACCTAAGGGTCTAATCCACTAAATTTATAAATGCATAGCCCGATATTATACTCACGAAAAATACTATAACACTTTATTAAATAGTATCAATATTTAATTCTTTAAATCCGCAGTTAAACATTTATTAATGCTCAAGGAGTAACTAAATATTTAGTAGCCGCGAGTTTTAAATTATATAAAATATTTAGCATATACGGATTAGTTAAGAATACAATGACGTCCCTTTTTAGAAACTGTATTTTTAAAAATTAAATTCAAACAAATTACTTGTTTGAATTTATTTGTTTACTTATTTGAATTAATTAATTTACGAATTAACAAACTGTTTAGGAGTTTGTTTAAAATAGTCTTACAAGTGGGCAAACTAACATAAGTGCCTGCAATGTTGTGTCGTGCTCCATTACTTATCTGTGGAGGAGCCTTGTAGCCGCTTGATCCCAAGTCCCCACTGTCCAACTACAATACAAATATTAGATAGGAATTTCAACAAGATAGGCGACTAAACAGGAATTTAAACATCCAAAGTTTCTGCAAGGTTAGAAATGTAAATTTAGATGATTAATATTCTATTCCATTGCTATTTTATTAATGAGCCGTAACTTAACTTGGCTGGAGCCAGTGGCGAAGTCGGCAAGGTACTCGAATACCCGACCGCGGAACAGTAGGTGCGGGTTCAAATGCTGGGCTCGCCCGTCATTGACATCGCTTTTGAGCCAGGAAACTGGCGTTAACCTTAGCTTTTTAGCCTTTAAAATTGAACCTCTACTTCCACATTACCGCCTAGTGAAATCAAGTTATAATTCGAAGCATCTACTGTATATATTAGTTAGCATGTACATTCACATCTGTCTACATTTATAAATGTAGACAGATGTGGTGACTATGACAGCTTTATAAGCTACATCTTCTTATGTTACATTTTTGTATGGTATATCTATACACGCTTATCTTGATACGCAGTATAGGGCCTATGTTTATCTCATATCACGTAAAATAGCTATTCCTGTTGTAAGTCATTTTAGTAAAGATTTAACAAGTACTATCATAGCATCTATCGACAAACAAAACACGAGCAACTGACCAAATTTCATAGTTGTCAATGAAACCATGTCAGCCGATGGAAAGAGTATAAATTACAAGCTATAAATTTGCAATAAAATCACTAATTAAACTAGTACTAATTGTAATTAATACACTACTACAACGTAATAAAAGTAATAATGTTTTAACACATGTACCTACATCAAACATATGTCGCTTGTGGTAGGGGATTCCTATAACGATGTCTCCATACAGTGATGTATGTGCCACACCCACCACGACGTCTTCATACGGAGCCAGCTTCTCTCTACTGTAGCCCCTGGAGGCAGACCCCTCTCTGAATGAACGACTCGGCGACGGGGCACGCCACCGGGGCACCGATGGGCCCCGCGGCGGGGGCACACTCCCACCACGACCCCCGCGGTATCCCTGTGGTCCCCCCGAGAGATAGCTGTTCACCTCGTAGTCGGTGCCCTGAGGGGCAGCGTATGAGGACCTCCTGCGCAGGTCAGAGAGGGTGTAGTGGTTGGCGGGGGGAGGTCTGTTGCCTATGTACACGGGAGTGGTCTCTCTGTAGTAGTGGGTAGGTTGCGCCGCTGATGCCTTAATGTGTCAGAGCAAGCGATCAACTTATTGCAAAATAGATTTATTCAATCGACAAGAAAAATACAATTTATTATTATTTAAAGGTTAACATTAAGGCTGGTTAGCATTAGATGATTTAAAGACTCACTCATATGTGGATATGAAGAGGAAAGACGAGGACAGAGAAGAGTGGAGGCGTTATATACCATGGACCTGCCAGTAGGCAGTGCTCTAAGAGAGAGAACATTAGGGCTTTCAGTAAAAAATGTTTTCCTACATCGAAACTGAGCGGAATTTTGGTATAAGAAGCTACAGAATGCGGAGTCAAATGCATTCGTGATTTTCTTTGGAGAATCTTGAAAATTAAATACTGAAGGAGTATTTAATTTGCAAGATTTTTTATTCAAGGTATTCTTTATGTAAAAGTTAACATTACGGCTTTCAGTGAAAAAAAATTTTTTCTTACGTCGAATCTGAGCGGAATTTTGGTAAAAGATGCTACAGAATGCGGAGTCAAATGCATTCGTGATTTTCTATGGAGAATCTTGCAAATTAAATACCGAAAGAGTATTTATTCTTAACGTATATTATACTGAATTATAAAACTTACTATTACAGACTAACCAAAATATAATATAATGCGGCATCTTAGATTCGTAGAGGCACTATTACACATGCACACTATGGTAGTAAAACTTGGAGCTATATATATATATATATATATATATATATATATATATATGTATATATATATATATATATATGATATACATGTATATACTATACAGTATATATATAGATGTATATATATATATATATGCATGTATACATGTATATAGATACAAGTATATATATAATATATATACTTGTATCTATATAGATGTATACTTGTATATATATATATATACATGTATACATGTACATGTATACAGATACAAGTATATATATATATATATATATATATATATATATATATATATATATATATATATATATATATATATATATATATGGCTAATAATTACCAGTTTATTCGAAATATCGTTGAGGAAGTTGATGTCATGCTGCTTGGAGGCGGCTCTCATGGCATCAGCGTCCTGCACGGCGTGTGACGAGATGACTCGAGCCTGGTGCAGGACACTCGCGTCCACTGCTGGCCGAAAATCCTCTGCATAATGCAAATATGTGGACTTCAAGGATCAAATGTCCTTGTGATTGTACAATTTAGTGCTATACATTTATCTGCGTACTATTTTAGATTCAAAACTGTACTTATGCTAGAGCACTAAATTGTCCAATCACAAGTATATCTGAGCCCTGATGTCCATAAATTTATATTATATGATCAGTTTCTGAAACTTTTATATATTATAATTTATTAAGTACGCCTGTTTGATTTCTCCAATTATCTTTTTACAATACTAATATTTAGTGCTATAGCATACATAAAAATGCATAAATTTGTGGGCATCAGGGCTCAGATGTACTTGTGATTGGACAATTTAGTGCTCTAGCGTATGTACAGTTTTGAATCTATAACAGTACGCAGATAAATGTATAGATGATGGAGCGATGATACATGTCCCGCTGTACACTTCCTAGTACGCTAGTGT
Organism: Enchytraeus crypticus; assembly: GCA_905160935.1. Lineage (NCBI taxonomy): Eukaryota > Metazoa > Annelida > Clitellata > Enchytraeida > Enchytraeidae > Enchytraeus > Enchytraeus crypticus. The sequence continues at coordinate 971,981 of CAJHZI010000713.1, forward strand.
ATGCAAAGTTGTACACTTACCTAGTACACTAGTGTATGCATAGTTGAACATTTACCTAGTACGCTAGTGTATGTTTAATTGTACACTTACATGGTACGCTAGTGTATCACAGAAAAGAGAGAGAATGAGAGAGAAAAATACGCCTTATTTCGTTTCATTTCAACTCAGTTACATGTACACTACAAACCGCAAATAGAAGCATTCAAGCAAATAGTGAAATAAATGCAAAACCAATAAAGAAAGCTAATGTTAACGTCAGTTTCCTCACTTGAAAGCGATGTCAGTAACGGGCGAGCCCAGGATTTGAACCCGCACATACTGATCCGCGGTCAAATATCTTACCGCCGTCGCTATCAGCTCCAGCAATAGAAAATATAATTTAAGTAAATATTACAATTATGTGTGACCAATGAAGATACAAAGTATCTTATCCAGCTGATCACCACAGTTACTTCACTACGTTATTCTTCACTTTAGTCATAGCTTGACAGGATTTATGAATTTAATGATCATATTCTGGAGTCCCGGATGCCGATGTTTAGCACAATATAGGTTTCTGGAATATTCAGGTTCGTAGCAGCTGTTGTCCCTGGCTACGGTATTACAGAATCTATCTAATTTAAGAACAAATCAAGAACCAAAATGCTTTATTTTGCATTATATTTCTATGTAACATTTTATATTTTAACATTTTATATGTAACATTTTATTTTAATTATCTCCTCGTTATTATGTAAAATGTGATATGGGCATGGGTAAACAGGATTGTTTTCTCAGGGAATGACGCCCCTGCCCAGTAAATGTTAGTCGAAGCTGAAGAAGGCATAGGGGGCCCACCTCAACAAGAATAATGGTATGTCATGTTACATGATTTAAAGACCCACTCATATATGGACATGAAGAGGAAAGTGGAAGACATAGAAGAGTGGAGGCATTATATACCATGAACCTGCCAGTAGGCAGTGCACTGAGAGAGAGATTATGTAATACAAGTGGGTAAGTATATCTTAACTTGACTTAAAATATAACTTTATTGTTTCAACTAATTAATTAATTAAATTCATTTGAATTTGCTTACCAGCAGGGACAGAAGCAGCTCGTCTAGACCGAGTTACCTCACCGCCAATATACTGCAGAAAAAACAAGTAAAATGTACTTTTTACTAAGTCACCTATTTCTTTGGTATGGCATAGTCTCAAGTAAATATGCAAATGTTATTGATGGTTGTATAGGTGACAAAGAAATAGTTGATCGATGGAGGATTTATTATAATGATTTATATAATTGCTGTGATTACAGTGCTGATAAGCAATCTTTTATTGAGCTTTTAAATAATATTGAGATAACTAAGGCTAAAACTGTTGAGTTTAGTATATATGTTCAATGTGTTCAGGACGTATGCTATGGTTTGAAAAAAGATAGGAGTGCTGGTCCTGATGGCATCTGTAGCGAGGCTGTTTTGTACTCGTGTCGTAGTTTATTTGTGCACCTCAGCATATTGTTTAATCTTTTTCTTAAATTTGGATATTTACCTGCTTCTTTCATGCAATCGGCTATTGTCTCTTTAGTTAAAAACAAGTCAGGTGACTTATTAGATCTTAATAATTATAGGGCTATTGCAATCTCTAATGTGCTTTTTAAGATATTTGGATGGCTGAATCTTTGCATACTAATTCAATATATGATAATTATCAGTTTGGTTTTAAACAAGTCCATTATACAAGCCTTTGTACCAGTGTACTGAAGAAAATGGTGGACTATTATAGAAATAATGGTAGTCATGTGTTCACTTGTTTTATAGATTTTAAAAAGGCATTTGACAGTGTTAACTATTGGAAATTGTTTATAAAACTACTGGATGACAATGTAAACTTCAAGGTAATTAGCATTTTGGCATATTGGTATAGTCATCAAAATTGTCATATAAGGTGGCGTAATTCAATGTCGTCGTTTTTTAGTATTGGTAATGGCACACGGCGGGGAAGTGTTGTCTCTCCATATTTATTTTCTAGATACATTAGAGATCTGTTAGGTTCAGTTGTTGATCTGGCATTGGTTGTAGAATTGGCAGGCAGATTATCAATATTCTTGCATATGCCGATGATATCGTCCTTATTACACCTTCACGGAGAGCTATGCAACTTTTAATTAACACTCTGTGCTCTAGTGCTTTAGATATTAATATGTCTTGCAATATTTCTAAAACTGTTGCTATGATTTTTGAACCTAGCGAGAGAAGATGGGCCTTAGACTATATCTTCTCTAATTTTAAACTAGGTAACGACGACATTAATTTTGTCTCTCAATTTAAATATTTAGGTCATTTGATTGATAATCGTTTATGTGATGATAATGACATTAATCGTGAAATAAGTAATAACTTTGTCCGCACTAACACGCTTTTAAGACGATTTTTTAATTGCTCCCGTACAGTTAAAATTATTCTGTTTAAAACGTACTGTTTATGTTTTTACGATATTGCACTCTGGTCCAAGTTTAAAGTGTCTTCTTTAAATAAATTTCGTTCATGTTACAACAGATGTGCCAAACGGTTCTTTGGTTTCAAAAGGCAGGATAGTTTATCCACTATGTTGCAGTTATGTAACATTCCTAGTTTTCATACGATTATATATAACTCTAAATGTGCGTATAATCAGTGTGTTAGTAAGTGTGAAAGTGCACTAATTAATTTGTTTTAGGTTGTGATTTTTCCATTTTAGAACTATAGTATCTGATTTTACGAGAGTTTACATGATTTTATGGGTGTGCTGTGTTGTGTGTCTTGTGTGCTTTGTGTGGGCCTTGCTGCCTGATTTCTAATTCTAAATAATAAATTAATTAATTAATTAAATATAAAATTACAATTTTTGCTTCACTTCAAATAATTCTGCTTTACTCCAGACAAAGTTTACAAGGCACAGGAAATTTAATTATAAAATAAAATGCACTGCTAGCTATAGTCCATTTCTAGCTATAATGTCCTATAAAACAAATTTTAAAAAGCTGGTAAAGCTAATGTTAACGTCAGTTTCCTCACTCGAACGCGCGATGTCAGTGACGGCCGACCCCAGGATTTGAATCCCGCACATACTGATTCGCGGTCAAATATTTTACCGACATCGCCACTGGCTCCAGTCAGTATTGTCATTATTAATTAGAAAGATTACATTATTTAGTGTTGCTAAAAGATAATAATAAATAATATTCAGATATTTAGCTATAGTATATAAAAAAGTAAATTATATATCAAAAACTTACAGACCAATAATACTAATGCAGTAATGCTAATATACTGATTTTCGCAATACTCAGTAATTTTCATAATTTCAAACAAGAGAGTAATTTACATACCAATCTTCCACCGACCATTTTTTGATATTGTTGTTACTTTATAAATCTGCAAAAATACAATTTACTATCTTAGCAATTATCAAAATTAAAAGGGCAATTTCAATGATTTTTGATGTGTTGATTTGAGGAAGCAGTTAAGTATTTTCGCTCGTTTCGAATCAGACAATATGACAGTCTCACATATCTACAGTATTAGGATTTGTTTCGTTTATTTTACAATTTCGATTTGAGATTAAACTCCTATGAAAACTCACATCTTCTGATATATTCATTCATTATCATAGATTTCACATCTGACCGCATTCACCAATATTTCAATTTCTCCCTAACGGCCTCTAACCTTTACCTTCAGTCTTTAATTTAGAGCTTTTATACATTGATGTAAGAGATTAACTATTCAATAAGTTAACAAAACTAAATTTAGAAAAGCATTTCGTAACAGAGATTCTGATTAAAATTTCGATTTATCAGTGAAATAACTTATCAGCATCCATGTGTCGATCTGAATGCTTAAACCTAATCATCGAGCAAACAGGATTAACGAAATGTTAAGATAAAGTCAGAGCCTGCTTGGATTCGTTAGATTTTCGTCTGGAGCCGGTGTTTACAATCTGCGAAATAAACGAATCACTCGGGCCGTCAGACTTAAAAATAGAACTAAAGCCGGGACTATACGCTGCTGTTAAGAGCGATCCTTGATAACAAGGAAGTTTCCTGCTCAGGAAATCGAGAACACCATGACACAAGTATTCACTTCCAAAATTAAGTCATGTCAGGACTTTGTATCGTGGTTCAGGTTACAAGCAATGCTACTAATTCGCGATTAATATGAGAATTTTCTACCAAAGGCTTAGTACGAAAATTTCCTTTTAATGTCCTTTTAATTAAGAACTTCATAGACGCATCGAAGAAATGGAAAAATTTTAAATTAAGACAATATGGTATTGGCTAATGATAGGTATGGGACATAGAGGAGTGGAGAAGGTCTATTCGTATCCCGACCCTAGCTAAACTAGGGTCGGGATACGAATATGAAGTCATCATAGCTAAACTAGGTTTAAAGGAATATGACGATGATGATGATGATTATGATGATGTGATGATGATGATGATGATGACTTCACAGACGCATATATTAAAATGAATCCTTTCCATGATTAATCATATATCTCACATTGATAGCGCCAAATGGTAGCAAGCACCAATACACGTTTAATGTTCTTGAGGCCCTATGAGATATCCTTTAAATGTTGATTGACTTGTGCTTTGAACACAGGCCACTAGCTTCCTAGCGAACACTCTAAACTGTACGTCATATCTCCTCCTCAGTATTCTCAGTTTGTAATCCAAAATCTTTCAATTATTTTTGTATAACGTAATCTAAGCAGCCACAGTTCATAAATCTGTGCTGGTCGCTCAGAACTAACTTAACCTGCTAAAAGTCCTGCTGGGTAAGGATCTGGCTGCACTTTCTACAAATCCGCTGCAATAATCCCCGCTGCACTTTTTCACTAATCCGCTGCAATAATCCCTGCTGCACTTTTGCACTAATCCGCTGCAATAATCCCTGCTGCACTTTTGCACTAATCCGCTGCAATAATCTCTGCTGCACTTTCCACTAATCCGCGCAAAAATCCTTCTTGCACTTTCCACTAATCCGCTGCAATAATCCCTGCTGCCTTTCCGTAAACCTTTCATCGAAATATTGCCGGCACTACTGAGCTACTGTATAAACCATGCTGCTGTATTTTATCAGATATCCAGCGATAAAGTCGACAAGGTTAACTCAACCATGGCATTCACTTACATGCCGTAGGCCTATAGTTTCAGAATGGCAGAGTTTGACTAGACAGATACGAAAACTCCATAATACAGTGTATTTTATACGAGGCACTCAAGCCTACACTTTCAAGATTTACTTAACTTAGTTATACTGGTCCAGGAAGTCGTAAAAACGTCTAACACCAGTTATTTAGGATAGGCGATAATTCCATATAGAAGAACTGGGTATATTACTAATATGATTTCACGGATTTTATGATAGTAATGTTGCACCTAGTCGTTCATAGGTTCATTTCCAAAAATTAATATCTAGATATGGCGATTAGTTAATAGAATCAAACACCATTACCAATCTGCAGCATTTTAGGCTACATGTCAAATTTAAATTTAGACGAGGAATAACTTTTATCTTTCTCATTCGATAGCATTCTTCAATTGTATTTACAATTATTGAACTTCGATAAATTTACACATTACATTGCCTACCGATTCGTAGGGGATTTAGCTAATCCTACCGGTTATCTAATTTCTAATAGGTAAAACATATAAAGGTGATGCTTAACATCACCTTTTATGTTATACCTAAAGATATACTTCTTTATACTTCCTCATATTTTCTTCTGCTGCCTTAGTATTAATCAATCGCGTAAATTATTTATTCTACAGTCAGACTCTGCACTTAACAGTTGTTGAAATTCCTCATGTTGTAATTTGTACGTGAGAGGCAACAACACGCAACAGCTCTTACCAGGAACATTCCGATAAGCTAACGAGCAGCATGCTTGCAGGACCATCGCATGCCAGTTGCTATGCGTCATTCATAAATACTTTGCAATAAGTCCCAGAATATTAACGTCCTTAACATCGGGTCTAGATAAATCGTTATAGAGTTCTCATTAATATGATTTTTTGTCAAGATTTTTACTATCTTGATGAACTTATACTAAAGTAAATTAAACACGCATTATAGTGAAATGATCAAATATGTTGATGTCTATCACTTTTAATACCACATATTTAAAGCCTTAGGCAATTTAGACCATTTTCCGTATAACCAGTCCAGTGAATGTCCAAGATTTTACTTTCATATCAGTGCGGCCGGGATTCGAACTCACGAAAGTTCAATTCACCTCAGGATCTGTCATTTAAAACTTGATGCCGTTACCACTACGCTATTAACTTAACTTAACAAACTTAACTGAACATAATTATACTGGTTAAGGAGGTCACAAAGACCTGTAACACCAGTATTAGCTGTAATTTCATACCTTTAAACATAGAGACCAGACCGTAAAGGGGAAAAAAAAGTTACAAACATTGACAAGTTGATAGGCTTCAAAAGAAGAACATTAGAAAAAAACTAAACAATCACCAACAAACCACACACACACATAACCAGCTCAAGTATAAACTTAAACACAGGTATACAACTATGCAAAAATACACATACATACATGCACCCATGCATGTTCACATACATGTTCATGCATACACACCAACACACACATTTGCACATATACACATACAAAAATACATACAAACACTCAAATACTTACATATATACATATAGGCATACATACATACATATATCCAAACATACCCCACATCCATATATATATATATATATATATACAGATACACACATAAATATGCACATATATACATACATACACATGTACGCACATACATACATACATACACACATATACATATATATACACACATACATTCACATATGTACATATATACACATATACACACATATATATACATGTACACACATATATACACACATACACATATACATATATACATACACATAAATATATACACACATACACAATTACACATACACCTACATATATAAACATAGAATACACTCACTTGTATATACACACATCGACCTTACAGACAAAAATATGCAAGCATGCATATAACTACATACTAGGCATATCAACAATTTTGCAAACTATAGTCATACATTACATTGCATACACGCATATATGCAGAAACATACATAGACATACATACATGTGTACAGACATACCCACACCTACACATACACACACATACGAGCCTTACCCACACTCATGAATACCTAGAAACCAAATACCCTCATGTGGTGTGCAACTAATCAGCCTATCTACACAAAACAAACAAACAATTTATCAATTCAATGTATTTCTTTCCAACACTTATCAAGTCTATTCTTAAAAGCATTCACTGACTCTGCCTCTACTACATACTGAGGTAACACGTTCCATATATTGACAACTCTCTGACTGAAAAAGTTTCTTCTAACCTCTAATCTGGATCTAACCTTTATTATTTTGAATCTGTCCTCTAGTTCTAGCATAATCAGATATTTTGAAAAATTCTCCACATTCGATATTGTCAAAACCTTTAATTATTTTAAAAATTTGAATTAAATTCCCTCTGGTATGTCTATCTTCTAAACTAATTAGACCTAATACATCTAACCTAGATTCATAGCTTTGACCTCTACATTCAGCAATCATTCTAGTTGCTCTCCTTTGAACTCTTTCCATACATTCTACATCCTTCCTTAAAAAAGGTCTCCACGCTTGTACGCAATATTCTAATTTAGGTCTTACTAATGCTTTATATAATTTAACTATTACATCCTTATTACGACTTTTTATAGTTCTCCTAATTAAACCTAAAGTGCGATTAGCACAATTTACGCTGATTTACACTGCTCTGAAAATTTTAGGGTATTATCAATAATGACACCTAGATCTTTTTCTTTAATAGATGATTTTAGATCTTCGTTGCAAAGCTTATATTGATTACAACTATTGTTGTGACCTACATGCATAACTGTACATTTATCAACATTGAAGCTCATCTGCCAAGTAGTTGCCAAATTATGCATACTGTCTAAATCTCTCTGAAGTGATAACATATCCTCTAGATTACCTATATTTTTACATAATTTGGTATCATCAGCAAATTTACTCATTTTGGATATTATGCTGTTGTCTAAGTCATTAATGTATACCAAAAATAAAATTGGACTCAACACTGAACCTTGTGGAACCCCACTACTGACACTGCGCCAAGCCGAATCGTGATTTGAAATTCAAACTTTTTGTCTCCTGGAGGTTAACCAACTTCTAATCCAATTCAGGACAGAGCCAGTAACTCCATGAGCTTCAAGTTTACAAAACAATCTCTCTTATGGGACTTTAACAAACGCCTTTGCAAAATCCAAATAGACAATGTCTACTGGATTACCGTTATCAACATGCATTGTGACGGATTCCATAAAGCTCAAGATGTTTGTTAGACAAGATTTATTTTTGGTAAATCCATGTTGACTATTTCTAATTAATCCATAACTATTGAAATGTGTAACTAAACTATCCTTTATAATGCTCTCAAACACCTTACCTATGATACTAGTCAAACTAACTGGTCTATAGTTCTCAGGTTTGTCTCTTCTACCTTTCTTGAACAAGAGAGACACCCTGGCCTCTTTCCAGTCTTGAGGTACAATCCCAGTTTCGAGCGATAGATTTAACAATTTAGTAAGGGGCCCTACTAATTGGTGTCTCAGCTCAAATAGCAACTTGGCATGAAGATCATTTGAACCTGGACTTTTATTACAGTTAATTTCACTAAGTTTCTGTAACACTATTTCCTTGTCAATGACTATTTCACTTGATTCTGATTCTAGACCTGAAAATATTCTATCTGCTATTGGAATATTATCTAGATTTTCTACTGTAAAAACACTGCTGAAGTAGTCATTGAACATGTTTGCTGTGAGCTCATCATCGGTGATAATGATACCATCATCATCCCGCAATGAACCTACTTTAGCTTTGTTCCTCTCTTTATTTCTAACATAGGCAAAGAAACTTTTATTGTCAATTTTTACATTATTAGCTAATTTAATCTCAAACTATTTCCTTGCCTCATCATTTGCCCTAGTAGACTTGCTTAATTCTCCTTATACTTATTGTAATATGACAATTTTCTACCAGATTTTATATACTTATCCCAAGTTCGTCTCTTTGCTCTCCTTAACTTTTTGCATAATTTAGTTGCCCATTTGCATTTTACTTTCGACCTATATGTTAAAGGTATCAATTTGTTTCTGATTTCTAAAATATCATTCTTTAAAACTGACCATATATCATTAACATTATTCAAGGATATGCTGTCCCAACCCTTTAGTTGGGCAGCTGCAGTTATAGTGTGATAGTTAGCTTTGTGAAAATTCAATACTTTACTCTCTTTCTCAGCTTTTATTTTATTAATGATTAATTTAAAATCTATCATGCTATGGTCACTAGTTCCTAATGGTTCTCTAACCATTATATTCTCTACAATATTTTCATCTGAGCTAAATAATAGATCTAAAGAATTTCCATTTCGACTAGGTTCACTAACTAACTGAAATATGAAGTTATCATTTATACAGATTGTTAATGGATGGTCATTTGATAATGAATCTAAATTATTCCATACTAATTCCTTGAAGTTGAAATCACCTAATATCACACAATTTTTACAATCACTACAAGCTTGCTCAAACAAATTGAATAACCCTAAGTCATTATCAGCTGTGCTATCTGGTGATCTATATCATATGCCTAGTAGTGATTTTTCGCCATTACACTCTATGGTACAAAATAGATTTTCAGGAAAATTGGTATCACATATGTCATCTCTCTGCACTACATTTATATGATCCTCAATATACAATTGAACCCCTCCTCCTCTGGTTTTAACAGAACTGATTCAATCTTTTCTAAAAAATTCTAACCTTCTAATTCTATTTCAGAGTTATCTATAGAACTATTTAACCAAGTCTCAGTGATGCAAATGATACTATAATTATTCTGTTCTACCAATAATTCTAATTCATTACGTTTATTAACAATACTCCTAGCATTACAAAACATACAGTCTAACTTATCTATTATTTTGTTACCTCATTAGAGCTACCAGATTGATCTAATCTACTTTGACTATTACATATGTATTTGTCTATTTCTTCTCTATACTCGGCATGTATAGCACTACCTGTTTTCCATCTAAGTTTTTTATTACTTTTCCTTTGCTAATTACCACATTTTTTGTTCCTTCCGACCTAAATTCTTTAACCTTATCCCTAAGTTCCTTGTCTAATAACTGTTGTTTCTTAGTGAGGTCAGGCACTATGAAAATCTTCTTGTAGTCCTCAGATTCTCGGAGTTGCTTAGCTCTCTTTAGAACATCTACCTTTCCTTCAACTGAGCTTAGTTCAAGCTTAATAAGCCTAGGCCTCTCGTTCTCCACATTCAACTTGCCTATCCTAGATACCTTTAAGACATGCTTGGTCTTCATGTTGAGCCCTTTACTAAAAATATTGTTAACCTTCTCTCTATCACTTTCCTCATTGTCTCTTATTAAGCTTCCTTTAACGCCATGTACTATTACATTCAGCTTCCTCTGCTCCATATCGAGCTGTTCTGATACTAGCTTTACCTGTTTTGAATTTTTGCTTAATATCATCCTCCATTCTTCTACCTTTCCAACATCTTTCTGTAGGTCCTCAACAATTTTCGCATTGTTGTCTAAACCTTTCTTAATTCCAGACAGATCCTTTACTTCCTTCTTAGCCTCCTTGAGGTCATTCTCTACAGACCTCTTAAGTACCTTTAATTCTTCAACCTCTTCCGAAATTTTCTTTACTTTCTCCAATTCCATTAATTTATTCTTTAAATGTCCAATCTCCTCCAATCCATCCCTTATCTCCTTCACATCACCCAAAGCCACTTTCAATTCAGACATTTAAAAAATTACTCTGCCCATCGCAGGCGCCGATTCCACAAGGGCAAAGGGATTTTAGCCACGGCACGTTGAAAGAATCCCGGGGCAAGTGTATGGTGCATCATGCTTCATAATTGCGCGGTCAGTCATGCACACATTATATTTCAACTGTTGGGATTATTTTTGTTCCGTTAAATAAAGTAAAAGTCGGCATCCAGTTACAAAAAAACTCGGCATTCAAGCTGCTCATGCCCCAGTCATGGACAAAATGGCTCGGATAAAAATGTAGCAAATTTATTTTTCCTCAGCGTCCCTCTCTCCTACTCATCTCCCTTACAGTAGGGTCGCCAGTCTCACAGGCAGGGAAGCAAAGAAAGTATTTTCTTTATCCAAAGCTGAAAAATGACTCCCCTAAATTTCGTGCCCTAGGGTAGAACTTTAAAAATATTGGAATACCCCTAAATTAAAAGTAGTAAAATTAAGAACAGTGTAGCTAAATAACTAGCTGAGAATAATGAGTGGGCTGTCAAAATTACCAACGAAGGAATAATTGGCCATAAATTGGGTTGACACAAATAGACTACTGATAATTATCATAAGAAATATAAAGAGGAACCGGATGGATCATGTCCTCAGAGGGAAGGATTTGCAAAAAGAGATATTGAAAGAAGAATGGAAGGAAACAGGTTAGAGGAAGACCGAGATTTGAGATGTTGGATGATTTGGAAACTAATTCGTATGTTGATACGAAGAAAAAAGCAGTGGATAGTAACATGTGGAGGAATTATGTTAAAGTCATTAAGAAGTTTATGCTTTAATTAGTTCAATAGCTAAAATGCTTCAAAAGTTATGAACAATTTCAGAATTTCGAGATTTCTCCAACATACTACTTAATGCAAAGAACAGGTAAAAAACTCAAATTTAACATACTATTTATATTTCTTCACTTCCACATTTCATTTCGCAAATCACTTAGCGCAATATTTGTATGATTAATTAGTCTACCTTTTAATGCTGCATTTTAAATAGTTTTTTAAATACTTCAATTAAATATTTAGTTGTCAACTATTAGTTTTTCAATAAGGACGTTAAGGATTTTAGCTGAATTTGTCCATACAAATATTTGCTAGACTATTCATGAACTGTTCTTGTAAATATTTTTCCGTCGCTTGTAAAAACGTTTAAACCTGAACCGAAACTTGAGAAGAAAATGAGTATACACTGCAGAGTATAGACTACCGCAGTAGAAGAGGAGAGATAGATATAAAAAATCACTTAGTAATAGAGGCTTAAATGAAAACAGAGAAAAGGATATCGAAAGTTTTATATGAGTTGTAGAAACTCAGAGGAACACATACAAATATTGTCATAACATATAGAGCAGAGAGTGAGAAAAGAGAGAGAGAGAAATATAGAGAGAATGAAAGTACCATTAGACCATTCAATTCTACTATTCAACCATTGCACAGGAACTGTGAACAACACGTAAACTTCCATTCCACTAGTACCATTCCTCAGACTGACTTCCTGGATTTAGATTTGCACCGTTTTTGGACCCCACACTCTGCTCATCGGATTGTATTTGGTACCATAGTGTTCAATTTTGTCACGGACGGCAGTAGTAATCTAATTTTGTTATTGGTGCTGAGAGAGAGAGGAGAGACAGAGGGAGAGAGAGATAGGACTGAGAGAAATTAGAGAAATCTTACACAGTTTACAACTTTTTATACACAGTACGCTACGCCCTACCTACAGTGAGGTACGATATCAGGATGGTCTGAATGAAAGCAGGAATTTTCTTTACATCAATTGTTTTCTTACTTTAGATTACAAAAAATGAAGCGCAACTGTTAGCGACCTATGGATTGCATAAAATGAATATATAACTGTTAGAGTTTAGGTATTGCTTAAAATGAATTTATAACTGTTAACGACCTATGGATTGTATAAAATGAATGTAAAATTGTTAACGACCTATGGATTGCATAAAATGAATGTATAACTGTAAAGACCTATAGATTGCATAAAATGATTGCATAATTGCTAACGACCTATGGATTACATAAGGTCAATGTATATTTGCAAGTTCTAACAGGTTCTCAATATAAATCGCCATTGAAGCACCGTTACTTGAGCATAAATAGCTACAAATTTTCTAAAACGAATGGAAAATATGGTCTATTGGTGTCCAGTTCCTCGAACTTAGTTAAACTGGGATTGAAAAGTTATGCCAACAACAACAACAATGTAATTAGATTACTACTGTTGTCCATGACAACAGTGAGCCAGTATAAGTCTAACACTAAGACTTTGTTTAGCGTCATTTTCCTATCTCGCCATGCTGTATGTCATGCTACCAGCTCACTCACATCGCATGCTTAGTTTGGTTTACAATTGAAAATCAGTAACTGAGGTTAAAATCCAGAATACGTCGTCTGTAGCTGATAATATCACCGATAGCCTCACTCACAACCTCACAGATAACATCACTGATACCATCACTGATTACCTCACTAATAGCCTAATTGATAATCTCACTTTAATCTCATTTATTATATCATTGATTACCTGATAATCTGATAATTGATAACTTCACTGATAATCTCACTGATAACCTCACTGATAATGTAACTGATAATCTCACTGATAATCTTACTTATATACTCACTCATAGCCTCACTCATAACCTCACTGATAACCTCACTGATAACCTCACTGATAACTTCACTTATATCCTCACTAAAAACCTCACTGATAACCTCATTGATAACCTCATTGATAACATCATTGATAACCTCACTGATAACATCGCTCATAACCTCACTGATAACCCTTCCTCGTGAGATGAAACTGACTTTAAATTTAGGTCTAATTTTATAATATTCATCAAATATGACTACAGGAATGAATAGTGCAAGCATTCTAGCCGTTAAGAATGCAGACTTTAGGTTGATGCGTTTTGAAATAAACCAAGTGAAGTACTGAAAAGCGGGTAAGTGTAATTTTGCGTCTGCCGGATGATGTGATAGAAATTGTACTGCATATTATGATGAAAGAGAATCTTTTCCATAGAGTGTAGGCACGACTAAATTCTACAAATATAGGCTTCATTAGTGTTTAAATTAATAAATACAAGAGAGAGAGAGAGAGAGAGAGAGAGAGAGAGAGAGAGAGAGACAGAGACAGAGAGACAGAGAGACAGAGAAAGAGAGAGAGAGAGAGAGAGAGAGAGAGAGGTAGAAACTGAAAAATTAAGAAGGAAAATGAGAGAATAGAGCGGATCAATTATCGGCAAAGACTTTCGCACAAGAAAATTAAAGTAAAAATCTTCAGTTGGGCCTAACTATGTAAATACTTTAACTATAAATCTAAATTTAATTCAGTCATTTAAACTACTTACAGGTTTTAGGATTAAAGTTCCAGGAGTTAACGAATCCAGCCGAGCAGGACTAACCTCGCCTAGTTCCTACACGCACGCAAATCTGTGAGCCAGCCATGCAACTGTTTACACATCAGATGCTCCAGGCCCAAAGCTCTACAGCTTGAAGATAGCTGCCGCAGACCTACTAAAGATCCGAACAGGTATGGGAGACAGGTGCTGGTATATGTAGCCCCTATAAATATTTAAGAAATCTTATTTATTTCTTTAAAATATATTTCACTGACTGGTGATGAATAATTTTGTCAAAGCTTAATTGAGGCTTGTGCAAGATGGAAGTTGCTAACTGAACATAATTATGATTAGACAGCGTAAGCCGCTGTTTTTCAAAGTTTTCTGCCATTATTAAACGTGAAATATGTGGCAGCGATTTAACTCCCCTAGTCCCACTTCAAAACTTACTGATATTTGTATGTTATTAACGATTTTTTTGTTAAAGACCATTTAAAATTAGAAAACATTAGGAATGGTGAGCTTTTCATCACAATACATATTACTTTCAATATATGATTTCACTCTAGAGTGTCACCCGCTTTAGGAATTTAAATACTAATTTTCATTGAATATACACGTTGCTGCGCTTGAAGCGCGTTATAGCTCGAAGACTGTTAATTGATTGTTAATTTAATTAATAGTTATCTTACTTTTACTAAATTTTAAAGGAGCGTCTCGCATCTATGTTAGTTTATTCTCAAGGTATAATACAATGATCTGTTGGTCAAACTAATATTAATGGAATAATTAATTTTTCTTTAGGTAAAGGCAATGACTTAAGAATAAATAAATGAAATTTAAAATGTAATAAATTGTGAAGTAAGGCCTTAAATTGCAATTTTTATTAAATTGTAAAAATAATTAAGCACTATTTTAACTTTTAAAATAATTTATTTTAAAATGTTATTGTTTTAACCTACTAAGCGCATATTATAACGTCATATGTGCACATCATTGCCTTGACCATCTCTTTAAAAAGTATTTTATAAAAGTATTTTCAAAATACTATTTTATTTTCTATTTTCAAAATACTTTTAAAAAGTATTTTATTTTAGTATATTCAAAATACTTTTAAAAGTATTTTCAAAAGTATTTTGAAAATACTTTTAAAAGTATTTTGCCTATCACTGCTTCTACTCTACCGAGTACCGATATCATCACAAAATAATGCTTAGGAATAAATCAATCATCGCCTTCTAATTGAGATTTTAGTACTGCGCCGCTATGACATGTTATGTTGCAAATGAAATAGAAATTTTTCTGTAAGATACTATTAAGATAGACATTGTGTCCGTATAATATCTTTGATTGTGTAATAGTGATCGATATTGCAGCAAAATCTTGTTCAACGGAAACGTAAAATCTTGCTATTCGGGTCAGAGAAGCAGAACTAAAGGAGTAGCAGGTGGTCGGCGGTCGTCATGAAAACAAGTTTGTGTATAAACAAACCTTGAAAGCTAAAATACAAAATATCTGCTAAATTGTTATAAACTTATAATTATAAATTTATAATAAATATATATGTAGGTTACATGTCTTATGCATTGTGAATATTTATATTATTCAAGTAATACATAGAGAGATAACGAAAGTAATTTAATTCTTAAAAAAATCAAATTTTTATCAGTAATACACCAGTGAGAAATGTTTAAAAGAAATTTTAAACGTGATTATTAACTATTAAGTAATATCTGACGATGACTGCCTATGAGCATACTAAATTATTAGCTACAATAAAACAGTATAAAACACTTAAGCACGCAGTAATTATGTTTTACTCCTAAATTATGCACGAGCAGATTTTATATTTCAAACTTGTTTTCTAACTGAATTGACTTATGAACTAATTTTTTTACAGCTCAAATTTATTCCTAAAGTCTTTTCTAACTTGCTAGTTTTCTAACTTGAGATACATTTATATTTTTAAAGATTTATTTTAATTAAAGGTAATTTCAAATAATATGTGCTATTTTTAAAACTTGACTTAAGTTTAAACAGAAGAATTAGCAGAATATATTGGAGAAATCATAAGCATGTTTATGTTCTTATGAAACATTAATATTTTGATTAATATCTCTTTCAAATTTTTATTGCTGAGGAGTTCATAGTTTTTATTTCACAAGCGATTTGCATCTATGGCCCAAACTGGTACAAGATATTTGGTTGAAATTTCCATTGAGTCGGTAATGCTTTATTACAATTCTTTTTTTTTTTTATCAATAACATAGTCAAGTTGTTATATTGCTGCACATTATGCTTTATAGAGTTAAGAATTTATATGTTGTAGTATTTCAGATAGGCAATGTCAGATAAATATGTTAAGAACTGAATAAGACTGAATGGCTGGATAGGACCTGTTCTTAACGGGGAGGGATGGTTTGCTGAAAGATGTAATATAGCTATAAGATAAAAACTCAATGAGTATGAGAGTTAAGTAGGACCAATGCTATGTGATTAGATAGAAAATTCGTAGGTGTATATGATAAGAAAACTGCAGATATTGTGTTATGGACATACCACTAATTATATAGTGCACTGAGAGAAAATGAGAGAGTGAGGGAAAGAGAAGGAAAGAGAGAGAGAGTGTGTGTCTTAGTGCCTCCATTTATCTAAACATGTATGGGCTTATAATTATGATGCAATTCTCTTAGATCTCTGCCGATAACGTTTATCAGCATGCTCATGTACAATTGAACATAAACATTTAATTTTCAGGGCATTTCTTATGATTAAGAAAGTTGTACCCTTTGCATGCTGACTCTATCAATGTGATTTGTTCTATGAAATTTCAAATGGTTGGGGACTTGTATGTTGAAGACTGACTGAGTGATTGTTTTCACTAATTGTTATATAGCAATAGCAAAGGTATAGCAAAGGTTAACGTCAGTTTCCTCACTCGAAAGCGATGTCAGTGACGGGCGAGCCCAGGATTTGAACCCCGCACATACTGATCCACGGTCGAGTATCTTACCGACTTCGCCACTGGCTCCAGCCGAAGTGCTCTCTTTCTTATAAAGAAAGAGAGCACTTTGGCTGGAGCCTCCAGGTTAAGTGCTCTCTTTCTTATAAAGAAAGAGAGCACTTAACCTTTTTGAACTGTAAACTAAAAATAGAATTGTTCTATTACTGTAAAAGGTGAATATGGTGTGTATTAGAAAGTAGAGACAGGAGTAGACTGATCAAAAGTAGCAAAAGTCTTTTGTATATTTTGCATGAGTTTTAGTGAGAATCTAAATTATAATGCACAGTTAGCCTGATTAGGTAGCATTAATTTGAATAGCTGGCAGTATATTCACAACAATGTGATGTAAACAATATGGCTTTAATTACTTTGAGCGAGAGTGAAGTACTAAATATATACTATTTAGTATATATACGACTTTGTATTTATTTTTTTAATTTTTATTAATATTTTTAAATTTTTATTATTATTTTTATTTAACATTTTACGACTATGCTTCAACCTGCCAATTTGAAGCATTCCCTATTTGTAGCCAGTTATGAAGATTCAAATAACTGATCTTTATTTAATGTTTTGATTCAGGTGATCAGTCCGGGAACATGGCTACAGGAAAGAGGAGATTTGTTTGTAGTGGTAACACTGTTTGATCAGCGTCGACAGACACATTCATTACCATCGTCATTTCCTCTATGGTTTAATACAACTCTTAAATATGACAAGGTGAGTGGATCACTTCCTCTATGGTTTAATACAACTCTTAAATATGACAAGGTGAGTGGATCAAATATCAACATAGTTGATCATTTCACTGTAATGCGTGTTGACTTTTTAGACTTTGGCTTAAAATTGTATTTGATATTTTTCGAGAGGCAATTATTACGGCTGCTTAGCAAGGTAAAGGAAGCTACCCTATAAAATATATTTTTCTTGAATAACTTCCTTGCATTAGGTATGGAGGAGGTACAGTGCTATTGATGAGACTGATTTGGGTATTTGATCGATGGAGCATTCACTTGTATAACTACCATGATTTGATTGATACTTGATTTATGTTCACCATTGCTGATGGTATCTCTTGTAGCCTTCAGGTGATAAGGATAATACATATTTAAGAATTTGGTCTTTAGCATGATATTTAGCAGAACTCTGAGTAGATAGTTAGGACCACTATTTTGTCAAGTTTCTCTGATGGACTTATAAATAATATATTGTTTGTTGTTCATTTTTTCTGGACACTGAATCAGTTGACAAATTTGTGCAATGCAGTAGATGTCAAGTGTTAACTATCCACTGATTAACCTTATTCTGGTCTCTATTCTCAGTATTCGGTGCTGAGAGCAATGGAATTAAAGGAGTAGTTATTAAAAGAATCTTACTTAATTTACTTTGAAGCTAATGCATTTAGTCTTTTAAAAGTAGTTTTAAACCCAACTTTGATAGTTGTTAAATATTTCGATAATATTATATATTAATAATTAAGCTAAGTTTACCATCTGTTTCCTTATCACAATGGATACTGCCAGTGATGGCCCAGTTAGTATTCGAACCCAAGGCGTCCTGCTTTTCCGGCAAATTCAACCTGTACAGTGGTATTTAATTGAACTAATATTTGAATTATAATTAAATTTTTAATTAAATATTTAAATAATTAAAATTCTTCGACTTCTCATGTATGAACAAATTAAGTACTAATTATATAGAAAAGAATTTAAAATCAAATAGGATGCCTTTCTTTTCATTATTGTTTTGGAATGAAAGTTGTGAGATAGCACAACTTATTTTAACAATTTTACTTTCAATTATTATTTTTATGTTGTTCTAAAACAATATGACATAATTAAATGTTGTGGTTTTTATTTTTGGGTCCATGGTGGTCAGGTTTTCAAGTCTCACAGTGGGCATGATCATCTTAAAAGTTAGTTGATATGATATACTTAAAAAGTTTTATTTGTCATTTTGGAATTATTTTGAAATAATTCCACAAATAATTGAGAATTTCGATATTTCGCGTACTGATATTATCGATCTATAGTAATGTTAAAATAGTAAGTTGTCAGTTTACTAAGCAGAAAGCCAATATTCCTGTGTCCTATTTATTTAATATTATGAAAATCCACTAGACCTTGAGAATTACTACAAGTAATATGATTGTAACAACTGAAATTAATTTTAAATAAAATCTTAGGAAATTCAAAAGATCTGTACTTGTTGATTTTGAGTGATTGCATTTACTACTACACTATTGATTGTAAATTTAATTTTATTCTTAAAATATTATATTTGTTCTTAAATAACACATGTTACCATCTATTTTAATATTCTACAAATTGTGTGCAATTTACATAATTAATTGCATCAAAATGATTTTAAAAATTGATATTATTTACAACAACTAGCATGTTTCTGTATTTTTCTGAGTGTAGATTCTGAAATTCATATTCAGCTGATGCAATCAATACCTGGCTATAAAGATGGTCGAGTTGTGGCGGCATATGAAAGTAATGCTAAAGAATTTTTGTATCCTTTCACGTCTCATTCTCAATCATATTCAACTCATGATCGGCAGATTACACTGGAAAAGGACCTGTCATTCACTGTAAGTGATGAGATAGTTTTGCTACTGACTTTATTATTGTTAATAGGTATGTTATAAGGGCAAACAGGATAGTTTTCTCAGAGAATGACGCCCCTGCTCAGTAAATGTTAGTCGAAGCTGAGGAAGGCCAAGGGGCCCACCTCGTCATTAGCAGAATCCCCCAAGAATAATAGTATAGCAAAAGGAATGTTATAGTTTATTTAAAGATCCACTCGTATGTGGACCTGAAGATGAAAACGGAAGATAGAGATGAGTGGAGGCGTTATATGCAATGGACTTGCCAGTAGGCAGTGCACTAAGAGAGAGAGGTATGTTCTGTTGTTAATAATGAGTGGTTGGCTTAGCATGGGTTTGCTTGATAGTCATATATTAAAATATTAGTTTTAGAGTTATAAATGCAATGAATACTTTAAAAAATTTACTATAAATACAATCAGTCTCTTTAATATTGGATTTGGATTTTGTTACCTATTAGGTTTTTGTATTTTGCTTGTCAGAGCTATTTATGTATGCTTATGAGACACGTGTGCATGTAACATAACTAGTTATGTGTCTAGGTGAAATATTATACAATACATTTAAATGCAATTGATAAATGTTTATTTTCGAATGGAACTTAGACAATATCGTTTGGTTTCTTTATTAATCAGTAAATGTATTTATCTCAAATATATAAACGGATGAACAAACACAACTGTACTGACTAAATTGTCTTACTGTAGATTTTCATTGTATTTATATGTAAATTTTGTAACCATGTTTAAAGCTTTTTCTATACGTATATGCTTGTCATAGTATCGTCTTTCTACATTATACAATTGAATTCAGCACTATTATCAATTATATTATACCCGTGTTGTGTCTGGGTTGAGAATTGACCAATCGGTGACTGTACGTGTCGTAGAAGGCGACTAAAGCACTAAGATCCATACCAACGTCAAAAAGGGCATTCGGTTGGTGAGCGCCTAGGCTCCAGAAATTGCTACAAAATTTAAGCAAGTGGAAAAGTCTCAATTAGGGGATTGGCTGATGATGTGATGTGGGACAGAGAGGGTTTGAGACAGTGATGATGATGAGAATGATGATAAGTTATATTATATAGTTAATAAAATGATATTTATTCACACAGGGTATCGCACCTCGACTGGAGTTCTCCACTAGAGTGAAAGTTGAAGTCGTAGATATGTCAGGAAATAAAGGCTACGAAAGGGTATTCTGAAACTTTTAATAAAGGCTTTTATATCAAGGCTTTTGGAATTTTACTATTTTATTTGCAAAATATTCGAGCCTGAACATTTGTTAAGGCTAATTACATCTATATAAACATCTACCTTTATAAATATATGGATATTTTGTATACCTTTTTTAAGTCTTGATTTTAGATTGTCAAATTGTACGGTAATTACGTTGCATATTCTATGTTACTGTGATGCAACAAAAATTTAAATTACATCTTAATTACTTTCTAGGTTTAATGTACTTCAGTAAGAAGGCGAGAAGATTTTGTTTTAATTCTCACTTTTCCGTTCAATATAATAAGAACTGTTAGAGTATGATTCCATGCTTCCGTGTTCCTTGTTTCTATGCTCCCTACTCCATCCTCTCTGCTTCCATTCTTCATACTCCATGCTAGACGGAGCTCAATTGTGCTCTTTCCGACGGCTGCTTTATTTGTATTCTGTCTCGTTGTATGCGCTTTTGGTATATTTTGATTCAGTTACAAAAAATGATCATGGTTCTCTCTCTCTCTTTCTCCCATGCTTCCTTGCCTCATACTTTATGCTTCTGTGCTTCAGAGAATGAAAATATTATGCAATCCAAAATCATATTAGTATGTCTTAGTCTATTTTTGTCATACCTATACCTATTGTACAGGTCCGATAGCTCTGTTTGTAGCAAGTTTATCTGATAAGCTGTCAAAAGCTGATTCAGATCCCAGTATATTCATTCATGAGAATATTCTAGTTTAGTCGCAACAGCCAACCATATTTTTACTGTTTAGCTAATGTCTTGCAGCACTGAGTTCAAACCTACATGTATATAAACTTGGTAAAGCTAAGTTTCCTCACTCGAAAGCGATGCCAGTGACGGGCTAGCCCAGAATTTGAACCCCGCACATACTGATCCGCGGTCGAATATCTTACCGACGTCGCCATGGGCTCCAGCCGATAAAGATAAATGCATTGTGCAGCAGGGAGGTGTACCCTTAGGAAGATCTCAGAGTGGTTTAGATGGACGTGTCTTTCAATCATCTCCGCTGAGCAGAACTCCTGGTAGAAGAGTGAGAAGATACGTCGCTCCATACAGTCCTGACAACTCTCAGACAACCGACTGGCTTTCTCTGTCAGTTCTGTCAAAGTTTATCAGATTTTTTTTCAACTTGTACTTTTAACTTTTAATCATCATCATCATCATCATCTTCCCTTGAATCCCAGTTTAACTAGGGTCGGGATATGAATAGACTGTCTCAAATCCTCTCAGTCCTACATCATATCACTTGCAACTTTTAATCAATATTATAATTTCAATCAGCTTTTACAATCTTCAGTTCTATGTGGATTGACCTACATGTTGACTCAAAGTCGATTTACTGACTGACTGGTTGATTTACCTGATGATGACTCATCAATTGACTGATTGACTGACTGCTTGATTTACCTGATGATGACTCATATCTATTGACTGATGTATTGACTGCTTGATTTACCTGATGATGACTCATATCTATTGACTGATGTAGTGACTGCTTGATTTACCTGATGATGACTCATATCTATTGACTTATTGATTGACTGGTTGATTGATCTGCTGATGACTCATATCTATTGACTAAGTGGACTGACTGCTTGATTGACCTGATGGTCACTTATGTCTATTGACTGATTGGTTGATTTACCTGATGATGATTCATAACTATTGACTGATTGACTGACTGCTTGATTGACCTGATGATGACTCATATCTATTGACTGATGTATTGACTGCTTGATTGACCTGATGGTCACTCATGTCTATTGACTGATTGACTGATTGATTTACCTGATAATGACTCATGTCAATTGACTGATTGACTGACTGCTTGATTGACCTGATGATGACTCATAACTATTGACTGATTGACTGACTGCGTCATTGACCTGATGATGACTCATATCTATTGACTGATTGACTGATTGATTTACCTGATGATGACTCATAGGTGAATAATGTTAATGTTTCATTAGCTATAATTTCAGAGAAGATTGGAATTGTAGCCAGTAAAAATGCCGCGATGGGATCTATAGTGCAGTGTTCGAATTAAACTTTAAAAATTAATTATTGCTTTTTAACTGTGTGTATTGTGCATTTGTTGCTTCTAAGTTTAATTAACATGCTAGTAGACTATCATTTTCAATTCAAATTGTGACTGAATTGTGATATTATGATATTGATATGGCGATAAGTTACATTAGCCCACTGAATCGTACGCTGCGTTACGGCACGTACGTAATCCAATTTCTAGAAATGAAGTTTAATTTAATTTTATGTATGATATATTGACCATTTAGTGTGCCTTAAACAAGCAGCTGATATCTTCTTTAAGGTACCACTTCCTTTACTAAGAAAAAATGAGTTTCTATTTTTAGTGCGAATATTTAAATTACTAAGCTGTTTTCACATTATATTGACTTTGTGTTTAAAATTTAAAAGCAAAAAAGCTAATGTTAACATCAATTTTCTCACTCGAAAGCGATGTCACTGACGGGCGAGCCCAGGATTTGAACGCCGCACATTCTTATCCGCGGTCGAATATCTAATCGACTTCGCCACTGGCTGCAGCCAATAACTCTATTACATCGAATTCTGTCTAAATCTAATTTAACTTTTCATGTTGTAATATTCGTGCGTAGGGGAAATTTTCCTCTGGAATATAGAATAGAATCTCATCAACGGGCCCGTTCAGCCTCTCCCAATGGTGGCAGACGACGAAGTTTTGCTGAACCTTATCTAGACGATGTGCCAAATCGTTATCTTGACAGTAACAATAGATACCACGGAATGTTTGATGAAAGTAGAGATCATTATGAGATTAACTCTCTCTCAAGAAACGGTCATGACGATTATCACGTATGATATGCTTGAAATAGCACAATATTATAAAATATATAATACATTTTTAACATCAAAATTGAGATTATCAAATATTCGTTAGTAATATTGCTTTTATTATGTATCAGATAACGTCTATATATAGGATAATGTTAATTTATTAATGCTAGGATTGCTTGTCCATGCTAGGATTGTTTGTCTATGCTAGGAATGTTTGTCTATGCTAGGATTGTTTGTCTATGCTAGGATTGCTTGTCTATGCAAGGATTGATTGTCTATGCTAGGATTGTTTGTCTATGCTAGGATTGATTGTCTATGCTAGGATTGTTTGTCTATGCTAGGATTGATTGTCTATGCTAGGATTGTTTGATTATGTTAGGATTGTTTGTCTGTGCTAGGATTGTTTGTCTATACTAGGATTGTTTGTCTATGCTAGGATTGCTTGTCTATGCAAGGATTGATTGTCTATGCTAGGATTGTTTGTCTATGCTAGGATTGATTGTCTATGCTAGGATTGTTTGTCTATGCTAGGATTGATTGTCTATGCTAGGATTGTTTGATTATGTTAGGATTGTTTGTCTGTGCTAGGATTGTTTGTCTATACTAGGATTGTTTGTCTATGCTAGGATTGTTTGTCTATGCTAGGATTGTTTGTCTATGCTAGGATTGTTTGTCTATGCTAGGATTGCTTGTCTATGCTAGGATTGCTTGTCTATGCAAGGATTGATTGTCTATGCTAGGATTGTTTGTCTATGCTAGGATTGCTTGTCTATGCTAGGATTGTTTGTCTATGCTAGGATTGCTTGTCTATGCTAGGATTGTTTGTCTATGCTAGGATTGCTTGTCTATGCAAGGATTGATTGTCTATGCTAGGATTGCTTGTCTATGCAAGGATTGATTGTCTATGCTAGGATTGTTTGTCTATGCTAGGATTGTTTGTCTATGCTAGGATTGATTGTCTATGCTAGGATTGTTTGTTTATGTTAGGATTGTTTGTCTATGCTAGGATTGTTTGTCTATGCTAGGATTGTTTGTCTATGCTAGGATTACACCAGTAGAAGAAAACGACAACAACTGCGCCATACGACATCTCTAGCAAATCTCTCTAGAGATCCGTGTGATTGCGAGTCAGGCAGGTATACAGAAATTTATTTTCAAATTCTTCACATCGTTCAGTTTACTTAAGTATATTAATAGTTAATACGGTAATTGTATGACTTAAGGACGGTCCTTATGCGTGTAATATTATCCTAGTGCTTTTTTATTTTAAATAATTGTAACTCTAATCTTATGAATATGATATAAGCTTCATAAAATGCAACAATCTTTTTATGTCAATAACGAAAACTTTAGAGTTTCCTACTCGGTGAGTCGGTGGCTCGATGTAGTGATGAGGTGATTGAACGTTTGATTTTTATCCTACACTGTATGCAGTTCTTTTCCCCTTGTTGTGTCCGGGTTGTTTTGTAGAATTGACCAACCGGTGACTGCACGTGTCGTAGAAGGCGACTAAAGCGTTAAGATCTATACCAACGTCAGAATGGGCATTCGGTTGATGAACGCCTACGCTCCAGAAATTGCTACAAAAATTTAAAAGAATGGAGGAGTCTCAAATAGGGGATTGACTGATGATGTGGTGTAGGACAGAGAGGATTTGAGACAGTCTATTTGTATCCCAGCCCTGGCTTAACTGGGTTCAAGGGATGATGATGATGATGATGATTACTGTATGTAGCTCTTTTCAAAATAATGTGTCACGAAACATTGTAAATGCTTCTTGGTTCGTCAGAATGTAGATATTCATCGTGATCTCAAAATATCTCTGGTAGTAGAAGAAATAATGAACTAAGCTCTTTCAATTAGTTTTTTTAGTATAATAGTTCAAACACTGAACTAGAAAGTAACATTCCAAGTAGTATTCTTTAATACCTATTTAGATTATTGCAGTAGTTAGATTAATATGACTACATTCAATCTAAATTTAATCGATGTATTATCTTTAGTTAGGCATTCTCGTTAGACTGCTCGGACAAAAGTTATGGATTGTCTGGAGAGACCAGTTATAATTAGAACTTTATTATAAAACAACTGTATGCAGTTGAAAACCTAATCGAGAATGTTTTTGGGTAGACAAATAAAAACTGCTCCATTTCAAATTTTACGCGCAGCGATCTGTCCTTCACAACGCAAAATGTGATCTTATATGTATACAATTTCTTACTGATTGCGCTTCTGCAACAATTTTAAATTCGGGCAATTATTCTGTAAATTCGTCTAACAAATGCCAAAATAGTGGCGAGAAATAGTGAGGCCGTATAGGTAGTTTTTTCATTAATTTTGTAAAAAAGTGTTATGTTTTTTTACATCAGAGTTACTCCAAGGTACGATGGTTATGGTCGATCAACCATATCGTCTCTGCGCAAGTCTCAGAGCTTCATTCCAGCACCTACTCTGGAGCAGCACTTGAGCGAGCTCTACATCACTGACGATGGGTACAGAGTTACGGGTATAGGAGACAGGGACAGTCATACGCCATTTCATCTGAAAAGGGTTCGGACTATTCTCTGTAGGATTTGACATTTTGAAACGTTATTACAAATGATTAAGTTTATGGTCTTTCAGCTAAAGTTGACGCAAACGTTTGAGAATGTATCATTAGTAAAATAATTTTGAAAATGTTAATAGAAATATTAAATAATATTAAGAAAACGTATTAAAGTAAATAGCCATATTAAAGTAAATAGCCATTTGGTTTTTTTCAATAAAGGTTACTAGTCGAGTTCGTAAGAGGCTTCGTTAATTCAAAAGAGGTCATGAGTTCGCGACTCTGTCGAACCATCTCTAACAGTAAACTTCTGAAACATAAACAGGCGTCTATGTTTTCATTGGTTATGGAGAAGGATGGAAAAGATTAGTTGGACTGACAAAATTACAAATGAAGAAGTTCTTGAAAGAGTCGGTACAGATAGACAGTTAATAAATGGAATAAGAAAGAAACAGAAAATCTGGATAGGACATATAGTAAGGGGGGTGATTTGCTAAAGGATGTAATAGAAGGAAGCATGCAAGGGAAAGAGTTAGAGGAAGACCGAGACATGGGATGCTGGGT
Source organism: Enchytraeus crypticus (assembly GCA_905160935.1). Lineage (NCBI taxonomy): Eukaryota > Metazoa > Annelida > Clitellata > Enchytraeida > Enchytraeidae > Enchytraeus > Enchytraeus crypticus. The sequence goes on from CAJHZI010000713.1 coordinate 999,087, forward strand.
GATCTGATAACAAATTCATATAGAGATGAAAAAGATGGCTGAGGATAGAATTGGTTGGAAGAGGTATATGCCATGGATCTGCCGTTAGACAGTGCACTAGAAGAATTTTACTATATTCACAGTGTAATATAATCAACATGGTTCCTGTGTTGCGTCCGGGACCGTGGGAAACCACCTCAGAAAAGATATTTTCACAAACTATATCTAGGCTACACAATGTATGGATACGGCATTACCTTTCTGAAGTGATTAACTTGTTGATCTGTGGAGTGCTCTTAATGCAGCATGAAAGCAGACTCCATGAAGTATGAATATATACTTTGGAAGCTGTCACTTTATAGAATACCAGCTAGAGAGATATTCAATCAAAGAAAATTTTTCATTTTCATAGCTGTATTTTCATTTTTTACTTTTCAAATCAGCTGATTAGAGAGAGAGAGAGAGAGAGAGAGAGAGAGAGAGAAATGTTAATTAGATCCCAACACAGCATATACCATACAAAATGAAAACTAGCACACGGAAAAGGATTGTTTATGGATTGTTTGACTTAAAATGCATGATATATGTCCGTGTTATAAGTCCATATCATATGTGCCACTGTCAAATGATCAGTCAATGAGGTGCATGTTATAGGTGCCACTGTCAAATGATCAGTCAATGATGTGCATGTTATGTGTGCCACTGTCAAATGATCAGTCAGTGAGGAGTGCATTTAGTTTCGCTTATTTTGCAATAGAGTGGAAGCGCGTATGTGGGAAGTACATTTGGTCCTACTAAACATCGCATGTGGACTAATGGACGCGTCAAACGTGAGTTACTCTGTTGATATTCCTCTCAAAATATATTTGTAGTAATACTGGTGTTAATAATTAATATATATTATAGTTTAATATAAAATTATATTAATAGTAAATTATATTATAAATCCCTAGTTAAACTGGGATTAAATGGAAGATGATGATGACGATGGTGATGATGATGAATATTATAATAATAATACTAATATTTAGATGCTAATATTGCAGATGACCAAGGAATGGTAGCGGGCAGCGAGATTGGATTGCAGAAGATAATGGATAGGCTGAATGATACGGCCCTAAGATATGGCATGAAGATTAATATACAAAAGACCAAGGTTATGAGAGTGTCCAATAAGAAAGGTGAAGTTAATATCACAATAAATGGTACGAAATTGGAACAGGTAAGGAGTTTCAAATATTTGGGTCATATTATAACCGATGATGGGAAATGTGAGACGGAAATATGCAGTAGGATTGCACAAGCAAAAGCGGCCTTTGGTAGTAGAAAAGAAATATTAACAAAAAGTCTAAAGAAAGACACAAAGATAACGATAGTGAAAACTTTGGTTTGGACCACGCTATTGTATGGATGTGAAACATGGACCTTAAGAGAGGAAGATATTAGGAAACTGGAGGCAATGGAAATGTGGATTTGGAGAAGAATGGAGAGGATTAGCTGGACTCAAAAGGTTACAAATGAGGAAGTCCTGGAGAGAGTTGGCACAGATAGACAGTTGATAATTGTATTAAGAAATAGGAAGAAGAGATGGATAGGACACATTCTAAGGGGGGAAGGTCTATTAAAAGAGGTCATAGAGGGTAGAATGAGAGGAAAAAGAGGCAGGGGCAGGCCGAGCTTAGGTATGTTAGATGATTTAAAGACCCACTAATATGTGGAAATGAAGAGGAAGGCGGAAGACAGAGAAGAGTGGAAGTGTTATATACCATGGACTTGCCAGTAGGCAGTGCACTAAGAGAGAGAAATATTTAGAATAATATTTATTCCTTTAAAAATATTTAGTGGATGTTTTCTCTTGTTTAGTGTATGCACTTCATTAATGAATAGCAGCGGCTTAAAAATACGAAATCGATTTTATTTATGAGTGAACATGAGATCATCTTCACGGAGAGAAAGAAAGTAACCTCATCTCAGCCTTGCCTTAACTCTCACTTCCAGCGTAGAGTTAGGTCAAGATGGGAATAAATATTCTCCTTGATTTATGTAGTGAGTATTGAACTTCAAGACTATGGGGTGATTTATAGTAGACTTAATTGAACTGCTTGTACACTGGCATAATTTACTGAAAGCATTTGAAGCCAGAACGCTCTATCACTAAGCTTTAACATGTATTTAACAAGCTTATAGAGATTGTGTCAGACGCTGGATTAATGCTGTATGAGGACACGATAAGAAGACTAGCTTTTATTCCTTTCTGCTAGACTTTATTTTTCTAGTTGTTAAGATAAATTGGTTAAAGTCTCTTAGCTCCTTAATCCTGTATTTTACCTGACTTAAAAGGCATAGGGTTATTTGTGAGTTCAAATTGGTAATTTAGTCTTCTTCGTGCGTATATGTGTGTTTTACTTGCTATGTTAGACGTAAGCGCCATATAGCTCTGTTTACAAATATATTCACCAGATCGTGATGGCAAGGAAGGCAAGTTTGACTTTTATGACTATTTGAGCGAGAGAACAAAAGAGCCTGACGATTATGATCCTGCTAACAGCTACACGGCAAATGCTCTCTACAAGGTTGGGTAAAACGTCTTACTCTATGTTAACCTTAATTGTATTACATTCTCTACACACTATGTGAGAGAGAGTTTATGTTTATTTCAGAATCATACGCCACAACAATATTACATGCAAGTTATATAAGTCCAAAATTTGAGAGTAACTTTATATAAGTCCACTATTTGAGACTAACTTTAGTAAACTTACATATCTGCAATTAGTTACCGTTTGTAATCATCATCGTCATCGTCGTCTTTCCTTAAATCCCAGTTTAACAAAGTTCAGGATACGAATAGTCCTTCTTTTGAAGTTTTTCATTCGTTTAAATTTATTACAAAAGTTATCTTATGTAGTAAGAGTATATAATTTGCTACATGTCGCGGCTTCAAATAGCTGTGTGATCTTAGTAAAGTATTAAGTTTACCTTAAAATAAACTACAAGGTCAACTGTACTAGTAGCCTATAGTATCAATTTTATTAACGTTACTTATAGCAATTTCTAAATGGAAACCTTCGAAATTTCAATTGAGTAGGTCTATATTTTGTATTCAGTTGCCTTGTATCATATTTTGTCAAAGCTCATTGTAGAATTAACATTATTTATAAGATTATTTGTGTGCAATTGTACACGTTATTGAGGTGATATTTAGAAATTTTTATTGAGGTGGTATTGAACATGCATTGATTTGAACACTTTTTTCATGTTCGTTGGCTAAGCTTTGGTTACATATTACTCGATGTTGCCATTGACGATAGTAACACTCTTACGATTATTATTATTATTATTGTTGTTAAGTTGGATAGTAAATACTTCTGTGCCTGATAGAAGATTTAATATAAATTAGTTGTCGTTTATGGCAGAAAACCTTTAGAAAACGCCGCCCATTCAGTGCAGTGAAAGTGAGTGATCCAGAAAAGGGTAAGTGGAAATAATTATATAGTAATGACAGTAATTATGTTTAACTGACCAGCTTCGGAGACTACAAAAAACTGTGAGAAATGAAAACTACAAAACAGAAACTCATCAAGAAAACTATAACACATACGATATGGCTGGAGCCAGTGACGTTATCGGTAAGATATTCGACCGCGGATCAGTGTGTACGGGGTTAAAATCCTAGGCTCTCCCGTCACTGACATCGCTTTCGAGTGAGGAAACTGACGCTAACATTAGCTTAACCAAAAATTTATGTCATCTGCGTAGCAATATGATAAAGCAAGAAAGCCTTAAACAGTACAGTTTAACTGTAGTTTTAGATCATAGACTCCATAGTATTTGAATTTTACGCCATAAATCATTTCATTGTAGTTTGTCCTACGTGTGTGTCGATATGTTATTAAAGAGAATTTTTCTTAATAAAGTCTGTAGTTGAAAAAAAGGACCTGAAAAGAGGGGATTGGCTGATGATATGGTGTGGGACAGGGAGGACTGGAGAAAATCTATTTTTATCCCGACCATGGTTAAACTGGAATTTAAGGGAAGATGATGATGAATGTCGGTAGTTGATTCTCAGCTTTTTGTAAGTTTTACTACACTGTTGCTATGTTTCCTTGTTTCCAGTAGTCAGCAAGATAGAGCTCAATTGTGATGTTTCTGACGGCCGTTTTCTCTTTATCTCTCTCTCTCTCTCTCTCCCTCTGTTACTCACAGCCTATTTTCTGCCATGCGCTAACACCTACCTTAAAATTAACCAGCTGAAATAAATAATTCACGTTATTTAGATGCTTACTACGTGAGAGATGGTTCCTACAGTTGGGGGCCCATCAACTCGAGACCATACGAATGGAGGGACGAGCATTATGAGTGTCACAGGACCCCGGGCACAGTGGACTACATGGGCGGCCATGATGATTGGGCCGTTAGAAATCGTAGATATCGTGAAAGTTTAGCTAAACAGGTATTACTTTTTTATCATTTAGAATCGTTTATTTGTTCATCACAACACAGATTATACAAACCATAGGAACGTGCATGTAGTTAGTGTCATAAACAACTACAAAATAAAACATTAATTTAGGAATTTATTTTTCTTTAATTAATAACTATTTCTGTAGTTGTTTGGAAGCTTCTTAGTTAGATATTTGAATACTTAGAACATTAAGTGTTACGTAAGCTCTCCATTGATTTGTTTTGAGATTTGAACCTGATCCAGGACTTGAAAGTATCTTAGGATATTTTATTTTCCTGATAGTTAGATAAACAAATACCAATACAAAAGAGGCTACCAAAAACGAGTCAAAGCTCTGTTCGGTAATACCATAATAAGCAGCTATAGCAGAGTCTAGTTGAGTCTGAAACATAAACAATTTCTATTACATTACCAATAATAATTTTCGTTTTCATGTATTACTTTTTGATGAATGTATTTAGAGGTTAAGATTAGTTGAACGTCAGTTCCTGTCTCGAATGTGAGTAACGGGGAGAGCACTGGATTTAATGATAATAATAATAAAGGTTTAACGTCCTTTTCCTCATCCAGGGATGATGTCAGGGATTTAAATGTTGCACCTACTGATCAGCAGTAAGACAACTTACCAAAATGCTATCGGCTCAGCCCTAGTAGTCATAAGATTGGCTACTAACTTACCATAAGATTTATTCAAATATGTGCTTTCTTATATTTGCTAGAACAATTGAAATATTATAGTAGGCTATATGCAATCTTTTACGATTCTAGATAGTGCTGTTGCTAAAGATTGAATGTCAAACGACGAGCTTAATGCTACAAAGCTTTTAAATTTATAGCAGCCGGAGATTGTTTATCTTGCTTTGAGTACGAATGTATTGCAGCAGAATTAGCTAACTATATTTGTATATTTAGCGTATTTCATCACATTGCCGGGACACAAGGTAGTGTTCGGCTGGCAATAGGGGCCTTTCCTGCCAAAAGCGGGTTGGGCTAATAGGCGCACTATATAGGTTTCTTATAGGATTAATTTCTTGCTTTTAGCTGCCTCTCTCTCTCTCTCTCTCTCTCTCTCTCTCTTGGAGTACTATCTGTTAGCCGGTACATAGCATGTAACTCATGCTCTAAATTTTCACTTTCTGTTCTTAAACTTAGGTGGTAATATTGATTAAATGAAATATTTATTTCATTTAATCAATATTATTATATTTTATTTCGGGAAGTATAATATCGAAACTATTTAAATTTTGTCTCTTTTTAAATATTAACTGGTATGTTATTTCTGTAATTAGACATGTCATTTCTGTACTGTAACCTGTTACTTTCTACAGTTTTCAGATTGAATGAAATATATGAATATATAAGTTAAAATATCACTTAAATTCAGTTCATGTTATCATGATATTGATATTCTGATAGCCTATCATATCCATAAAGGAATGAATAGTCTAACCTAATTGCTTCTTCATCCTATACTGAACTCTCACTAACATTTTGATTAATCTTGCATTTATTGATGTAGACTATCTCTACTGCATTTCCTATGATCAACATTTAATATTTTCTAATTATAAGCATTTATATTTTAATGTGCAGCAGTTGTCCTATAAATGGTAGTCGACTGGCTGACAAGTTTGAGGAATGGGCATTCAGGATATCTGATAATGCGGTAATAGGATGGAGAAATCGAGGATGCAGATGATGCAAGATATCTGAAGATGCAAGAGCTTTGAAGATGCAAGAGATCTGAAAATGCGTGAAGATGCTTGAAGATGGGGAAAATATGAGGATGCAGAAAGATGCTAGAGGACTGAGTCACTGAGGATACAGGAAGTTGCTAGAAATCGGTGGCTTCAGGCAGATGCCTGAGATATGAGGAATTATTCAGAGATTCAGCTATAAAAGTAAACACGCATTATAGTGAAATGATCAACTACGTTGATATCTATCACTTTTAATACCACATGTTTAAACCGTTAGGCAATGTAGTCCATTTTCCGTGAAGCCAGTCCAGTGAATGTCCGATATTTTACTCTCAGATCAGCACGGCTGGGATTCGAACCCACGAGGGTTCAATTCACCGCAGGATCTTTTAAAATCTTAGGATCATTTAAAACTTCATGACGTTACCCCTACGCTATTGAGATATTAACTCTATTTTCAGACATTCACTCTATACTCTGTATACTTTCCGCATACTCCATCCTAGCTTGGAACTCGAATTTTTACAGAATAAATATGTATTTTTGAATTTGTAGCTGTTTATATAACCCCCCCCCCCTATATTATGCTGAATAATGTGAATAAATATCGCTTAGATCTTGGAGTTCAATATTTCAGAATACTGTCTTCGTTATCTCTTGGTTAAATATTTTAGTATTTTACATTTAGTTGAAAAGTTCTTGAAATGTTTTACACTCAGCAAAGCATCTGAAGGAAAGCAAACTTATTGAAGGAAAGCATACTGTAGAAGCTAATTGAAGGAAAGCGTAATGTGGAAGCCAATTGAAGGAAAGCATACTGTAGAAGCTAATTTAAGGCAAGGGTAATGTGGAAGTCTCTTGAAGGAAAGCATACTGTAGAAGCTAATTGAAGGAAAGCTTAATGTGAAAGCTTATTGAAAGTGATGCAAAATTGATCTCACTGCTGCTACTGATAGTTAATAAATACTCAAAACTGAAACTTAAATCTAGATCTATATTAGAATTATTGGTGTGTGATCTATGGTTTTGTATGATCTATGGTTTTGTATGATCTATGGTTTTGGTAGAATATTAAATGCTCAATTGTTAGATCTGCTATTTGTAAACCAAGCTTTTGTTAATTGCTATGCTGTTTGCTAAGATTGTAGATTTTAGATTGTAGCGATGTTTTAATACTGTAACTCGTGTTGTCTATTTATCCAAAATATATATGATTATCAGTTCTACATGTACATGTTTAAGTTTACTGTTTCATACTTCACTTTGTTTGCTCGTTGATGGATTTTTCTTTAGATTTCAAAGACTAAATTTGAATATGATAAAGCCATGACTTTAATTTGAAGCAAGCCTAATTTTCAGTTTAGAGAACAAGATGAATTTGACTTTGAAACAAATCCAATTCCTTATTTAGGCCTATAATTTACAATTGAAAATGGAAAGTTAATATTACATAGAATATTCGAGAACATTTATAGACGTAAGTTTAGAGGGATGAGCTGGATGCAAAGCTAGAGAGAGGTAGATCACAATTGACGTGGAACCCGGTGATTAAGAAGGACATAAAAAATAGGTGATTACTGATGATATGGCGTAGACAAGAGAGGAATAGAGATAATCTATTCGTATCCCCACTGCAAATAAACGGGGATTCAAGGGAAGATGATAATGATGAATTACCAAAAGTATGTTGAAAATGCGATTGTATAAGCGATTGCTTATAGTATTGTATGAAAATGCGATTGTATAAGCGATTGCTTATAGTATTGTATGAAAATGCGATTGTATAAGCGATTGCTTATAGTATTGTATGAAAATGCGTTTGTATAAGCGATTGCTTATAGTATTGTATGAAAATGCGTTTGTATAAGCGATTGCTTATAGTATTGTATGAAAATGCGTTTGTATAAGCGATTGCTTATAGTATTGCATGAAAATGCGATTGTAAAGATCCACTCGTATGTGGACATACGAGTGGATCTTTAAATTATCAATAAAATGCCTTTTGATATACTATTATTCTTGGGGATTCTGCTTATGACGAGGTGAACCCTCTATGCCTTCCTCTGCTTCGACTAACATTTATTGGGCAGGGGCGTCATTCCCTGAGAAAGCTATCCTGTTTGCCCAAATCCTGTCAGCTTTGATATGGTTACATAAATAGTAGGCTAATTTTTCTTGATAAATCATGTTTTGAAATAACGTGTAGGAGTTTTGATATTCTTCTAACTTTCTTAGACGTTTTTATTTTTCGTAATTTTTTAACTTAATAAATCTAGCATGCTATATCGTTAATGTTGTGATGGTTGTCTTTAGTTTCATGTTTCATAAGGCTTATCTAGACAATTTTATGAAGTGTTTTACTCGGAACTTTACCCGTGTTGTGTCCGAATTGCTGCAGAATAGACCAACCGTGGACTGCACGCGTCGAAACGGGCAACAAAGCACTGTAATCCAAAACAAATTAACGTCAGAAAGGGCATTCGGTTGGTGACCGTCTATAGACTTTAGAAATTGCTAAAAAAATTTTGAACCTATTGTTAATTTAAACTAGGATTCAAAGTAAGATGATGATGGTGATGTGTTAGAGAGAGAACTATGTTTATTTCAAAAAATATACTCAAACATGCACACGAACTAGGCTGTCAAAGAGGTTTAAAAAAACCTATCCAGTTGATCACTCATCATGTATGCATAGAAGTACAAACTAAAAACTGAATATGCAAACTAAAAATGAACAAAGCAAATCAACTCAAAGAATAGAAGCAAAGAATAGAACTCAACTCAATAGAACTCAACGAAAGAATAACTCAAAAGAATAGAATGCACGTACATCCATATAGACATAGTATGTACATAGACATAAACAGAAATACATATTCAAATAATCTCATAAGCACCTAGTGATAAGTATAAATTTTCGTATACCCAAAAGTTAAACATTTAAGCATGAAATTATAAGACATAACAACAAAGATATGGAAAAAACAAAATTACCTCTAACAAACACTACTCACGCAATAAACAAGATAATTTTTGAAGTTAGTAACAAACAATTTTAGTGAACGAGAGTTACGAATGTCAATAGGAATTTTGTTCCATTCGAAAACACAGTCATAAATATAAGATTTAAAATAGGCTGAGTGGGCATTAGAATATGTATAGTGTTACTCAGAACTGGATAATTTATATTAATTTTAATCGGTATTAATCAAGCCATAATTAGCAAAAACTTCAAAATTAGATTGGTGTATTCACATCATTGAAGAGATATGACCGCACGATATTCTCTCTATTAGGCATGCGCTCTGCACATCCTACTGACTTTGTATTGACCTGCGGCTGTGTAATAAGCTAATACATTTAAAGAAAATTCTGTAACTAAGATAAACTGTAGCAAATAATCAATCAATCAATCAATAAGAATTTAACGTCCGGTTCCTTGCCATAAGGCAATGTCAGGGACGTCACTTGCAGGCACTATACAAACAGACGCCAAAGCACCACACGATGACGACTGAGTATACAGAGACCACAAGAGAAAGCGAGATCGAAACAGTGCAAGTCCAAGATCCAAGGCAAGCGGGTCAAAATTTAGACCTACGGCGGAAAGAGATGGGTTTTTAGCATGCCAAGGAAAGTACCAATACAATTACAAGATCGAAGGTCTTGTGGCAGAGAGTTCCATATTGTCGGAGCAGAAAACATGAAGGAGCGTCTGCCCATAGCAGATTTAATATTTGGTACGGTGAGAAGGTTTTTACTAGAGGAACGAAGACTACGAGAGGGTTGATAGATGGATAGAAGATCAGATAGATAGGATGGTTTACCATAATTTAAACTTTTGAAGGTCAAGGAAGCTATCTTGAATTTTATACTTTCGGATAATGTTAGCCAGTGCAGTTTCTTAAGAAGAGGAGAGGTGTGAGATTTGAGTATTTTTACATTACAGACGACTCGAGAAAGAGAATTTTGAACGTGTTGGAGACGAATTAGAGAGGTCTTTGGGAGATCATTCAGCAGGGAGTTACAGTAATCAAGTTTAGAATGGACAAGCGCATTAGCTAATACAATGGCGGAATTAAAATCAAGGGACTTACGAATTTGACGTAATAGACGGATATGGAAAAAAGAAGAACGACAGACTGCTGAAATATGAGTTTTAAAGTTTAGATTAGAATCAAAAATTACCCCAAGGTTACGTGCAGAATCTGTGGGTATTAAGGGGATATCTTTAAATGCAATGGTTGAGCTAGTTATTTTATGACGCTGCTGTGGGGTGCCGATGAGAAGGCATTCCGTTTTTGAAGGATTGACAACAAGACGATTGGCGCAAAACCAGGAGTGAACTAGATCAAGGGTAGAAGTAAGCTTAGACAGAGCATCAGAAGAATCAGGACTAGAGAACGAGACATAAATCTGGGTATCATAAGCATAAAAGTGAAATTTCAGCATGGAATCAGTTAGCAAATGACTTAAAGGGGTAGTATATAAGGTGAAAAGGAGGGGACCAAGCACAGAACCCTGAGGGACTCCACAAGGTAGAGTGCAGGATGGTGATAAAGTGTTTTCAATAATTACAGATTGGGTACACTGTGAAAGGTATGAGGATAGGAGACCATGAGCCTTGTCCGACATTCCGAAGCAAGAATTGAGTCTAGAAAGGAGCATATTGTGGTTTATGGTGTCAAAAGCGGCAGAGAGATCGAGAAGAACTAGGGCAGATACGTGTTGAGCGTCCATGGCTAGACAGAGATCATTGTGGATCTTGGTTAGTGCCGTTTCAGTTGAGTAGAATTTACGATAGGCAGATTGAAAAGGTGAGAGTGATAAGAAAGAATCTAAATGAAGGCAAAGACGTGAGTATATAATCCTTTCGAGGACTTTGGAAATGAAGTTAAGATAAGAAATTGGCCGATAGTTGGAGAGCTCGATTTTAGGCAAGGAAGCCTTCTTCAAAAGAGGAATTACAACCGCTTGTTTAAAATGGGACGGAAAGACACCTTCACTAAGACAGAGGTTTATTCAGTGAGTTATGGGAGGCACAAATGCATCGATGCAGGATTTGATAAGTTTAGTTGTAATGAGATTCAGAGGACAGGATGAATCAAACGAATTCAGAATTACAGTATGATGAGTTGCCAATCGAAAACCTGATAATGTTGGTGGGGAAGGAGTGCATTTATCAGCAAATGAGAAACTTAAAGTAGAAGAGGGTATGAAAGAGCAAAGATTGGTAATTTTATCACTAAAGAAATTCAAGAAGGATGAGGCGAGAGTGGTAGGTGCGATGTCGGAAGGAAGGGATTTAGGTATATTTCTACTGAGCAGAGAATCCATTGCATTCCACAATTTCTAACTATATTTCAAGTACTAACTATTCCTAAATAATATTCCTGTTTTGTGTAGGCATAACTAATTTTGAAAAAATGTAGACCCTACTTATACGTTTCGCTCATGATCAACTAGTAACTATAATTATTTTTAAAAAAATAATAAGTTACACGCATTGTAGTAAATGGTCCAATATGTTGACATCATCACTTCTAATACCACGTGTCTAGACTGCTAGACAATTTTTTTCCGTTTTCAGTGTGTAACCAGCTTTGTGAATGTCTGAAATATTTACTCTCAGATTAAAGCGTCGGGAATCGAACCTACGACAGTTCAATTCACCCAGGGGCGGATCCAGGAATTTTTTAAGAGGGGGCCCGAAAATTTTTTTTTTGGAGAGTGTACACATTTTTGCTTACGCCTTCTTCGGGACATGTGACGCAACCAGAAAAAATGCAGTGTGGGGGGCTCAAAATTTTTCAGCTTACTGCACTCGGCTAAAGTAGGTTAATTTTTTCATCTCTGAAGAAACTCAGCGGATCTGGAGAAATTGCAAAAATGACCTATTTTTGTCGTAAGATGGGGGGGGGGGCTTATGCCCCTCGATCCCAGCCAAGGCTGTTTGCACCAGTGATCCGGGAAAGAGTTCACATTTGTTTACTTACACCTTTTTTCTCTTATACCAGTGGTTAAAGTGAGAGCTAGTGAAACAGTCAACATTTTTCGGGCCCCTTCCATTATATGGGCCCCTAGTGGGGCCCATATTTGAAAATTCCAGGTAGTCGGACTGTTCGAGTTCCCTCTCGTGCCCCCCCCACCCCCATAACGCCCTTTAAACATATTTACACCTAGAAATTGCCATAGAAGCAATAAAAATATAGTTTAAAATTTTTTATCGTCGGACCCAAGGGGAGGGGGGCGGGTCAGGTCCCCTGGGCCCCCTGGAACCGCCACTGAATTCACCTCAGTACCTGCCATTTAAAATTCTATGATGCTACCTGACGTCTCTAACCACTACACTTTTGGGACATTCTAAAGTTACGTTTTAGTTACCTTTTACCTACAGACTACAGAAACTTGCACTAAAACAGTTAAATGAATCTTCAAGGGAATTGATTTTTAAGTACGAAATGAGCATGCTATAGCAGTGGTCTGAAATTATTAGTATGATCGTGTAAGAATCAGGAGCAACTCAAAGCAATCTCCAAATTAACTTAGTATTTGAAAAATAAGCAGAATTTTTGCAATGCAGTCGTTGATACTTGATAGTCGTATTGAATGGTAGACATAGTTACATTTGCACTCGATAGATCATTCTAGTGGTATTAATATGTACATAAATGCTACCGTTGTAGCTCAAGCTCATAGTATAAGAAAGTCAAAATTCTGCTTCAAAGAAGATAGAGCGATAGTTCACTCTACGGAGAACTTGTAGTAAGTAAGTAGTATATGCTAATTATATCTTGCCACCTATCCAGACTTTTCCCTATTGACTTAACTTAACCCCTCTTCTTGGAAAAAAAATACATTAAGGCTTCCACCTATATACTCATATTTATATACTTGTGCATCAAAAAATCAAAATAGAATGGTTAATATTGTGTAAGGAAGTAGCGAGATTTATTCAAAAGGAACTTGATCAGCTGACAGGCTTGCTTGACCTTAATGTTTATTTTTCAATTTTAGTTAGCCAAAACGAATATTTAATTTCTATCGTATAAATATTTTAAATATATTATGGGATATGAATCCTATTAGAATTTGATTTTAAATCGAGGTGTGAAAAATCCAAGTTAAATATTTACTATTAGTAGTTTTATGAATGCTTGATTCCCACGTTGAATGGTAGCTTGGCTTTGGCTGTGTTTACAGAATTTACCTGAACTGCTACCATAGGTGTTGCTGTATCATATATGAACTCTTATTTTTCTATTAAATTAAATTATACTAGCTCAGGAAGTCGTGAAGACTTGTAGCACCAGCCTATCCGTAATTTCTTTCCTCTTCATACAAAAATTTTAAAGCTGGTATTTTTGGCATGCTCCTGTAATCCAGCTATTTGGAGGCTTATTTGACTGAATTGACTGAACTGAGGCGCCAAGACTATGACGTCATTTATGGTGCCTCTGTTGGCGATGTTCAAAAGCATATTTAACATAGCAGCTTTTTTGTGTCGATAAATAGTACTTAATAGAATTAGGAGGCAATGAATTTCTTACGGTGGTCGTATTTTTGATTCTTTTTAAATGATACTATATGCAATAAGATTCATCATTCATTGAAAGTCTAAGCAAATGGATGCAGATAACGGAAACAGAAATGATCAGAGCAACAGTGAACTGAGACATATGGAGGAATATGACCATGACCGCCCAGGCTTGGAACAGGCACAGCACTTGAAGAAGAAAAAGTTGGTAAAGCTAATGCTAACGTCAGTTTCCTCATTCGAAAGAGATGTCAGTAACGAGTGAGCCCAGGATTGAACCCCGCACATACTGATCCCCAAGAAGATGCGCAATAAGCCAAAAAGGTCATAAAGGCTGTAGGGATACTCTGGAACGCCATATTCTAAAAGGATAGAGATCGTTGAAGTTATTGTATATAATTTGATCACGTGTTTGCTATGTGAAGTATTACTCTGCAATGCTATATTGTCTTGCTAACTTGCCCTACCTAATATAATATATTATACTAAATTTTTATTTCAGTTAGATACAGATTGATTCACGCAGATCAGTTGTACGTGACATTTGTACAAAATCTACATTATTGTAAAGCATTCGATAAATACAGTCTAGCCATGGCTGCTAAGGAAGTGGCTAAGATTGGATCGCTATTGAGTAAAAATTACTTAACAAATGCTCAGAAGCTTCATCTTGGCATATGGCCATGGACTGTTGGTTTGAAATCACGACTGCCGCATCACTTTAAGGTTCGATACGTTGAGCGCTTCATGAGCGATCCTACGCCGATACACTACAAATACGATGCACGCAAGTATGTAGCCAATGAGTTTGGACAGCCTAAGCGTGTGCAGAACACCTTAATACCCATCACTTTCCCGCCAGAATCTAACGAAGGTCTTTGGGGTGGTGAAGGTTACATAATCGGTATGAGAAAACATTATAATGATCGTATGAAACCCAGTACCGCAAAAATTTGGAAGCCCACTTTATTATCTCGGGTGTTATACAGTGAAATCCTCGACAAGTGGCTGGAAATAACTGTGACGCCACGTACCCTGGATCTAATTGATGAGGCAAAGGGGTTTGATTTATATATCCTGAAAACACGTGAGATAGATCTACAGTCACATCTCGGTATGAAACTGAAGAGGGAAATGTTGCTCGCACTCGCTCGTAGATCCATGTATCCAGATAATGTCGAGAAACAGAATGCCATATTAGAGAAGTACAAGGATTTTTTGATGAAAGAAGAAGAAGCAGAGTGGGTAGGCTTATCTCTGAACGAGGCTGAACGCAAGCAGCACGAGATTGAAGAAGAAGAAAGAATGAAATCTACGAGACCGTTGAAGTACGACTATCTTGAAGAACTCTCAGAGAAGCTGTCAAATTTGAACACAGAACAACTGCAGGACAGCGAGCAGCAGACATCTTGGCTGAAGAGATTGAGCCCATTTCAGAAGAAACCAGAAAGTGACAAGTAGAATCGATTTTTTTTGGTGTATGGACGACTGTAGAGCTGAGCATTCTCTCTGAACTGAGTTCAGAGAGAATGATTTAAAAAATAACCTGTGTCATTCAGAGTGTAAAACTATTGGCTGTTAAATTTTAAAATTAGGTCATGAAAATATAGACAGCTGGGTGATTTCATTTATGTGTCTTGCTTTTTATTGCTACTGAGTTTTAAAGTCTGAATTAATTTCTGTACTTATATGTAATACCTTTTTATACAGCATGCATGCTATGTCTAAGCTTAACCAACAGATGTATTAATATACTTGCATCATCACCATCACTACCTTGGGTGGATCTCAGTGCCTTCATTGACATTTCTGTCAGTGAGAGACTGCTCTTTTGTTATCTCATGCTAGCCAACTAATCACTTTGAGTACTAGGGGACAAATTCA
The DNA here is from genome assembly GCA_905160935.1 of Enchytraeus crypticus. Taxonomy (NCBI): domain Eukaryota; kingdom Metazoa; phylum Annelida; class Clitellata; order Enchytraeida; family Enchytraeidae; genus Enchytraeus; species Enchytraeus crypticus. The sequence goes on from CAJHZI010000713.1 coordinate 1,014,652, forward strand.
TTCCATAACAATTTAAAATAGCAACATCTTAGAAATCAAGTAGTACAGCTACTTTAAACCGAGACTTCTACGTTAATGCAAGTTTCATAACAGTTTCCTGTCTCGAATGCATATCAGTGGTAGAATGATTTGAACCCTGAACCTACTGATCAACATTCAGAAAGCTTATATAGAGATCAGGCTGGCTCGACCAGCTCTCATTCATATAAAGAATATTCACAAAAATGAGACTAAACTTAAGTTATGGGCGCATTGCAAAATTTTAAAATATGAAATATTATCAAAAATATTAATGCCGGCAATCCTCGGCATGATTACTTACTTTACAGAATCATCATCATCATCTTCTCTTAAATCCCAGTTTAACCAGGGTCGAGATACAAATAGCCTGTCTCAAATCCTCTCTGTCCTACACCACACCACCAGCCAATTCCTTATTTGAGACTTTTCCATTCGTTTAAATTTTTGTGGCAATTTCAGGAGCCTAGGCGCTCACCAACCGAATGCCCTTTCTGACGTTGGTATGGATCTTAGAACTTTAGTCTCCTTCTACGACACGTGCTGTCACCGGTTGGTCAATTCTTCAAACAACTCGGACACAACACGGGGAACCTTACTTTACAACAGCATAACAAAATAGCAATTAGAGAGCATTGAGTACTATCGAGACAACTCAAAGCCGGTGAGCAAAACAAAGGTCCAAAATGGTGCAAATTCCAAATCCAGCAGACTAGTCTAAAGGTAAAGGAAATTAAACATCAACTATCGTACTGTATAAAATGTTACTAATATACTGAACATCTGGAACGAATCATGATTGCAATAATAAATTTCGTAAGAAAATATGATACGCTAATAGCAATCAAAGTATGATTAGGTACTACAGCTTGCTAATGTCAAAGTCATATTTTGAGAGATCCGAAAATCCCTCGGCGATAAGAAAGTCTTCGTCCATTAGAAACTGTCCCGTGAACTGTGAAGACTTCTTCATTATGATAAGAAATGCAGCGTCTGCCATGATGTCAACATTGCGCACCTTCTTATTCTGCACAGCTGCTTTAGAAAAAGTCAGGTTTTGAACAGCTGCGGTCCACACAGCTGTAAACACAAAGTTATTTTTTAACTATGCAAACAATCTTATATTTAATTACATATAGTAATTAAATTTAAAATTAAATTTAGCTTTAGATCTTTGCCACTGGATAAATCACTTGCAAAAGTATGTAGTTAAAGAAACAGAATTCTAAGCTGAGTTATTCATAGAAAACATTAATTTGCAATGTCTACATATCTGGATTTAAATGAAATTTTTGTTCATAAAAATCTCGAAATAGTGCGAGAGTTTGAAAAATTTGTATGGAATCATAAATACGAATTTATCCGTCAAGTCAGTCTGTGATCTGACAGTGGTCGTGACATTGTTTTCATTAAATACAGTCCTAAACCACAGAACTTGCGTTAGGAGTTGTATTTATTCAAGGCGACGCAATACAATTTGAACAATTAACTTTGAAATCCTAGATTGGCAGTTGCAAATCCGAGAAGGCTTATCAATATGTTACCTATTGCTTGTTGCCTCCTGAACTGCTTGCTGAGTAGCCTTTCAAATACTAAATAGCTATTCTATAATATGCTGACCATATCACATTTTCAAATACTAAAGAGCTATGCTATGATAAGCTGACCATACCATACATTCAAATATTAAATAACTATGCTATAATAAGTTATCACACAGAGAACTGGATAAAATAGGTTTAAAACTAATATAAAAACAACTCAAACGATTGATGAGAGATGAAAAAAAGAAAATTAAAGAAAAGAAAGTAAAAATAAAGACGAATGGAAATCAATAGAGGATTGACTGATGATATGGTGTGGGACAGAGAGGATTTGAGATGGTCTATTCGTATCCCGACCCCAGTTGATGATTGATGAGAGCAGAATGAAATTATTTCAAAATTAGTTACAATGAAGCTAATCTACAGTCTGTGACTGGTATTTAAGCAATTTGTAAATTAATCAAATGGAAACAAGTACGCCTTCTCTGCCTTGAAATTTATAGACGGATAGCTTGAGAGGATTAAATACGATGAGCTATGATTTAACTTTAAAATCTGCAATAAGGTCCACATATTTTACTACATTTTCTTTCGAGGTAAATTAAATCTCAAGGAAACAAATTTTCATAAACAACTTACGAGTCTTTGGCCATAAAGTATTAACAGCTATGCCATCCTGCCTCAGTTCCTCAGCCATCCCATAAGCATACAGTGTCATCGAGAATTTAGAAACAGTGTATGCTAAAACACATATAAATATAAACATATTTCCATAGTTTTTCAAGATAAGTGGTTCAAGAGAAATAAGTCTGTCGCAATAAAGAATACCTTAACTGATCTTGATAATATGTAAAAGTACTGCACTGCCCAGTTGAGTTTGGTATATTGACCTGATTGTATTGAGTTAAAAGGACACCAAGCGGCTTACATAAAAATAATTCACAGCATGCAATAAATAATTATTTTTGTGCAAATGAAAATCATAATATATTATAATATATTATCGTTTTCATTTTCAATATCTTTTTGCTCGATACATATTTCCTGAGTCCTGTCATATGGAAATAAAATCTTACGGCCATGACCAAAATATTTACAAACTGAACAGATTTTCTACCTGTAAAGGCTTTACATTTCTAAAATGTCCAAATTGAAAAATGCAGGCTTATTCATTTCGTTTACGATTGAATTTGCATATTTAATAATATTTACTCTTACAATTTATTAGTATTCATAAGATATTCACAGTGTTGTACAGTAACGAAGTAAAAATACTTTGGTACAAGTAAAAAGTACTCAACCGATACTTTTACTCGTAACGAAGTAGCCAATTTGCCTGGGTACTTTTTACTTGTAACGAAGTAATTTTTGTAGTACTTTATACTTTTACTTTACATACGTGGAACTGAAAAAGTCGCGTTACTTTTGAAAAATTGCGGATATGTCAATCGTCAATTTTTTTAATACATAGTAAAATATCATAGCCACCTGTTTTCAGTTTGGTTTTTGGTAACAACTGTATGACGCTGATCAAATGTTTTGATATCGGCCTAGGCTTATTGTACATTGGCCTACATCATTCAATGATTATGCTTTGAAATTTCTTCTCATAGTATAGATCATTGGTTCCCAACCTGCTTACCTCAACGACCCCCATATTTTCCCTTCAGGTGGCGACCCCTGAGCTTTTTTAGCAGTTTTCTTTTTTAATGTTTACAGTCATATAGCGGCTTGATTACTTCTTTTAGCCCAGAGACGCGAACAATAATGCCGAGAATTTAGCCATACAGATGTATGTATGTATGTATGTATGTATGTATGTATGTATGTATGTATATATGTATGTATGTATGTATGTATGTATGTATGTATGCATGTATGTGTGTGTGTATGTATGTATGTATGAATGTATGTATGTATGTATGTATGTATGTATGTATGTATGTATGTATGTATGTATGTATGTATGTTTAATTATATATATATATATATATATATATATATATATATATACATACATATATATATATATATACATGTATATATATATATATATATTATAAGTTGTATATAAATAAATATATATATATATATATATATATATATATATATATATATATATATTGTGATTTTACTGATACTTTACAGCCTGAAAAATTGGAAAATGGCTGCCGGCACTATAAGATGTTTAAAGCTGGCACTAGTTGATATTGCGGCTACAGTCACAAGTCACAGTGACGATGTATGATGCGATTTAGTTACATAGTTTGCTAATAGTTACGAAATTGTGCTTTTTCATTGTAGAAATTACTAGCAGGAAGCTATTATGATTTGGTGACACCGAATCACGACTTTCGCGACCCCAATGTTGATAATCCCTGTTGTACATGTAGATGATTTATAAGCATAAATTCCAAAGTTTAATTATAGAAATGAAGCCTCTGATCTACTTCGTACAGCGTTAAATATAGAAATAGAGCCTTTGAACTACGTCATACAGCCGTACCGGCCGCCTTGGTCAACTAGTGTAGCAACATTTAAACAGCCCGCAATTACGATCTCGAAAAGTTAAAAGTTAATTAGGAATAAAAGTATATATTATTTTTATAAGACCATTATTTTCTGGAAAATTCTTCCAGAAAATAAGCCTTAGTTAACCATGCTAATTTAAATTAAATTCTGGAGGGGCCTAACTATAATGTAATATTTTTGAATGCTAGAGAAGCATGTGCAATTGTGCATGTGTATCGAACGTTATTTTAGTTCAGAAACTTTAGACGTGAACTTAAATTTTCATTAGCCTTTATTTTCAAGTTTTCGTTTTTAATTAGCTTAAAATCAAGCTATTTGAAACTAATTTGAGAACGTCTAAAACGATTCTTTCCATGTATATATTTTGTTTCTTTAAAAAATATGAGTACATTTACTTTCCACTCAAAAGTACTACTTTTTTGTCTAATACTTTTTACTTTTTACTTAAGTAAAATTCTGATCAAGTACTTGTTACTTTTACTTTTACTTTTGCCAAGCATTACTTTTACTTTTACTTAAAGTATTTTTCTGAGTACTTCTAACAACACTGGATATTCATCACATATTTTTTATGTTTAATCACGTTAATACCTGATTAAACTTACATATAACACATTTATGCCAATGTGTAGAATAGAAGACAGAATGGAAGGAAAAAGAGGCAGGGGCAGGCCGAGATTAGGTATGTTAGATGATTTAAAGACCCGCTCATATGTGGAAATGAAGAGGAAGGCGGAAGACAGAGAAGAGTGGAGGCGTTATATACCATGGACCTGCCAGTAGGTAGTGCACTAAGAGAGAGAGCCGATGTGTACTGGTGATGCTACTTTGTTGACAGATTGAATACATTAAATCTCAGCCCATTTCAATTACTAGCAATGAACTGTGCAAGTTTAACCAGTTCTCTATGATACCATTTTAATTTACTCTTCAGAGGACCTCAACTTCTATGATTCAGCACATTAAAATGTACTAATGCTGAGTGAGGGTGCAATAAGAAAACATTGTACTAATGCTGTGTGATGGTACGAAATGAAAAGATTGAAGACATATTTATTGCAAATACTTAAATTCCAAGAAAAGATATAAAAAAAGACAAAAAGTTAACACTTGAACAATAGCATATATATAACAAACAATGAGTGGAAGAGGAATCAGAAAGACCAAGTAATTACATTCAAACAATATAACTTAGCATTGACTTGAGAGCATTCGAATGTCTTGACCTTAACTTTTATCTATTGCCAAAATAATGAAACAAATTAAGATAGCAGGCAGAAAGACTTTACCCCATAAAATTACAGCATTAGTTGCAGAGTGAGTCGTGCAGGCTAAAAGTCCAGTAAGTAAACATGCATTATAATGAATAATCAACTATGTTGATATCTATCACTTTTAAAACCACATGTTTAATCCGTTAGGCAACTCAGACCATTTTCGGTATAACCAGTCTAATGAATTTCCGAGATTTTACTCACAGATCAGCACGGCCGGGATTCGAACCCACGAGGGTTCCATTCACCTCAGGATTTGTCATTTAAAACTTCATGACGTTATCCCTAAGCTATTTGGTAAGGCTAAGATGAAGGTACATGATAAAACAGCTCAACATACGCAGTCCCCTGGAGAAGTAGAGATTATCGTGAATTCTACTGAGAGGTGGAGAGATGTTTAGGATGTGTGCATTGTCAGACTTGCGCAGATGTGGCAGGCAGTGCTTTGAGCTGAAATACAGAACTTAAATTTGTTATCTCTTTTTAATTACTTCATAGACAGTTTTAATTTTTAAATTAATTTAAGTTTTATAATTAATATCAGGCACCACGCATATATAAGCATATAATATATTCTTTAATATAAGTGCAGTACTGTCAGTACACTTTCAACCCAATGGAATAAGATCGTAAATAGTTGGTAAAATTTCTAAATTTAAATTATATGTATAAATGTATATATATAAAACAGATCTCTTAAAGATATATAGTCCTCTGCATTTACCAGAAACGCTAATTAAATTCAGACTAAAATTCAATAAATCACCTAATAATTATCAAATAAGTTTGAATACTAAACAGAAGATTTGACAAAACATTATAAATTATAGTACATATAAATTTAAATTAACAATTTAAAATTAATAACAGATCAAGTAAATTGTTATTCAATTTCAATTAAATAAATACAATAAATAACGATTCCAGAGTCAACTTTAAATAAAAACCATAAAAAGGTTCCTTTAGCATTCAGATCCATCATAAGGTTGAACTTGCTACTTGTAACAGTGTCGGTTCCTGACAGGTCAATTGCACTCGCGTTGTTCACTAGAACATCGATCCCGCCAAACTTGGTGACCGCTGCATCCACAGCCCGTTTGATTTCATCCTCTTTCCTCATATCGACCTGACACGCCATAGCTCTACCGCCGGCCTGCTCGACTGTAACGAAAATAATTCACTCCAAGAATAATATTAGAGATAGTTATTCCCCATGTTGTGCTCGGGTGTGATTGGACCACTGCAGTATAGAGCAACCGCAAACAATCTGCTGCGTGTACATAAGAGGCGACTTAGGCAGGAGCTGAGGATGGCAAGAGGGGACCCACCTCACCTTGAATTATTTTCCCCAGGATTAAGCGGCCATTAATCCAGCTAACTGAGGAAGGCAATGGGAAACAACCTCAGAAACCACACTTTTCCCAAGCTATAGGTTACATAAGGTATGGATAGGGCATAGACTTTGTAAAGGGATTAACTTGCTGATCTAAGGAGTGCTCTTATGAAGCGAGAAAACAGACTTTGAGTATGAATATGTACTTTGAACCTGCCACTTGGCAGTGCACTGAAGAAGTAGAAGAAGAAGAAGTACTTCTAAAGCCTTGATATTTAACCTTGAAACTACATCTTACAAGTTTAAGTTGGCATTTTAATGCTCTGCAATGGAAAGAAGGTTACAGAATTAGTAAGAAATGTTTCACTTCAATAAAGTAGGATAGGATAGAATTAGAGTAGTTATTAGGATTTGTAAGTAAATATTGCAATTTACATCCGAAAATCAGAATAGCAACTGCTACAAATCCGTCAAACTAACTGAATAAATTAAAGAGAAACTGTAACTCAAACCACCTAAATAATTAATTAATAATAAATTAAAAGAGTAATACTTCAGTAACTGTAACGCATGAGTTTTGACGACTTCCAACTCATATTATTCTGAATGCTTGGAAAAAACATATAACAATACTGAACTCTTTTATGCTTCAATATATAATCTAATACATTTATATAACAAATATATTAAAATCTAAGATATCAAGTCTGCATCTATCTAGGCAAAGAAATTTTAATTTGTACTGATAAATTATTTTTCAGACCTTCCAGTGCAACAGTATGGATAGTTCCAGGCAGCTTAGGATGAGGCTCAGCTGTCTTGGCGGCTATAACAACATTAGCCTTCTCCTTGGCACACCTCAGCGCTATTGCCTTTCCAATTCCACGACTACTACCAGTTATAAATACCGTTTTTCCGGCCAACATTATGCAATATGCGTAATATAGAAATTTTCTGAAAATGAAAGCTCTGAAATTAAAATATAACAATAGTCACCAAGCAGAACATTTCTAAACAATTAATACGTTTGTAAAAATTGAGAAACTCATCTAAATAATTTCTCTACTTTATTAAAATTTACTACTCATAATAGCTAATAAATAAAATAATAAAAGATGCCTCTGAAGAATTTTAAATATCCACTATTGGGACCACGTCAAAAATGAAACAGTACTCGAAAGGAGTGGACAAAGAAAATTAGATGAAATAGTTTCTGAGAGAAGGTTGAGGTTTTTATGTCATTTACTGAGAATGTCTGAGGATAGATACGCAAAGACTGCAGTTAACTGGAAGCCAACTCAAAGAAAAAATGAAGACCTAGAAGTACTTGACTAAATACGATCAACAAGGATTTGAGAGCATTAAACATTTCATGGGAAGACGCTGTGAAGATTGCTGATGATAGAAACGAATGGAGGAATGTTGCCGCCCTATGTTCTGTACAGAACTCAAGGAACTGATGATGATGACTCATAATAGCTGGTATTAGTATAATGTACTCATATTTTTCCTAAACTATATGATATATAGGGTGTGGATAAAAAAGCTGGTAAAGCTAAGGTTAACGTCAGTTTCCTCACTCGAGAGCGATGTCAATGACGAGCCAGCCCAGGATTTGAACCCCTCACATACTGATCCGCGGTCGAGTATCTTAACGACTTCGCCACTGGCTCCAGCCAGTGCAAAGAAAACATACATCCATTTGAGAATGGATTAACTTGATGAGTTATAGAGTGCTCTTTTTGGATTCATTAATATGTTACATAAAACTCGAGAGAGAGATAAATTATATACATGGTAAATATGAAGATTGCATTCTTTCAATACATCTATATTTAACAGTAAAATCGGATTATGCTGCTTTATATGAAAACAAATACACGTATCCAAATATGTATATTTAGAAATGCGTGTACTTAGAAATGTATTTAATTTATAAACATTTTATGTATTGTTTATCAAGCTCGAGCAACATTTATGGTAAACACCGATCAGCTGATACTGGGTCAAAAAGTGTGATCTTAAATATACTGGTTCAAATAGTCACAAAGTCTTTTATTCTATCGTTGTAACGCCAATCTATTCGTAATTTCATACCTCATCATACAAAATTTGTAAAGGAAAAATATAAACCCTGTATTCTTAATTTAACTTGGACTAGGTATAAAGTGGTTTTCTAACTTTTCTTATGCCAACAATTAACATAAAAAGTCGTTAATTTTCATAGAATTTTGATTTAACAAGATCTTGACATTCATTAATACTATATATAGGCACTCTTGAAACCCGTTCTACTCTAAGATCTTGTTTGCTAGTGTCGCCCGTTATAACATCGAGCGCACTATTGAGGCATATCCAACCGGTGTGCAAAGAGAAGGTCCAAAACGGTGCAAATTCCCTTTACTTTGGACTGATTTTCTGGATTTCGGAATTTGCACCGTTTTCGGGCCTTCTTTTTGCTCGCCGGCTTGTTATTTATAGTAACCAAAATTTCTTAACTTTTTTATTAAAAAAAACAAAACAAATTTCTTGTTACTATAAATAGCCACTTTGTTACTATGAATAACACACTAGCAGTATCTATATCACACATAGTCGATGACAACATCCAGCACGCGATCTTGAATCAAAGGCTAGCCAATGTGCAAAAAATAAAGTTCAATGTCCATGACAACATCGAGCACTCGATGTTAAACCAAAGTCAAACCGATATGCACAAAATTAGGTCTAAAACGGTGCAATTCCAAAATTAAGCTAATTAGTCATACTAAGTCAGTTCCTTTATGACAACATCGAGCACTCGATGTTAAACCAAAGCCAAACCAATGAGCACAAAATTAGGTCAAATACGGTGCAAATCCAAAATTCAGGTAATTACTCATATTTGATGAATTCGTCAATGACAACATCGAGCACTGATCTCGAGCCAAAGCCAAACAGGTGAGAACAAAATTAGGTCAAAAACGGTGCAAATCCAAAATTCAGTTAATTATAGTCTGTGCCTCTGTCGGCTCTAACTTTCAGAGGAGCACCGTTGTTAGCTCGAATAGGCCTACGCTGTATAAGTAGTACCCCGCTATAACTTTGGGATCATTATTGGATTGGTAAACTTCTAACCAGATCATTCTAATTCTAATTCTAACCCTATCTAAATCCCAACCATTTCAGCAACTTGATGTTAATATTTTGAGTGAAAAATTGCAATTCTGCAAATGTAAGGACGATTATTAATATCTTTGTTACTTACAAACAAGCATTGAGTGCTTACTCCTATAATATCGCTTCGTGTACAGTCAGTATTTTCTTAAATTACAGTTTAAAGAAAGTTAACATTATTGCTAATTTCTCTGTTTTTTGTGTAAATATAACGTTGTAAATGTAGTAATTATCTGCCGGCTGAATTTAAGTTTGGTTACATTACATGTACACATGTAATGTATTATTTATTGCTAGCTTCTATTTCTTTAATTTTTATTATTTAGAACATATTCTTTATTAGGATTATTTTTACCAAAGTGATGAAGTTATTTTTTGGCGATTAAGTGATTTTTACCAAAGTAAATTACCTTACACTTTTCCACTTTGAATTCTAATTAATTCTTGAAGCCCAATTATTGAGACCACTTCCTTAGCAAATGTAAGTCCCGAACCATACTGTCACTTTGTTCTTTCCAAGAAGGTTATATGGGCCTATCATAACTTTATGGTTCTTTCATATCAGCCTTTCGAAATAGTTTTGTGTCATCAGCAAACGTCAAGATCGTATTAAATATTTCCATATCCACATTATTTATGAAGATCAGAAAAAATAGGCCCCAGCACCGAACCCTGCGGCACCCCTGAAGTTGCCTCCACCCAGTCTGATTTAGCCTCACTCAGCGTAACCCTCTGCTTCCTCCCCCTTAACCAATCTTCTATCCATTTGTATAACTTCCCATCTATTCCGCAAGACTTAATCTTAAGTAGAAGTCTCTTGTGAGTGACAGTATCAAAAGCATAAACTGCATAAACAGTCTTTCCCTCCTCTATCCACTGATTCACTTTCTCTAAAAAAGATAATTAAATTAGTAAAGCAAAATCTTTTTTCATGAATCCATACTGAGATTTTCATTAGATGTTTTTCCAAAAATCATATGTTGAATGACTCAGTAGCATAGTGGTTTAAGGCATCAGGTAACGAACGTCATGAAGTTTTAAATGACAGATCCTATGTGAATTGAACACTCATTGGCTCGATTCGCTTTAAACTCTAGTACATCCACAGGACTGGTTATGCTAAAAATGGAGTAAATTGCCTAATGGTGTAAACGTGTGGTAAAAGTGATCATAGTGATGGATTTCAACATGGTTGATCATTTCACTATAATGCTTATTATTTAATGAGACCTACTCGGGTTCAAATCCAGACAAGTGGTTCAAGGGAGGAATGATTTCCAACTATTGCGCATTTGCACAATAATTTTAATAAGAATTTTTTTATATGGTATTACGAATTTCTAGTATGATATGTTGACATCATGTATTCAACTGTGTTCAAACGAGAAGCCCCAATAGCTTAGGGGTATAGAGCTAAGCTTTAGATCATGGGGTTCGGGTTTTGATTCTGGTTGGAGTCGCTTTTAATTTTTTTGAAGTTTTATTAAATTTTATTAGTTCCTTAAGAATATTGTTAGTTAGGGTTAGGTTAAAGGGTAGGGGTTAGGGTTAGGTATAGTTAAAAAAATTGCAAATTGTAAATTTTTAAAGCAACATTTCCAACTTTGACCCTGTCATACCAGTCATGGCGCATGCGCAATAGTTGGAATTTGGAAATGATTCCTTCCTCGAACCGCTTTTCAAATCCATTGCTCCTTCTGTCACTGACATATATTTCTAACAGGAAACAGATGTTTAACTGGACTTTATTAGGCTTTAACCAGCGTAAGCTTGGCAGCATGCACAAGTTAGGCCAATAGTTAGAGCCCTAAATGGCCTGGCTGTTAAAAACAGACAAGTTCTAGGCCATTTTAAGCCCAAAATCATATTTTTGACATACAATGCGAATCATACATAGAAGGAATGCAGTAGAATGAATGCAGTACTAATAAATTTCAATCATCAATCTTTATTAATCATTATTACCAATCATTAGTCATTATCAGTTTTAATCATTATATTATGATTGAAATCACTTCATTCACTTAATAATTATTAAGTAGATGAAGTGACCAGTATTTCTCATTTATCCTTCTAATCAAAGACATCTCCTGAATGTTAATTAGTAAGTAAGTCATTTTAAAAGTTAGTCTTAAGCTTAGTCTTAAGCCATGTTTGTGTATGTCACTGTATATTTTGAGTGTACTGAAATAAACATAGTTCTCTCTCTCTCTCTCTCTTTCTCTCTCACTCTCTCCAGTAAAAGGATGGTTTCGCTGGATTCACTTATTTCTATTCAATATTTTTTATATTCATTATTGGTGAAAAATGATTTTTAAAATTTTAAAAAATCTTAAATGTTCGAGATTATAATTTATCATTACAAGTCAGCCCAGTGAAGTTGTGGAAGTAGAGTCTGTGAATGCTTTCGGAAACACATGATAAATTTAAGAACCTAAAATCTTTGATGACAATTGGTCAGTAATTCTTAGACCCCAACATTCTGTCAAATTTCTTTTGGAAGTCTCTGTTTGCAGGTCTACTTTAAAGTTCTAAGAGGTATCTTTATTGGTTATGGCTATCTGAAGTATTTAAGCTAAATGAAGTACATTATCACTCTTACGATCTGTTGAATTCATAGACCAAGTTTTTAATTGACAATTAACAGACCCTTTGTCGTGACACTGGAACTCCTTATTATTAACAGCGGCTTCTATCATGATGTATAATTTGTGTAATGCTGAGGTAAATTATCCCCCTCAGTTAGAATGATCAAATCCCTGTCAATTTGAATGATCAAATCCCTGTCAATTTGAATGATCAAATCCCTGTCAATTTGAATGATCAAATCCCTGTCAATTTGAGTGATCAAATCCATGTCAATTTGAATGATCAAACCCCTGTCAATTTGAATGATCAAATCCCTGTCAATTTGAATGATTAAGCATAAATGTGCATACAACTAGATTCTTGCATCCTGCGAGGTCATGACAATGTAAGTCCATAATCCAAGACAAGAGGGTCAGAAATTCAGAATATAGATTTGGGGAAGGGATATGGCGTAAAGGTATGAGCGTTCACACTGGATATAAGTGGTCTGGATTCAATGCCCGGGTCATTCAATGAATGATGGATGACCCTTAGGCCCATGGAAGGTTAACTTAATCATGTATTAGGGTTTGCTGAAAATTAACGCTATTAATAGAGGTATGATTAACCATGGAAAGGACACGTTACACATGATGATAAGCCTGTGGCTAAGCTACTGAGAAAGACATTTTAGGCACTTCATGTACTGGTGCACTCTAATTGTTGTAAGTTTATCGCCATTGTGGATTATGGTTAATGACCCTTTATGGGTATTTTAAAACTGGTTAAATTTTAAGAACGATATTCCTGAATTTACTTTTTGCGAATAGATTAAATTTAAAATTCTATTTTTATAAATGAAAATTTTACATGATTAACCGTTGTAAGCCGAGCATACAACGGTTAAAATGATTGTCATATGATTCGCGGACTTGACGAAGCAAATCTCCAATCAGTTAAATATAGAACTGAAAGAAAGAGAGAGAGATAGAGAGAGAGATGAAGAGAGAGAGATATTAAGGGGCTTCTATGGATGACCTTGAGATTGTATCCTTAGCAAGCACATCTAGTGATTCCTACACAGTAGCCTTTGAACGTTGTTACTGAGCTATTATTAGATTCCTCACCGTGTGGAGATCGACGTATGAAAATGTTAGACCTTATGACGACATTTGTCAATTTTTCTGTAACGGAAGAAGTAACTTTGCTGAACACTATTAAACATTTAAAATATATTTTGCTAAGTATATATATATATATATAGATATATATATCTATATATAATATATATATATATATATATATATATATATATATATATATATATATATATATATATATATATATATATATTATTTGTATAAAATAGTCTGTGTAGGTGTAACTCATATTCTACCGTAGTTCTGCTCAATAACAGGCTAGCATTGGCGTACACGTGTGAAACCTTATCCGTACACGAACTGGATACTTCATTCAGTCAAGAAGCTAAATTTTCAGATTTATATTTTGTTAATTTATCCAAAGGCATAAAACGCTACTTTATTGATTTCATTTTAACATTCTCCAATCAATTGGCTTCTAATATTGAAATTATTGATCTGACTTTACGACTTCATTATTGTTATCTAATATTCTGTTGCGGTTTAATTTTATCTTACTTTTAATTGTTTATTGCGTATATGCTGAATATATTGCTGATTTACTTAGAAGTTGTACAAATGATTCTATTTGCTGGCGCCATTTTGAAAAAGTTTTTGATTTCACTGATAAATAACTAATTAACAATTTTGAGAGAGAGAGAGAGAGAGAGAAACTAACGAGAGAGCGAGAGAGATGGAGAATGGTGAGTGCCTTTAGAGATAGAGAATATTATCAGACAATGCAGCAGCTGAGCACAGCTGTGAGCGGTTGTAGCTGTGGAGTATCGATCAGTGCCAGCTGCTATATAAACAGCGTATCGTTTCCAGCCGTCGCGCCTGTATTCAGCTAGCTATAGACTAGAAGATTCTGTTGTGTTCTTTTAAAACCGTATCGCCGATGGCTAAACGGTCTTGTTGTATGCACTGAGCTAATGGTAGTAGATTGTTTTACTGTGGATATTTAATTAAACCAGGGAGCTAATGTTTTAATTAGTTGAACGAATGTTTTAAGGAGACGGGACTGGATTAGATAGGACAGCTGTAGGGATACTGGTGTCCCGTAACTGTGCTATCCGTGTCCTGCTCAGCGGCTTGAGGCAGTCCACATGGGCGGATAGTCTCCAGGATATAGGACTCTAGGTCTTGTGTAATAGTTCACTTCCAGTGGTTTAAATAATATATATATATATATATATATATATAATAATAATAATAATAAAGGTTTAGCGTCCGTTTCCTCATACAAGGATGATGTCAGGGACGTCCATATATATATATATATATATATATATATATATATATATATATATATATATGTATAGGGCCTATATATATACACAATGTAGATATAATATATATTTTCTATATAATATATATATATATATATATATATATATATATATATATATATACGTATAATACATATTATAGATATATATTTCTATATATATATAAAATATATATATATATATATATATATATATATATATTATATATATATATATATATATATATATATATACAGTATATATATTGTAAAACAATGTTTAACATTGTATACATTATTATTATTGCTTAGTTTTATTACACATTGTTATTACAATATAGGCCTAATATTATTTTTCTTCGCTATATTACAGAACTTTAAATTATTACAGTATATTACACTATGTTTATCCGTAAACAGGATAGTTTTACTGGTAAACAGGACAGTTTTACGGGTAAACAGGACAGTTTTACGGGTAAACAGGACAGTTTTACGGGTAAACAGGACAGTTTTACGGGTAAACAGGACAGTTTTACGGGTAAACAGGAAAGTTTTACGGGTAAACAGGATAGTTTTACGGGTAAACAGGATAGTTTTACGGGTAAACAGGATAGTTTTACGGGTAAACAGGATAGTTTTACGGGTAAACAGGATAGTTTTACGGGTAAACAGGATAGTTTTACGGGTAAATAGGACAGTTTTACGGGTAAACAGGATAGTTTTACGGGTAAACAGGATAGTTTTACGGGTAAACAGGATAGTTTTACGGGTAAACAGGACAGTTTTACGGGTAAACAGGACAGTTTTACGGGTAAACAGGACAATTTTACGGGTAAACAGGACAGTTTTACGGGTAAACAGGACAGTTTTACGGATAAACTGGAAAGTTTTACGGGTAAACAGGCTGGAGCCAGTGGCGAAGTCGGTAAGATACTCGACCGCGGATCAGTAGGTGCGGGTTCAAATCCTGGGCTCGCCCGTCACTGACATCGCTTTCGAGTGAGGAAACTGACGTTAACCTTAGTTTTACCAGCTTTTTTAAACAGGAAAGTTTTACGAGTAAACAGGACTGTTTTCTCAGGGATTGACGCCCCCGGCCCGGTAAATGTCAGTCAAAGCTGATGAAGGCATAGGGGGACCACCTCGTCAAAAAGCATATCCCCAAGAAAATAATGGTATATCACGACAAAGGCGTTATGTACCATGGACCTGCCAGTAGGCAGTGCACTAAGAGAGATTACACTATGTTATCATTATAAGTACTTAACTAAATGGATTGAATATTTTGGAAAGTAGTTTTAGGTGTGTGATTAATTTAGATGTAGAGGGACATTCTTTGTACTGTAATATGCGTAGCCCACCCAGATGAGTCTTAATATGAAATTTAAGAAATAAACTTAGAGCTGGCTTCATTCCTTGTCAGTTGATTGTGTTGATTAGGCTTAATATTACTAAATTCTAGTTTTATATTTAAGAGTATAAAATAGAAATAATGTAGATGATATTATATTGGCTACTGCTGGAAGTTTTAGTTAATTAATAATACTGATTATAGGCTACCTCTTTAATCCTTCTCTAATTTTTATCTTCTCAATTCGTCTTCAGTACTCCTTTAGTTCCTAATCTCTGCATACCATGGACCTGCCAGTAGGCAGTGCGCTAAGAGAGAGAGTCTACCTCTTATGCTGTAGAAAACGATTCCATGATTTAGGATACTCTGTGCCATGTATGAAAGATTGCTAAATGATATTGATTATTCCTTCAGTATGAAAGAGTATGTAACAATGAATTAATAAATTAATAACAACAATTAGAGTGTTACAGTCATCAATGACAACATCGAGCACTATTGGGACAAAATCAAGCCGGCGAGAAAAAAAGAAGGTCCAAAAACGGTGCAAATTCCAAAATCCAGAAATTCAGTCCAAGGTAAAGGGAGTTAAAGAAAAGGTGGTTTAGGCGCAGGTCGCTGCTCATGGACACTGGATGGAAAATTTACTGGATGTATATTTACTTATATACTTAAATATGAGAGTATATAAAATGCAGTATCTATGTGATATGATGTGAGATGAGAGGTTGACGCTTGGAATTTGAAATAGGAATAGATCATATATATATACATATATATATATATATATATATATATATATATATATATATTATATATATATATATATATATATATATATATATATATATATATATTATATATATAGTCTATATTACGGCTACTGTAATATACTATAAAATAACTATAGCACTAGAATAATTGATACAGGTAAATAAATATACAGGTAACAATACTGTATATTTTCGTCTTGAAAGATGAGATGCCTATTAGATATTGTACGTTAGACTGCAGTTTGTAATATAAAAAAGCTTACGATGCAAGCTATTGCTTGCCCTTTAGTTTGTGCAATTGTTCTCTTGTGGTGTATGACTCAGTTACAGTAAGTGTGTATTGAATTGCATTTCTGTATTATTTTGTCTATTGAGTGTTCCATTATAAAGCTTTATTTGCTTATTTGCAGACTGTAAAAAATTACTAAACAGGACTAAACTTTAAAAATGTAAGCAAAGATCTTTGTTATAAATGTTGAAAGTAAATTTTTTTAGGTATAGACTTCTTTAAATTTGGAGCCTGATATATATTAGAACTTTTTCGTTAGATTTTTATAGTAATTTTGTGAAATTAGAAGAGGACATTAGTAATCTGTGTGCCACAACGGCATGAGAACTAGCAGGTTCTTCGCTGTAGTAGTTAAAGGAACGTTAACAACTGTCGGAGAGATTTCAGAACAGATTGGTCGATTGTGGAAGAACATGCATCCAGGCGCACCTTCCCTACACACTAACAGCCGGTAAATCTCGTATCTTACATATTATATTCGTTTATGTGTGTATTGACGTCCCAGACATTGCCTTAGCGCGAGGAACCGGACGTTAAATTCTTATTGATTTGATTGATTGATTGTATATATAAGTATAATTTTTATTAAAGTGCACAATTTGCATTTATTACACGTAAGTCCATCATTTAGTTAACAGCTATTCTAGATTAAAGAGATTAGGGAGCCACTTGAGGCCCTCTTTGTCACAGCTGTTTGGCCATAATGATAATGTTAATGATAATAAAAATAGCGATTCACTTACTATTGGTGCTTGAAAATATAAACTAAATTTTATAAGATTAAATGTAGTAAAGAGCTTCTTCATATTGCTATTTTATAAATTAGCTAAATGTGAAAGTATTTAATTAAATACTAGGCTTATTATGATAGTAATTGAGGAATTAATTATCTAGCTATGACATTAATTGACTATTGATGATGCTAATTAACTTACAATCCTGATAATAATTATCTAAATGTGATATTAATTCTAAATTAAATTTGCTGTGTAGATTATATTTTCTCTGAGTTTTTTTCTGTCCTTATATTGCAAGAATTCTTTGAATATTTAAATAATGCTGCTTAGTACCTTTCTGTAATAATAATGTGTATTATTAACTGATTTGTGCTAATGACACCGTGTTTTACACTTATGATTGCTAGTTGTATACTCTTTTTAATTTATGTTTGGCGTGTAAGTGGCCTGTTCAGAGTTGCAGGACCCTTTTGGGGTGTTCTAAATCAGCATCATCATCTTCTTCCCTTAAATCCCAGTTGAACTATGGTCGGGTCGGGTGTTGGTTGGTTGGCGTGTTCTAAATAAATAAATAAAAATTTACTTGTTTAAATAAATAACTAAACATTTATTGCTGTATTGTAGAAATCGGCTGCCACTAGTTGGCATCTACAAGGACACGAAGAGTCGGTCGAAGAAACGGGCGGCCGATAGGTTGAACCATGTCGTTTCGCCTGAGCAGAGTTTGGCTGTGAACAACTCGGTGTTGTCGATATCTGACGGGATCATAAGCATCGACACAGCGATGCCGGGCAGCGTGCTGTGCGTGGACGCTGTGGCGAGCAGACTGCAGGAGCTAGTGGCCACCGCTCATAGGCAGCACAAGGTGTCAAACATACGTGCTTATCATCTGTATATATATATATATATATATATATATATATATATATATATATATATATGTGTATATAATTGGCTATTGACTTAATTTATGTATAATTACTTAGCTATAATTTTTATGACTTAAAAAATTTAAGGCATTAAAATTGAATTAACAATTTTTGTAATTTAATGAAACATCATTTTCCTATGGCATTGCAGTCACTGTCAGTCAGAATGAATATAAGTCTAGTCTTATTAAATATTCTATTATTAAATATAATATACAAAGCATTAGGATCCAAAACCACATCATAAAGGGCATTCGATTAGTGGGCGCCTAGGCTCCAGGGATGAGCGCCTAGGTTCCAGGGATTGGTAAAAAAAATTCTAAGTCCCGACCCTAGTTAAACTGGTATTCAATGAAAAATGATGACGATGATGATTTTGGGAATAAATCATATAACTAGCCTGCTAAGTGTAACTGAAATATATAACCTTTTGATTACTAAAATTTTAAATTTCAATTATGCCTTGTTGGAAATTTATGTTAATTTAATGTTTTTGCGTAGTTTTGGCGAACTCTATTCTACAGTTCTTCATTTCTAGTTTTGAAAATTAAATTAGCTTAAAACATTTAATATTTCTGTTACAGCCTTTTGAGTGTTGCTATGTATGTGACGTATTGGCTATTATACATGAATTAAAATAACGAATGCTAACAATTCTCTTTAATATGTCTTGCACCACATCATAGCATTTATTATGTACTAGGTCTGTCCTCATGCGACGGCTGCTGTTAGGAAACTTGTGGAGGACTACTGGAACTGGAGGTTGGAGGAAGCCCCAGAGTTTGCCACGCTGTCGAGTGTGCACGACTACGACGACAGGTTGTCGTCAGTGTCTATAGAGGCGACCACGCGACGAGTGGCTCGCAGCAGAGAGTTCCTGGAGCAGCTGCAGCAGATCAGCGTGAGGAAGCTGAGCAAACAGGATAGACTCAGCTGGAAGCTGCTCAAGGTTCTGTGAAAATTCTAGTTTATTTTGCATTCTCTCTTTTAGTGGTATATAACGCCTCTACTCATCTGTATCTACCGTCTTTCTCTTCATGTCCATATACGAGTGGGTCTTTAAATTAATTATTTATAACATTCCCTTTTATATACCATTATTCTTGTGGTATTCTGCTTGTGATGAGATAAATTAAATTAAATTAAAATTATATTTTATTTTGCATTACTTTAGTTAAATCATAGATTTAACTAAAGTAATTGATACTTTACAGTATTGATTATTGTTCCTCGCTTCAGTCCTAAATAAATGGACAAAACAATTAAAGAGTAAATATTGTAGAATTTTTGATGATAATTTACTGATATTATGATGACAGGTTGACCTGGAGGCATATATTGAAGGATTTCCGTGGAGATATCATTCTGCATTCAACACTGTCAACTTCATGGAAAACATTCCGGTAGACTTTGGTACATTCCTCATTGACGCCATGAGATTTGAGTGCGAGAAGGATTACGAGAAATACCTGAGTCGTTTGAGAGCCATTCCTCTGCAAGTTTGTTGTTAAACATTTCATTATTAGATGAGGATATACTGGAACAAACTTTAGCACTAACTGTTGCGGCTTGAGTTCAGGTTTTCCTATCTTGATTTAGGTAGTACGATCATAGCTCTTACCATATGCTTCAAATATTCCTTTAAAGCAAGTTTAATTGATAGGCTTTATGTAAAGAAATAATAATAATAACAATAATAATAACAACGATAATAACAACAATAATATGGCGAGCACTTTCAAGAGCAGGCATCCCTTCCTCTAAGGAACCAAGTGGGTTGTCCAGATCAGACGGCAAGCGTCCGGACGGCATGACTTTAGTGCCCTGTTGCAACGGTAAATGTGCCGTATGGGACGTCACGGTCATTGACACTATGGCAAACTCCTACCTGAATACGACTTCAGTCACAGCCGGTGGTGCTGCTGTTCATGCCGCCTCTAGGAAGTTGGATAAATACCGTGATCTGTCCTTAGGATATGAAGTTGTTCCGGTGGCCATTGAATCCATGGGCCCGATGAATCCCGAAGGAGCTGACTTTATTAATGGCATAGGCAGACTTATTGCAGAGGAAACCGGCGATAAGCGAGAGACTTCTTTTCTTTGGCAAAGGCTTTCCATGACTTTGCAAAGATTTAATACAGTCTGCTTCAATAATTCTTTTAAGCCGTTTGATGACCTCGAGTAGCCGGGCGGCGATTCAGCGCGTATTGCTTGAATCGTTTTTATCAAACCCCAGGTTCTTTACACCGGGGTAAATAATTTAAAAAAAAAAATAATAGTAATAATAATAACAATAATTAAGGTTTAACGTCCATTTCCTCATTCAAGAATGATGCCAGAGACATCAAATTACGCATAACGAGATGCGGCGTTACGTTACTTACATAATACTTTCGATAATATTGACATTTTCTATGAAACAAAATTAAGAATATATAACATGTTCCACATTGTATGAATTCCATTTAATTATTATAATAGGAGATAGTTTATGAATTCTGACTGAAATTTTCGTTTCTAAATAAATATTCTCTTCTTAGCGACTGTCGTACTTGGCTATGCTTTTCTATTCACCAGTGTGAAGCATTTGCAAGCTTCATACAAGCTTTAAACTCTGCAACTTTGTACTGAAGGATGTCCAAGCTATAAATTGTATAAATTCTGCGGGATGTGCGCTTTTCTGATTAAAATGAAATTTGCTCGCTGTAACAAGCACAACTGTAAGTGAGGAACTGTTGTTCAGGTTGATGAAGAGATACAGCTGATGAGCGAAGCAATAGAGCACGGCACGACACTGCACAAGTGCAGCATTGACAACACGGTGCAAAATCTCGACGAGATGGTGAAGAGTTCGGCGGAGGAGAGTCCTTTCTTCGGTCCATTCGAGAAGCTCGATGGCTTGAAAGGTTCTGTTGTGAGTTTAATAAGTGATAGTTGTGGCGTTTAGAGCCGCGATTTGGAGTTTTCGTTGTGTGTTAATAATTATATAACTAGTGTACGTCTGAGTTCACCGAAAGTGAGATTTCAATCCGCCTGATTGAGATGAAGTAGAGCCATTGG
This sequence comes from Enchytraeus crypticus, assembly GCA_905160935.1. NCBI lineage: Eukaryota > Metazoa > Annelida > Clitellata > Enchytraeida > Enchytraeidae > Enchytraeus > Enchytraeus crypticus. The sequence goes on from CAJHZI010000713.1 coordinate 1,036,622, forward strand.
TGAATGCTATCAGATTTTATAATTAAAGTATACTTAGGCTATACTTAGGTTTTTAAATGTCACTTTAGTGCAATGCTGTATATAAGTTACTATGTATCGTGAATTTGATTTATAAATAGATTATTGTGAATACTGGCGCGCAGTGTTTAACTTTGATATTTAATAATTAAAGAAGCAAATCCTGACATTAGTTAAAGTGAGATTCAAGGTATGATAATGATGACAATGATGATGACTTAATTATTAAAATAGAAGTTATAAAGATAATGATAATTAAAATAATAATAGTATTCTTAATTGATCATATTCTTGTTTTACGTCTTGTTTTCCCAACCCGGAGCAAAACAAAAATTAAATTACGATTATAAATGATAGTATTAATTTTATATATATATATATATATATATATATATATATATTAATTATATATATATATATATATATTAATTATATATATATATATATATTAATTATATATATATATATTAATTATATATATATATATATATATATATATATATATATATATATATATATATAGTAGTAATAGTAAATGTATTAATTACGTTGACTATTACTGCGCTACTGTGACTTGTAGCATAGAAGGGCACTTACATAAAAATACTTTCTATTATTATTATTATTAAAAAAGCTGGTAAAGCTAATGTTAACATCAGTTTCCTAACTCGAAAGCGATGTCAGTGATGGGCGAGCTCAGGATTTGAACCTCGCACATACCGATCCGCAGTCGAGTATCTTACCGACATCATCATTGGCTCCTGCCAATTATAAATTTTAATAATAATCATATAATAATAATATTTTAAAAAGTATTGATATTAATAACAATGCATGTAAGTGTAGATATGTCTGTGGAGACGCGGCAGAGGATAAGAGAGGAAGGGAAGGAGATCATCGAGGGTTGTATATTCACGTCTCTGGGCAAGCTAAAGCTCTTCCTGCAGAACGACTACCTGCCGAACACTAGAGCGACGTACGGTGTCAGTGGCCTGCCTGACGGTAACGCCTTCTACGAGGCCTGCCTCAAGTGGCACCTCACCACCTCCATCAGTCCCAAAGAGGTGTGACTCTTATACCCGCATTTACTAACTTTCCTTTAATCAATTGATCACTTACGTTTCTGTTGTTGGTTAAACTATCATTCAGAATTTTTGATATTCATTAAAAACTGTTGCGTGGTTGTTAACTACAAGGTCAACCACCAAAATTATGTCGCTCAGCCAATCACAGCTCTGTCCTTCAGGCTGATCGACCAATCAGCTTACTTCGTAAACAGGACTAGGGTATTATTTCTTTATCAATTGATTAGCAAAACAGCGGCGTAAACGTGCGAAAATAGACGCGCAGGTATGCATTACTTTACACAGCGATTCAAGCTTACGGAATATCAAATGGTGACTAAACAGTAGTTTACGCAACTGTTGTTGTTTAAACAGTTGATTATATCACTAGTAAATATGGCCATTAGTCAACTGTTGGACTGAGTCGGTAGCATGGTTGATTAGTTATGACTCCTAGTCAAGTGTTGGACTGAGTCAGTGGCATGGTTGATTAGTTATGACTGCTAGTCAAGTGTTGGACTGAGTCTGTGGCATGGTTGATTAGTTATACTACTAGTCAAGTGTTGGACTGAGTCTGTAGCATGGTTGATTAGTTATGACTCCTAGTCAAGTGTTGGACTGAGTCAGTGGCATGGTTGATTAGTTATGACTGCTAGTCAAGTGTTGGACTGAGTCAGTGGCATGGTTGATTAGGTTCTTGACTATGTATCTGAGGGTACAGTGTACAATTTCAATGCTCTCCCTATCGTTGACATGCTTTCAGAACATATAATGAAATTTAAAGTAATATAATAATGAAATGTAATGTAACATAATGTACTGACTTGTAGTGAAGCTACAACAAGATCTTCTCTACCACAAGATCTTCCATTTTGTAATTGTATTACCAGTTTCGTGGGCAAGCTAAAAACCCATCTCTTTCCGCCATAGGTCAATATTCTGATTCTCTTGCCTCAGATCATGGACTTGCACTGTTTTGATCTTGCTTTCTCTTGCGGTCTTTGTAGTTTTTGTGGTCAGAATATTTGCATTTATTGTTGGGTGCATTGGCATCTGGTGATGCAGAGCCTGCTTGAGACGTCCCTGACACTGCATTAAATTCTAATTGATTGAGTGCTTGATTGATTGTATCACGACAGTATATACTATAGAAACAGCCGTTAAACTTAATTAGCTTTCACATTTGATAATCATTGATGTTAAATTTATATTGATTTAATTTAATATTAAGGTGCATGAAATAGGATTGCAAGAAGTAGCAAGAATTCAGCGGTTAATGAAGGAAATCATGGATGATTTGAACTTTGAGGGCAAGCTATCACATTTTATGCAGGTATAAATTTTAAGTCATTGTCAAAGAATCTTTGTATAGATTTATTCACAAACAGCAATCTATTAACTTATACTTAATGTACAGTAGATTTGGACAATTAGATTTTGACGGTATTTACGGACTTACAAGCAATTCGCGATGGAATGCTGTGCTTTCATACTTATTTTTGTGCTTATTCTAGCAAATATTGAGTGTATGAAATGAAAGTTATAAAATTCCAGTCATAGCTGAATATTTTCTAAAACCAGTACACGCTGATAGTACCATCATTAGGGATTCAGTTATGTTACTTTACTGATAAATTGTATATTGTTGCTATATTCTGCGGAGTAATGTTTTGTTTCCATGTACTTTGCTTTGCGATATATTCTTTAAATGGTAGTATGAGTAGGATTCGTTCCCTTACTTGTGCTTACTTGTAGTATGTAGTACTTGTCAACTTTTCTTTTATTGTTGTCTTTATGTGGTTAATGAAGGGAGGAGAGTTTTTGCTGGACATTCTTATTTAGTACTATTGAAATTACTACACATATGCCAGAAAGGGCATTCGGTTTATGAGCACCTAAGCTCCAGAAATTGCTACAAACTTTTCTAAAACGAATGGGAAAACTTTCCTGACCCTAGTCAAACAGGTAAGATGATGATGATGATGATGATGATGATGATGATGATGATTATAGAAATGAATACCTCCAATATAGTAACAACCGCTAACAATAACTCCTATTCTACGATTAGTTTTAATACTTATAACGGCTGTATCATAAATCTTCTTTTTGCTTTCATAAATCATCTTTCTCCTCGTCAGTCTGTATAATACAGTTGTGCTTACAGGTGTTTCTAACTGTATAGTCCTCTGTAGATGTCCCTAATGTCCCTTGCAGTGACGAGCCAGACGTTAAATTCTTGACTTACTAATTTTTCATTCCTTTATTCCCTTGATTTCACACATGACAACCGCATGTGATACATTCGGTTGTCATGTGTGTCCATGACATTGCCATGACGTCCCTGACATTACCTTATGGCGAGGAACCGGATGTTAAATTCCTTTTGATAGATTGATTGATACACAGTTTCCTTTCTCAATCGCTGTTTCAGTAGTTTTTGCTATTTCCTCTGAATCGGTTGACGCAGGTAAAAAAAAGTAAACACGCATTATAGTGAAATGATCAACTATGTTGATATCTATCACTTTTTATTACCACATGTTTAAACTGTTAGGCAATTTATTCCATTTTCGTGTAACCAGTCCAGTGAATGTCCGAGATTTTACTCTCAGATCAGCGCGGCTGGGATTCGAACCCACGAGGGTTAAACTCACCTCAGGATCTATCATTTAAAACTTCATGACGTTACCCCTACCTTTAGGTGCTAAAGAACGACGCGCGGTTCTACAACGACAGCATGGAGGAGATGCTGAGCGAGTACAGGCAGCTGATGAGGGACGTGATACTGCCTCAGCTGCCCAACCTCTTCAACAGCGTGCCGAGCACACCGCTAGACATCGTGGAGCTGCCTCAGAGCGGCCCCGGGGCTCAGTACATCCCGCCTTCTGTCGACGGGTCGAGACCAGGCCAGTTCCAGGTAGCGATTCTGACGTAATAATAGTAATAATGGTTGGTAATGATAATAATGATAATGATAATAATAACAATAATAATAATAGTAATAATTATAATAATACTGATAATAATAATAAGAAGCATATTTATAAAGCGCCGCTCTATGCTAAATGCAACAGTAGCACTGAATGGGCATGTCAAGTAGTCTGGTGGAGTAATGCCAAAATCGGTGTAGCAACTAGAACTCTGCAAATTTTGTGTGAGTACGCGTGACCAAGTGTTCTAAATCACTGAAATCATCACCATGTGGCTATAAGTCTCTTCACTGTCATATCTGCGTCAGTGGCCTCTTACGAACATTTTCAGTTGTCTGTAGGTTCAATTCTCTTTTTACGACGTACCTTTTTAATGTTTATCTTTTCCTCCTGCTGTCCTTAGGAGCTTCAAAGGTTTTACTATAGTTTGACTTTTGTGTTCTGTATACTTTATGTACAGGTTAGATTAAAATAGAAAAATCTCTATACTATAATGATTCTTGCACTGCTTTATATTTAATATATAAGTATATTTTATAAAGTTGTACAAGTATCAATGAAATGGACCTAAAAATCCAACATTTAAGTTATTGTTAAATAATAACAATTAATATTTTATTAATTGCTATTATTTTATAACTTATATGTTGAATTTCTAGGTCCATTTCATTTTTTGTACTTATGATGCTGTGGATTTGTTTTGTGTAATATGCTTTAATACTATGTCGGAGTAATAAAACTGTATTAATTGATTTGTCTCAAATTTTTTGTCCATATTGTAGCGCAAGCATTCAAACATAATGATTATCTCCATAATGTTTTTAAATGGTAGGTCAGCACGGAGGATTTCCCGAGATTTTCCATGATGGCTCTTCTGCTGCACGAAGGAATGCCTGGCCACCACTTCCAGCACTCCACCGCCATGGAGCGAAATCTTCCAGATTTCCGCAAGACGCGCGACTACCGGCGGATCTTCGGCGCGCCGCTGCTGTTCCCGGTGTTCACTGCGTATGACGAGGGGTGGGCTCTCTACTCTGAGTACCTGGGCGAAGAGATGGGCGTGTACAGGGACTGCTTCGAGCTGTTCGGGCGCTACTCGGAGGAGATGGTACGAGCGGTACGGCTGGTCGTCGACACGGGGCTACATCTCTACAACTGGTCGTACGACGACGCCGTGTCGTACATGACGGAGAACACGTGCCTCAGTAACTCTGATATACTGAGCGAGGTGAACAGGTATATAACATGGCCCGGGCAGGCCTGTGCGTATAAGATAGGCGAGATAAAGATGAAAGAGCTCCGGCGATTGGCTGAGACACGCCTGGGCGAGTCGTTCAACGTTAAGGATTTTCACGACGTGGTGCTTGGTCTGGGAGCCGTTCCCCTTCTGGTGCTTGAAGCCGAGGTGAATGATTGGATACAGCGAGTGTTAGCGTCTGATAGCTCTAGTGAGGCTAGCAATGAGTAGCAATAGTGGTAGCTTTAGTAATAGCATCTAATAGCTTTAATGATAAAAAGCTCTGATAATTTTGGTTAATTTTATGGTTAGCAATAGTTTACCGGCATTGATGATTGTGTTGTTTTCTATCTATCCTCTATCTGATGAAATTATCCGAGATGCAATGATTGGCTGTTTTAATTAATAGAAGCATTTGAGCATTATGAGGCTTGTAGCAATGCTATCTGCTGGTTTTGATAGTAATGATAGCATATGAGCCTTGTGGTATTTTTATCTGCTAGTGTTGATATTTATTATAATGAGGCTTGTAGCAATGCTATCTGCTAGTGGTGTTAGCAACTAACAAAATCTGATGACATTATTGAAGAAAGATTGTCAAAGCACTGGTATTGTACGATAGAAATGAATGGCTTTAATTAATTAATCATATTATAAATCTTAAGTTACTATGTTCCAGTATTTTTGCGCACAGTTTTTTTAGGTTTTTATTTTGTATGCTGTATGATTTTTTTTTCCAATTTAGTTAATGAAAAATATGGCCTCGATCATCAAGGTATGATAAACTGTTATTGTCCAGTTTTCTTTTACTATGAATTTTAGGTCGGCCATTACGACTACAAAATTTTCGAAAGGAAATTTAAGTGATATATACTAATACTGGCTTTCAAGGTTTGCATACTAAACTATAATACATGTATACTTTCCTTCTGTTGTTATTAATTTGCATATGCTTCATATGGTTAGACTTTAGAATAAATTACTATTGGAATAGTCTGATTTAATGATTTGACAAGTTTACACGAGTGAAAACATAAAGTATGGCTACAAAAGAAACAATAAATTAGAGTGCTACTGTCGTCCTTGACAATACAGAGCACTATTGAGCCAAACCCAAGCATTCTAGCGAAATCAAAATGGTTCAAAAACGATCGTAATTCATAATCTTTAGTCTAATTAGAGCATCTTTAGGCATTCAACTGGGCGCAAGATAGCCGGTTTACAACCACTGAATGTTTTTCGAATAATTAACTGCTTTTATTTTTTATATACGAGTGCGTTAAGTTGATGACGTGATGTTTGCCTTACAAGAGCTCAATTTCTTGTTCAGGTTAATTCCTTCAGAAGTCATTCGGACGTTTTTCTTTGTCGAGTTTGCCTTGGTGTCTACAGTAATTCATCTAAGTTGCATTAGAATGACTTAGTTACTGCATGTAAATACTTTCCTTGCTGCTACATCTCAGTTCTACCTATACGGACCACTCTAAAAATATGTCATTGAATTGTAACGGCTAAATGTGATTATTGAACTTTGTGTTGTAAGATTTCTCATTAAATAGTCAATTTCTTTATACGGAACATTATTTTTCTTGTTATTTTAAAATCTAGAGTAGGTATCCCATACCCTCTATAGCGCTGTTTATTTATTTTCAGACATTAATATATATTATTACTCAAATCATAATAATAATAATAGTAAACACATTATAGTGAAATGATAGTCTGAGATGATATCTATCACTTTTAGCATTGCAGATTTCACTAGGCAATTTAGCCAATTATTCATTGTGCAAGTGCGTTAGTGAACACCATCAAATTTGAAATGACTGTTTCTGAGGTCCTGAGATCTATTCCCGATAGAGCTATGATCGGATAGTAAAATATATGACATTCGCGGGACTGCGAATTTCATGACTTTACCTAACGCACGTACACCCTAAGGTATTTTAGAAATTTTAGTTGCCAGAATAGTGCTAGTTAGTGATCTAAGGAGTGTTCTTATGGAGCGAGGAAGCAGAGTTCGAGTATAAATATGTACCGTGAGCCTGCAACTTGGCAGTGCACTGAACAGAGAGTGCTAGTTGAGTGCTTTAGAGCTGACGTTGAACAGGGCTTGTAAGTCGTAAGGTTTATTTGAGTTACGGAGGGGAAGAAATTTAATCTTTGAATAATTGTTTTGTTTGCTGTAGTTGAGTATAGGCATAAATGTATATGAAACTATATGTGAAACTATAGGCAAGTCAACAAGTAAAAAACCAGAAAAGCTCATGACAAAAGCCAAGTTTAACGTCAGTTTCCTGCTCGCAAAATATGTCAGTGACAGATAGAGCGCTAGATTTGAACCTTGCACCTACCGATCCGCTGTCGAACAATTTGCCAACAAGCCACTAGCTCAGCCCGGTTAAGCATTTAACATAGCTTAACAGCTAGAGTGCTTCTGTCGTCCATGACAATGTGGTGCACTATTCAGACAAATCCAAGCCAGGGAACAAAATGAAGCCAAATTCAAGAATACCAGTTCAAAGATAAAGGGAATTAAAGAAAAGGAGGTTTACTGGTTGCAACTCATGGACATTGGATGAAAAAAAGAGATGAAAATGTTCTGTAGATCTGCCTATGGAACTGCTCAAAGGAAAGCAAAGGTCGATGTGATTCAAAGAAGATTTCCAAAGGATGGATGGAAAAGAATTCCAGATTAGCTGTGTGTAGCATGCTCGAAAGAACGATTAGATATCTTAGAGTAGGAAGGCATGTTAGGTCAAAAGAGTTATAATTCAAAAGACCTCAATGAGTAACACTCTGCAATAATAATAACAACAATTAGAGTGCTACAGTCATCAATGACAACATCGAGCACTATTGAGACAAAATCAAGCCGGCGAGCAAAAAAAAGAAGGTCCAAAAACGGTGCAAATTCCAAAATCCAGAAAATCAGTCCAAAGTATCACTTTAATCAAGTAAGTCATGCAACTTTGCACAGTGGAACGTGGTTCCACAAATGAATGTGATGCATCGATCAATCATAAAGTATTGCCCGAATCTAATTCAAGGAAATTGAAGAGTCCCACTACTGCGACTCTCTTATTTAATAAACTACCCAAGTAATTTACGCTTGGCCTCGTCATTTATAGACAACTCTTTTAATTAAGTAAGGCTTAGGCTTATATATTAGCTTATTATGTGTAGGCCTAAGTTTAGTATTACACACTAGACATACTATCTTCTAAATCTGAGTTGCAAAATTCATATGCTACACTAGTATTTAACGCATATTTTGTATAGATTAAGACACCACCCCATGTTCTATGGTAGATCATAGAAATTACTAGTTTACTAGATCTAGATCAAATTTAATTTAGCCTTGAACGCTACCAACTCTTAAATTTGTATTCATATTGTCAAGTATGTTAGATTGCCTGCCGCTGCTGATACTTAAGAGTAATTTTTGATAAATACAATAATTTGTATGGTTTCTTGGAATACAGCGATTTTCGAGCCCAAGTTACCGTAAATAGATTTTTAGGCCTAACTTGTTTATCCATTTTTAGACCTTTGTGGCAGTCGTGATAATGCAAATGGCGGCTGTTGTTGTTGATTATGTAGAGGAGACTTACCGAAAGTGACATAAAATTGTCCGATTAATCGGTCTGCTCAAATGCCTATCTGGATATAAATATTACGAATAACCGAAAAGACTTTTACAGTATCTGTGTAATGTTCGTCTAACTCGGTGCGTATGCATTTAAACTGGATTATCTCAATTCAATGAACGAAATACTTTGCTTTATTTTGCAATTTTGAACATATTTAGGCAGGATGTAATCGTCATTATGTAAGACCTTGCACAGTGTTGTATTTTCTCATACTAGCCAAATATTCTAATTGAAAAAATTAATCGATATTTATAGCATTACGAAGCTTCATGCCTTTTTGAAACTAGTGTTTCCAATGTTTTATTTTATGCCTTCATTTTTAAGTTATTGAGATTAAATAAAATGTTCAATTTTCTACGATAGTAGAGTTGCAAATGTGTACAAATGTTGTTTATAACGGCCAGCCGGTGTCATATAACTTTTTCAATTAATTTGATACTCTGCTTTCCTTGTTATCTTTTTTTATGAAAATGCTATGAATGAAGTCATGCATGATGTATCTCTTGACGAATTTGCTACTAATGCTTTTCTACATCCATTTAGCTGTCTGCTGGGGTGCAATGTTGTTAAAGTGGAGGTGGGAATGCAGAGGATCATTCCCCTAGCTTTTCACTTTTCTGAGGTGCCTTCCCCTACTAGGGGCCCATATTAGATATTATGAGACCTGTAAATACATTATAGTGGCCCAACAAATTCCTACTGTTCCCCTAGCTCTCAATACCCACTTTAGCCACTGTGAATAGCGCAATGATCAGTTTCGTGGTACTTGTACGATACCTATGCAAAACCCCGTTTTTGCATTTATGAGACCCCTATGACATATACTGTGTAAATCAATAGTGACCTGGAAAGATACGGAGGTCTCATCCCCAGTATGCATACTGGTCTGGCATGTATTGAAAGGTGCTTCTCAGGTCATGGTTAGAATCCAGTAAAGTTATACAAACGTTTTTTATTGCTTTTTAAGAAAGAACTGGACATTTAAAATTGATGTAGATTCGAAATTACTATGATTTATTCAAATTATTCTAAGTGAAATGGAGTGTTGGAATACTGATTCTCTCTTTTAGTGCACTGCCTATTGGCAGGTCCATGGTATATAATGCCTTCACTCTTCTCTGTCTTCCGCTTTCCTCTTCATGTCTGCATATGAGTGGATCTTTAAATCATCTAACATTCCTAACCTTTTCCTTCCTCTGCTGGAGCTATTTCCCTCCATTCTGCCTTGTATGACCTCTTTTAGAAGGCAGAATGAAGGAAATACTAATTGTTTAAATCATAATTATTTTGTTTTTACATCCAGGCCCTGATAATGGGTGAGACATCAATAGGTTGCGGTGTAGAGGATGAGTTTACTGATTTGGTTCTAACGTGCAGAGAGGATTTTGATAATCCATACATTAATATCTATTTAGAATCACTCTGTCTTCAAATTCAACATATTGTTTCATGTAAGTAAGCCAAATTTTAAACTTTGTAGAAATATTTCTGTTGTACTATAAAATTAAAATATAAAATAATTAGTAAACTAGTTGCGTAATTAATAGAGCACGGCTGATACAGCATTGTAAAGTTTAATTGTAGCTCTGCACTTGAAAAATCAATGAATGTGGGCAATATATAAATAGTAACTACTTTTTAACTTAAAAACTGTGATACTGGGTGGTATAAACTACTTTATAAGTTAGAAATCAGTAATACTGAGTCGTATAAGCAACTTTGTTACTTAAAATCCTGTGATAGTGGTACTGCATAGTATATAACTACATTGTAAACCTGTGATACTGGCGTTAAAATCAACGATACTATGCTGAAAAACTATGATCTAAGGATATTGTTTTAACTTATTGAAGGACTGTTAAGTTTATTGTCTGGTTACCAAATTTACTTACTATTGAACACAAAGAATTGGCCTTTGCATTTTGTATGTGATAAATTTGGCATATTTTACCAAATATTGATTATATAATTAAATAATTTACTAGAGTCACTGCAAAATACTGAAATTCAAATTCTAGTTTGACTGAGAAATATTAACTCTATTTATTCTCAAATATTCTTGTGAAAATTTGTTTTTATGTAAAATATATTGTAATGATATTTTAGGTTCTTTAGTCTCTCTTTTACTTACAGCATTGATCAGCTAAATGGGGTACTGTTACCTTCATTGATAAAGTCCACCATATGCGGTCTTATGGTGGCATATGTTTGGTTTTTGGTAAACTTTTATTGCATCAAAAATGATAAAATTTAAACTTTAGTTGTCGAGGATAGCATCTAATCATAATATCACTGCTCTAATGGCCATGCAGGTGACAATGTGCCGACTGTCCATAAGGTTGAGCCGTGGAACAGCATTCGTGTGACTCTAAAGATCAGCAGCCAGGCGGCTCAGCGATTACAAGAGCTCGCGGCTCAGGGCGATGCGGCTCTAGCCGCCCTGGGAATACTCTCACTGCAACTGCAAGATGATCGCGTCGTTGTTCAATCTAGAAATCCTGAAATTGAGCTCCCGGACCATACCGCTCGGTCTGCCAGCTCTTCTGAATCTATTCCTACCAGCAGTGTGATATCCACTCACACTTTAGAAGTGTCAAGTTGTGAAACGACTCCGATAAAGATGGCAAGAATGGAGTTTCTTGATTCAGAGAGATCGATGAGTAGACAAGTATCGGATGTTTCGTCATATTTACCGTCTAGGTCTCATTTTTTGCCCAATCAGCCGGAAATGAAATCATATATATTCCCCGGTTTAAACGATCCTATGGAAGAAGGATTACGTAGAATGCATACTGCGGCTGGAGATGGATATTTAGCACCGGCTTTGAGCAGTCAATCGTCTCAGCACTGGAATTATGCATATCCTGCAGGAGCTGGAGCTCAGTCTGGATATAATTCTGGCTTAATCTCGGCGTATTCGCAGCACAGTGCGAACTATAACTCGATGCAGTGTAATGTCAACTTTGACTCGATGCAACCTGGCTACAATACCAACTTTAGCTTAATGAATCAGCGGAGAACTGAAAGTTCAGTGTGTCAGCCATTTTCTAATGCCGATGCCAATATGTGGCAAACTCGATGCCAAAATTCAGTAGAAGAATTAATGGAATTTGAGAGGTGCAAACAACTGAATTACAACGATGTTCTTTCCACTCAGGAAGTTTCTCCTAAAAAGAGAAAAAGAGCAAAGAAGACTAAAGATTCTCCAGATGTTGCCTCAAATAATCCGAGTATTCTTAATAAAACTTCCGGCTATGATATGAATACCGTTTTAGATCGTTCTAATGCAGAAACTTCTGCAAGTTGTTCAACTCCGATTTCTGTACTTAATAGAACGAGAGTATTAAATCTTGAGACTGTTGGGAGTTCTGCCGGTGCTGGAAAGTCTGGGAGTCTATTTACTGCTGATTCCAGTTTGTTAAGTGGCAACGCAACCAATATCAATCAGAGATACTGGCAGCAGATTGAGAGAGAATGTTTTTCTACAGCACCGGAATCCAGAACAATTAAAAATCTCATACATTCTCCTGCGAGTACAAAAGTAATTTCCGGGAATGAAAATCTTGCCTGTTGTAGCGACAATATGAATTCTACTTCCGCTCATACTGGGATTTCAATGCGGGTGGATTCATCCAGTTTGACGTCTTCACATGTTTCAAATCCTTCGTCGAGACGTGTTAATACTACTATATGTGGTGCTGCTCCGTGTTCTGGTAGCCTTACTTCAATATGCAGTACAACATTGTCCAATTTATCGCAGGAAGGTGTGGCAGCCGGGCACACCTTGATGTTATCATCAGTCACTTCCAGGCCCACATTCACTTCATCCAAGAAAGTTGTAGAGCACGCTCTTAGTGCTCTATTCGATGACGATGAAGATGAGGAGACTATGAAGTTAGATTTTGATATTATGCTGTCGAACGATAAGTCTGCGTTCTCAGATAAGTCGAGCAATGCTAATATTGAGACGCGAACAAAGTCAACAAAGAGCAATAAAAATTCAAAGTCAGTTGATTTTTCAAATCCTGGTGCCATATGCAATGCCGCTGTCAGTTCAAATCTACTTTCTGGTTTAAATTCGCATACTGACGCAGAAAGCGTGAGCGCAACGGTGAATGAAAGTAGAAATCTGCAGCAAGGTTCGGCAGTCCTAAGCAATTTACAGAACCGAGGAGAGAAGAAATGTGAAATGAACGATACTGCTGAATGTCAGCTAGTAGATTCTGAAAAACTCTCTCATCGGGTGCTTGCTGGTAGAAGCAGCGAACTGTTAATAAGAAATCCAAATGTTATTACAAGGAATGAATCAGTGAATACTGTTCAGGAGTTCAGAGGTCATGAAAACACCGATTCTCATGTTTTAATGTCGAACAGATCAGTGTGTAAGTGCTTTTAAACTACCTTCTCTTAAAATTTATCTGCTACTTAATGGCTTGATATTAACATTGTTCTAAAATAAGAAAACTGAATTTTATAAGTATAAACTTATTACGTAGCAGTGTAAGCTTACTTTATGAAAGTTTTAATAACTTATCATAAAGTTGATCCTTGTAGAATGGTGCAATATTTAGAGCCGATTGGAGCGTAGAATCCTGGTTTTTTGCAGATTCTGATTTTGTTGTATAATTAATTTATAGTAATAATAATTATTAATAATAGTTTAACGTCCGTTTCCTCATGCAAGGATGATGTTAGGGTGTCCCCCAATCAATGTGACTACAAGTTGATTCCCCAAAATGATATGAAAAAGCATGTGCTGAAGAGAAAGAAAAGGATACTAAACGGTGCCAGACCGGTGATCAAAAAACAGTCATGCAAGATGAAAAAAATATATGGTGGGAAAAATATATTAACATATGGTAGTGAAAGCGATATAAATCCTCAGTCATGGGGATCATTCCAAAGTAATATGTGTTTAGCCTTTATTAGCTAGGTTGTAATGTGTGTTTAGCCTTTATTAGCTAGGTTGTAATGTGTGTTTAGCCTTTATTAACTAGGTTGTAATGTGTGTTTAGCCTTTATTAGCTAGGTTGTAATGTGTGTTTAGCCTTTATTAGCTAGGTTGTATTGTGTGTTTAGCCTTTATTAGCTAGGTTGTAATGTGTGTTTAGCCTTTATTAACTAGGTTGTAATGTGTGTTTAGCCTTTATTGGCTAGGTTGTAATATATTTACCTATATATTTAGCTAGGTTGTAATATATTTACCTTTGAGGATCAGACGTGCAAGGCATCACGTCAAGATGACTACTCGAGCTACCATCACAGAGTTATAGGCAACAGTTAGTTAAGCTGTAAAACTAGGAGAAAGCAAATAGAGAGTCTTTGTGCAAAACTGTTAGAAAAGCAAAACCTTAACCTTTCCTCCTTTTTATGCGTTGCTGGACTATAACCTTACACATGTACTTTCTTTATACTTCTGTGACTGTGTTTTATCAAGCTTTCACATATGGCTGCTAGAGCTTCACTCTTTCTAATATTCAATATTTCTTGCTTAAATGATTTATATATATGTTGATGGTAGTACTCTACTTTTACCAATCAGATGAAAAATTTTCAAAGTATAAATCTAGGGATATATTCAAAGCTTTAGTTGCTTGATCAGATTAGGTCTTTGTTACTTCACTTAACTAATTTCTAGATCTCTCTCTGTTAATGCACTGCCTACTGGCAGGTCCATGGTATGTAACGCCTCCACTTTTCTGTGTCTTCCGCTTTCCTCTTCATTTCCACAAATGAGTGGGTCATTAAATCATCTAACATACCTAATCTCGTCCTGCCTCTGCCGCTTTTTCCTTCCTCTTTTCCTTTTTTCCTTTTTCCTTCTCGAGATCATCAGTATATTAAATTCTCTCATTTCGATTATTTCTAACAACTTACACTTGTTCTGTAATTAAAAACTGTTATTTTTCAGATTTTCAATCCGAGAGTGAATTGCGGGGACTATCTAGTAGCCTGCCTGCGTATCAGCGCTATGACAGTGTGGATGATGGAGAATTTCCTGACGATCTGGAAGGAATTCATAGCAGCGACCTTCTGGATTTTGACGATTCTCTTGTTGACGAGGAGTACCATACAGTTAGTGTCAACTCAGCGATAAGTGCATCTGACTTTCTGCCTTCCTCCTCAGTCCAGAAATCACCGGCTCAAGTTTCTAATCGCCTGCGACGAATCAAATCCTCGAGAGGGACGATCGTTGATGGTGCTTCTTTGATCAGCACTGGTGCTAAGACAGGAACTTCGAGTGAAAATAATTCATCTGGTCACGCGTCTATCTGCCAGGCTGAGATCCTGAGTGCTTCCTCCAGTGCGTCCAGCCCCCTGACAGAAATCAGTACGCTCAAATCCCGTCAACAGCACTTAAACATGATGACTGTCAGCGGAGATTCAGCTCAGCTGTTGACGGACACAGATGCGAGTGCACAGTTGATGGTGCAGCCCGGCGCATGTTCCTCAGTGGAGTCTGAACATTGTAGGTCCTCTCTAGCCGATAGCGGCGTAGCGTCCAACACTTCACTTAGCGTTGGCTCGGACACGTCTGAATCGGAGAAAACTCCGATCAGTGAGCCAGCGTCTACTCTCTCATCTTCTGAATGCTGTTTAACGTCGGTGCCGTATTCAGAGGCTGACATCGGTTCATTGTCTGATAGGTCAACAAAGTGCGTGGATAGTGTAGTGGTTTGCTACCAGTCTTCTGGTTCGTTGGATGCTACGTTCAGCACAACAGCCAGTTTAGCGACAGGATCAAGTTTTCGAAGCTTGGAAATGGTTAATAATTTGTGCAGTAGTGACAGTTTAATTGATTGGAATAATTCTGCTGTAACTGATAACGGCAATAATGTTTTGGACAATAGAACTGTATCAAGTGCTTCTAAATCCATTGCACTAAATTCTCGAAAGAGGAGAAATTGCTCCAAGGACAAACTAAATGTTTTGCCCGGAAACTTAATCAGCCTTCCAGTGTCTTCCTCCAATGTTTTGCAGACAGGTGTTGAAATTCTAACTAGTCGTAAATCTGGTATAAAGAGTTTTACGTCGAATACTTTCAACAGCTCGATGAATGTCGTCAACTCCAACTCGCTCGACTCCATTACAGGATCTGTGAGTAGCCAGTTGCAAATAATCTCGCCTACATTTCCTCAGTTACTGAGCGAAAGTGTTCAGCGTGCAATGTTAGGTGCCGCCTCGGGAAGCTGTGACGAAGATAATGACGCAAGCTCTGATATTAGCAACTATGCGCACAGCTACGCCAAGGCTAATACATTACAGGTCAGACTAGCTAAAGGTAAAGCTATAAAGAAATCAAATAAATGTCTGTCTGAAACAAATTGTGAGTTAGAGAATGAGAAAGAGTCGGAAGTTAGTACAGAGAATTGCTCCTCTGTTGTCATAGCTGGGAGTCCAAGTAATGTAACGTTCAATGAACAAGCATCAACTAATAACTCTTGTGCCACTAATGTTAGTGATCCTCACTGGGCCTCAGCCAATGACTCTATGACGATTGAACGTGCCTTGGAGCAACATGCTGCCACGAGTCAATCTGTGATTAGACTCTCAAGGACTCCGGCAAAGCAGCGTCCGTCAGGCGATTTGAACCAACCTGACGATGGCAGCGACAAGAATTGTTCTGATGCTACTCAGGTTCTTCATGTGCAGAGAAATGCAGCCGAAGGTCTTCGTACGGGTTGTCACATTGATGCTGAAAAGTATAAGACTGTTAAAAATGGTAAAGGCTGTCGTCAGACATTTCCTAGAAATAACTTGAAAATTCAAAACGCTACAAGGGGCTTTGCTTCTGGGCCGTTAAATTTAAATCCAAAGAACGAATCCTTATCTGTAAATATACATAGATCTGAACATGTAAAGAATGGCTTACTTCCGGTACATACAGCGAAGTACTGCGATAGCGAGTCCTTATTGAATGAAAAGAATTTAAGTTTTAAAAATACTTGTAATCAAAGCAAAAACCCTGATGCATTATTGTCGATAGATCATGGTGGAACAGCGGACCCCAACACGTTTAATAAAGATAAAGTAAATTCATGCTTTATTGAAGATTTCAATGCGAAGCAGCCGTCATCTTCTTCAAGTGAGTCTACAGGCGCTGCTGATATGTTGACTGTAGGTGCAGATAATCCTCGCACTGAGTCTGTATGTAGTGATAATGTAGAAGCTGGCTTGGATGGTCGCACATCTTTACATGACGTGAACTCCTTCAGTACAAAGTCTTCGGCGGGATCCGATGAAGCAAAAGTTTCTGTAGCTGTTGCTTCCCTTAAGGCTAAGCTTGCTCATGGTTTGAAATTGATATCCGACTCTACAACTGCGGACAATACTTTACCTTCAATTAGAAATAACAGGACCGTGCGTATAGCCGTAGATAATGACGAACTGCCTAGGAGTAAATCGATCACAGCGATCAGTAGTGAACGTTTGATCAACGGTGAGTACGGATTAGAGTGTAATTCTGCATCTCCGTCGTGTACTGAGAATGAAATAGAATTACCTGTGCTTATTAACAAAGCCATTTCAAACCAGAAGAAGTATTCCGACGATTCCTCTACAATGGAAAATGAAGACTCAGCCACCCAGAGCAATGTCCAGGAACCTCTGCAGGCTGGGTGCACGTAGCCTCAAGGTATGTGTTGTGAAATAAGTGAATTTAAACTCTAGAATAAATAATTTTAATGTAAATTAAAATTATTTACATTTTAAACTAGTCGACGGTTCTAATCTATTCGGATTCTCTTTGACATCGGCCTGTGTGAGTCAGAAATGATATCTTACTTGTTACTTTATATAATAAGGATATATATTCTTTAATCGGGTGAGAATTCAAGAACTCAAAAGTCACAAAATCTAATTACTCTTAATTACACTTCATTAAATGATTTATAATGTCTCTTGTTGTCAATCATTAGTCTTGTTGTCATCATTAGTCTTGTTGTCAATCATTAGTCTTGTTGTCAATCATTAGTCTTGTTGTCAATCATTAGTCTTGTTGTCAATCATTAGTCTTGTTGTCAATCATTAGTCTTGTTGTCAATCATTAGTCTTGTTGTCAATCATTAGTCTTGTTGTCAATCATTAGTCTTGTTGTCAATCATTAGTCTTGTTGTCATGAAATGAAGTTAACTATTTTGTTCTTCCAGTCAGCTCGATGTTCCTGTATTTCCGGTTGATAAGCACTGACGTTTCTGCAATTTTCACTGCAATCACTGTTTGTAATTCTTTGCTTCCTGTTCATCCTTACCTGTCTCACTCTTCCATCTCTGTGGAATGTTTTACAAGCTTTATT
The DNA here is from genome assembly GCA_905160935.1 of Enchytraeus crypticus. Classification (NCBI taxonomy): domain Eukaryota; kingdom Metazoa; phylum Annelida; class Clitellata; order Enchytraeida; family Enchytraeidae; genus Enchytraeus; species Enchytraeus crypticus. The sequence continues at coordinate 1,054,822 of CAJHZI010000713.1, forward strand.
TTTCCAACACATTTTTACCAGTTAATTATTCATTCGGACTATTATTTGGTAGCCAGGCCAGCACTGTGTAGGATCTCATTTTTCTTTAACATTTTTTTGCAAATTATTTCGAAACTATCTGTATAATAACATGGATGACGTCCCTGATATCATCCTTGCATGAGGAAACGGACGTTAAACCTTTACTATTATTATTATTATTATTGATATGCGACACGTGTATGCATAAACTACCGATATGTATTTGGTTATAATGATTTGTGTGGCAGGGTCGTCCATGACAACATATCTTTTCGAAGAAACTACTATTTAACCTACCTACTATTTTATTATTATTATTTATTATTATATCTTATTGTTTTATTATCCCAGGTTTACAAGCCAGGCTGCTGGTTTGAAAAATGTATTTAAAGAAAACATTGTGCTGAATCGCCACACATATGTTCTAGGTCTTTCAGTTTAAAAGAAATATTTAAATGAATAATTAAAATATTTAAATAATAAAAATAAAGATTACATTGAATAATTCAAATTTAAAATTAATAAAAAGAATTATTTTATTAAAAGAATTAGTAATAAAAAGTGTGATACAGTGGAGAAAGTAAGTGAGATGCTAGAAGCTGTGAGAGAGGCTTTAGGAGGAGCAGGGTTGAGGGAGAATAAGAAAAACGGAGTAATTGTAGAGTGGATGGAAGGGTGAGGGTATAAACGGAGATAGAGTAATAAGTCAGGAGGTGGAGCTAAAGCTGTAAAGCCGATGTTAACTTCAATTTCATCTCTTGAAAGCGATATCAGTGACGGGCGAGCCAGGATTTTAAGTTTTTAACCCTGCACATACTGATCAGCTGTCGGATATCTTACCGACCTAGCCACTGTCTCCAACCAGGAAGGTCTGTCAAGAAGGTAACAGACTTAAGTACTTAGGATCTAAAATAGAAGAGGATGTAGCGTTGGAAAAGGAGGTAGGATCTAGTCTGCTCTCTCAGAGCTATTTTATGAAATCTAACCACTAACCCACACGCATTGTTACTGTTACAGATATTGTTGAGGCTATTATCTTATTTATCTTAAAATATCAAAATATCTGATCTTAAAATATCTTATTTATCTATAAAATTTATTTATATAAATATATATATATATATATATATATATATATATATATATTTAAATAAATAAATTTATATATAATATATAAATCATCATCATCATCCTCTCTATATTATTTATATATAATATATAAATAAGATGTATAAAATATATATATTTTTAAAAAATATAAATATATATATATAAATATTTATTTATCTTAAAATATCTTATTTGCATTGGTGCGCAGGTGCCTACGACCGTTGCTGATGATTGAGAGAACATGTTGTTGTTGTTGCTACACCAGAAAGTCAGCTACCTGCATCCTGCTGAGGAAGTGATCGTTTAGCGTTATACCACTCAGGATATCTCGTACACTCTGTTATAGACTCCTGCTGCGCTAGATCTGTTCATATTTCTGACTGTTGCTTTGTGATACGTGTAAATTATTTATATATTATATCAACATTATAATTCTTTTTGCATGTAATATTCAACCATAGCGCCGCTAATGGAAACGTAGTTGTAATTTATACGCGAGGTAAGAATGAGAAATATTCTAAGGGTTTCTAACAAATCCATGTTGTTATATGATTTTTATTGTTATTACTTATAAAAATGCTCCAACACTAAGCTAATCGTAGCATATTTTTCTGTACTAATAGATTATTGGAAGTCAGTCTGACCGTCTGTGTAATATAATATAATTTATCGATGTTATATAATCATAGATGTTATATGATGCAAATTATTATTATAATGATTGTATTTGTGAATTTTTTTAATGTCCAGTGAAATGAACAAATCAAAAGAGTTTGAATTGTTCATCTCAGTTTTTAAAGTTTGCTTTCTCTCCATTTGTTTCTGATGCGGATAATGTTCAAACAGCAACTAGATGCAGAAAAGTTAAAGATATTAGCTATAGCTGCACCTCCTTGCTCTTTTTTGTTTCTATTTTGTACTGAATTGACATCCCAGCAAAGGATATATTGTACATGTGTGGTATGTTCACCTACGTGGGCTTTATGCTAATATATACATGTGTGAATGTATACATGAGTGATATGTGTTTATGTGCGCATATGTGGTATGCTAATAAAGCTGGTAAAGCTAATGTTAACGTCAGTTTCCTCACTCGAAAGCGATGTCAGTGACATATACATATATGTATGTGTGCACAAACACACATAATAATTCCTTTTAAAAATAATTTATAATAATTTAAACTAATAATCCATGCATACATGAGTGGCATGCTAGTATATGTGTGTAACTGCATATGTGTGACATACTGATATACGAGTGCACAGCACATGTGTGCCATGCTAAGATATGTGTGCATGTGTGCACAGGCAAACGTGTACCAAACAAAGATACGTGTGCATGCGTGCACAAGCACATGTGTGCCATGCTAAGATACGTGTGCATGTGTACACAAGCACATGTGTGCCATGCTAAGATGCATGTTCATGTGTGCCATGCTAAGATACGTGTTCATGTGGGCACAAGCACATGTGTGCCATGTTAAGATACGTGTGCATGAGTGCACAAGCACATATGTGCCATGCTAAGATACATGTGCATGCGTGCACAAGCACATGTGTGCCATGTTAAGATACATGTGCATATGTGCACAAGCACATGTGTGCCATGCTAACATATGTGTGCACAAGCATATGTGTGCACAAGCACATGTGTGCATGCGTGCACAAGCACGTGTGTGGCATGTCAATATGTATGTGTGGTTGTATGACATACTAATATATCTACGTACATGTTTGACACATGTGTGCATGTGCATATGTGTATACGTACACACATTTACTCATGCACAACACCTGTGTACACATGCACGAATGTGTGCTGGCACACATATGTAAGCAGGTAACTCTTGGATGAATACTTGTTTCTACTGTTTCATAAATGGAATATTTTGCTATTTATTCATCTAATTCATCTTCACATGCCAGTATATTAGTTGTTGATAAATTATAATCTATGTGTCTTACCCCTTTTGATGACCAAATGTAATCCATATTTATGCAAGTTTGCCTGTACAGTTAGAGGCCAAGGGTTCTAAAGTCAGGCGAATTGACTCATATTGTAAGGGAACAGACAATAATAATTATAAAAAAGGTCTAATGTCCGTTACCTCATACATGGATGATGTCAGGGACGTCCCTTATCACATGTCAAAACAAATCGATTCACCCCAAACGATCTGAAAAAACATGTGCTTAAGTGAGCGGACGTGTTTAATTAACAGTTAAATGCTCTATAGCGTTTTAACTCAGAAACTGTTTTTGGCCAGCTTGTCAATACTGTAGTGTCATTCTAATAATTTTTAGCGCCTTTCAGTAATAGTGCCTTCGGGCTGTGTAAATGATAATTTTGCGTTAGTTGTTTGTCCTGAATATTACTATTTAATGTTATTATTAATTAACGGAATGCTATTATTCTGAAAGAATTCCTAGAAATCGTTTAAACGTATCCCCATCAGTATAAGCATTGATATGCAAAAGGTCTATAATAAATTTCCATTTGATTTGTGAGTTCGCAATATCACAGTCACGAATTATCTGGAATGCTAACCCTGTAGTTCATCGTACTTCATCGTTTAACATTACCTTCTCTAAAGCTTGCTCTACATTGATCCATCACTATATCGCTCAAAAGTAATGCTTGTAATTAAAACTTTGCTATTCGTAGATTATCTTTTAAGGTAAATCGATATTAATTTTAGATGCTTTTGATAGACAGCAAATTGTGTGGATTTTATTGAATCACAAAACATTTGATTTCTTGGATTTGATATCTAGCTCTAGAAATCACAGGCAGCAGTTTGTTTTGGTTAGTTGGTAGATTAAGAATTTTAATATATGTGCAACTTTTTGTCGAACAACTATGTATGTAGATAACATATTGTAGCTAAGCTTTTCCAATGTAGAGTAATTAATGGTATTCTTCTACTGACAGAGGAACTAACTGGACTGGTCATGTAATGAGAGGGGATGGTTTGCGGAAAGAAGTAATTGAGGGAAGAATGGAATGTAAAAAGGTTAGAGGAAGGCCGAGACTTGGGATGTTGGATGATATGATAACTACTTCATATGTTTATATGAAGAGAAAGGCAGAGGATAGATATATGTGGATGAGTCATATGCCATGGCCCTGCCAATAGGCAGTGCACTGAGAGAGAGAGAGGGAGATTCTTCTTTTATTAATCTAAATAACTAAATGCTATTTAAATAAGGTAATGAATTTTTAATTGGTTCTTCCTCAGGTCTAGGGGATCAATTTCCGGTAGAGCTGATCAGAGAGTATAATCTCAAACATTCACAGGACTGACAACATGGATCATTGGTCAAACTGCCCAATGGTTAAACGTGTGCTATATGATAGTGAGAGATGTCATCATTCATCACAGGTGATCAATTCACTATAATGTGTGTTTAACTTCTAACTCCTTGACAAGAAATGTCAGCAATACGGCTGGGTTCATGATGAACAGCAACAACAGTGAGATGTGGGTGTATGCTATGTTATTGAGGTTATTATTTGCCTTTTTATAACTACTGTTCTGTTCAGTTCGCTGTTGCTAAATTTAACTCTAAGGGAGTTGAATTGGGAGATGTAATTCATTATGACTATGTTGAATCTTTCCTTTTTAACTAATTGAAAATTGTTTTAGACTTCTTCGTAACTCTCGACGACTTGGTTGCTTACATGTGTCATTGATCCGTTAACAGGTCTGCGTGTAATGCTCATTTCATCTTATGTTTACGGTGTAAACGTGTATTTAATCTATTTTTAGCTTGATTGCCCCATTAGTGTATTAGTATATCGGAAGTCTAATGGTGAATTCTAAACTGAATTTTTCGCGTAAAAGAATTTGTATCTAACGCTAGTGCTCTCTCTCCATTTTGCTCTCAATGGCATGTCTTAGGAATATATTTTTGCACCCGTATTAGTCATGTATTGTTCAGAAACGTAACTCTACTTAAAATAACATGAAGCCTTGTGGTAGTAATCAGTGGAGGTTTCTCATTTTGGTATATGCTTTAGTCGACTGTTACGAAGCTCGTGCAGTCCCCTAACGGGCTATTCAAAACTTAGATGGACCTAGCTCTCTCATTGTGTGTTGTAAATATTTATATTCTATTTATTAAATGACGAGTTGGATCTAATACTCAACTGTTTCATTAGTGCTTCTTTCATCCTCTGTTGTTGTTATTCTCTGTATGTTTTTCAAAATATTTCACGTTCTATTGCCTATACACGTACATTGACAGATGTATATATCAGAAATAAGTTGACTTACAAGTATATTGGTATATTAATATATACTAATATATTACGGGCTGGAGCCAATGGCGACGTCAAGATACTCGACCGCAGATCAGTATCTGCGGGGTTCAAATCCTGGGCTCTCCTGTCACTGACATCGCTTTCAAGTGAAGAAACTGACGTTAACCTTAGCCTTACCAGCTTTATTTCAAGTATATTATCGATAGCATCGTTGAGGTGGTTGAAACGTGAGGATATATGAGAATCCTGCCAGTTTTGGAAATTGAGCAACCAGTCTAGAAAGTAGAAGAAAGTTATAGGGAGCTGTCTACAGCTCTACATCTATGTAAAAACAATTTCTACCTGTACGATGGCAGTGGCATTCCTCTTAAGTTAAATACTAATTTTCTTTTACCATCAATAATGAAATGAACGATACTAATCAAAATGTTTAAGAAATTTGTGAGTAAATTAAAAAATGCACATAAAAGTCAACACAACTCGGCAAATTAGGAAGTTCATACGAAGGTTTATATAATAGTAACAAAACAAGAGCATCGACCGACAGGTGGAGTTCTTCTACAGTTAGATCAGTTCAGTTTTTCAGAATTATATAGCGATTCACTTGATTTGACATTTTTTCGTATAAAATAAAGAACATCATGTACATGGCTATATAAGAAATTAAGCATACAGAAGTCTATATGCAACAGTACACAAGCCAAAATACATTTAAGTGATCCAATGATTTAAATGCTTACTCGCAATTTTCATTTAAATACAGCATTGAATCTGAACTGCCCAAGGTTCTAGAAGCTACGATTCAACGAATAACAGTTCTGCTTAAAGTCTACGATTATATCAGTCCTCGCTTTTTCTTGTAGTCGGCGAGATTGAGGGATCGTCGCTGACCCTCAGTCGTGGGTAGAGCAGGTAGACTGGCGACCTTCGTCATCATGCTCGCTGGTCCTGTGATAACAATAATAATCAATAGCATCAGCCGTACAATCAATCATTAATCAATAATAGCATCACTCATACAATCAGTCAATAATAGCATCACTCACACAATCAGTCAATAATAGCAATTAATCATTAATCAATAATAGCATCACTTATACAATCAATCAATAATAGAGATCAGTCAATAATAGATATTGTAAATAATCGAAAATAAATATTGTACAAAATTCAATACTCTGCGGTAATTATTTATATTTTCATAATTATTGCATAGGTAATTTCACATGTGCATTTTTATGCCCAAAAAAGATATACTAATTTACTTTGATTAAATAATCTTTAATACACAATTATTACTAATATATTTAAGAAAATTTACAATAAGAATATGAAAGTTACAAAGGCAAGATCATCTAACAGAGTGTTGCTAATTTTTATTTGCTATATTCGTTGATTTTAAATTCTAATTGTTTTAAAGTTAAAGCTAACGTCAATTCCCTCCCTCGAAAGCAATGTCAGTGACGGGTGAGCCTAGGATTTGAACCCCGCACATACCGATCCGCGGTCGAATATCTTACCGACATCGCCACTGGCTCCAGCCTTTTTATAAATCACTTTATTTCCTGATCACTAAGACACATTGTTCTCACCAGTAGGCTATTTAATGCTATTTATTTATTTATTTATATTTATTTATGAGATGTATCCACGTGGTGTCAAACCATATCTATAAAGTTATAAATAAGTAACCTGTAAATAAATAATAATAATAAATAATAATAATAAGACCTGTAATAAGATTTATAAATTGCAGCACTGCAGCTTACCTGTTGGGACCTGCAGCTCTATGTTGATGTCGAAGTTATGAATGGAGAAGAGATCGTTCTTCACTGAGCCATCAGAAGATTTGCTGGAAGAACCTCCAGCGGGAGGTGCGCCATTTTCTTGTTTAGAATTATCCCCCGACGTCTAGAAATATTGAATGTTCAAAACAAAAGTACAAATATAGAAAAAGTAGAATATTCAACTACAAAAGTTAAGTTTCACCTTATTTCCCATCTCAAAAAGTGACATAGCAAACCCGGAACCTGTTGTTCGACAGCAGTTCACCAAAAAGCTAAAGCTAAGTTTAACGTCAGTTCCTGCTCGCTAGTAGGTCAGTGGTGGGGAGAGCATTGGATTTGAACCGTGCACCTACTCACCCATCAAACTACAGATTCAGTCCTTAATACAATAGCCGCAAGTAAACCATACGGGTATCATATTACGTCATAGAGTATCACAAAATTTAACGTCTATTTCTGCATCAAAGAACCATCAGAGGCAGCCAAGCTGAGGATCAATCATCAGCTACCTACGCTTTATTTAGACAAGTAAACAGTCAACGCTATCATCTCAGCGGTCTCTCTCTCTCTCTAGCGTTCTGAAAAGTGACAGGTCCAGGGTACATATTCCTACTCATAAGCTGTTTTACACGCTCCATGAAGAGCACCCAATCGATTAACGAGATAATCCTTTCACAAAAGGCTATGCCCTATCCACACGGTATAATAATAAAAATGCCATTTTTGCAATTTCACATTTCTTAGATAGTTTGATCATTGTGGCCTCCATATGGCTATATATAGTTGCAAAACTAGTGCAACTAATATTTTAACTATAATAAACTAATATGACTGCGAAATAATGCTGATCGTCCTCATCTTTAAGCTAATTCAACATTATAAAGGAAACAATTACTGGGTTTTCAATTGCTATCACTTTCTTGAAGTTCTATGTGATGATATTATAAAGTGTGTGAAATCTAACTGAATAATAAATAACAAATGAAATAACTGCAACGATAAATAATTTTAGAACTAATGGAAAACCAACTTTTTAATCATTTTTTTTCAATTTTTTTAATCTCGGCACATCTTCAGCATAATAGGCTTTTATTAAATTACCTTAATAAGAAAGGCTATACAAAACTTAACGATACTATAAATTTTTTAATAGCTACTTTAACAAACAATTTCTCCTAAAAGCGAATCACAATTACCCTTTCAACTTTTCATTACATTTACGTATGACTATGTATATGAGGGAATTCAAACCTTAGCAGCAGCAGCCGCAGCAGCAGCTGGCCCTCCCGCCTCCAGCTGAAACTTCTGCTGAATCCTAGCGTGCATTAGTGCCTTCATTTCAGGATTTGAAGACTACAAACATATGAAAAAATATATGCAAGAATAATTACATATACACCATAAAAACCATTTAAATATACCATAAGTAAAAACTCAGTGTAACCTACTAACCTAACTGAACTGTATCAGAAAGAGGGCAAGTATAGAAGCTAATGTAATTTGGAAATGTATTTGGAATACGAAAATAGTAAGGTTATTGCATATTACCTTGTAAACTACCCTTTTTAACATTAGCAACTGAATATATATTACTTCATAGCAGTAAATGAAATAGACCATACATCAAAATAATGCAAGAGAGCGGAACGCACTTGAAGCTTTCATTTGCATACGTCAATTAAGTTACATTAATAATGAAGATCTACCCGTGATGGCACACATGAATATCGTAACTGTACAATGAATTACAACATTAAGTACAAATGGAGCTGAACAACCATTTCCTCTAAATTACTCTTCGAATCAACGATGACCACGAGACGTCATACTAACCTTGGTGACGAGAGTTGGACGACACTGCCTGCGAGTGAAGGGATCAGCCACAGCGTTCCTCATCTCCTCCATCTCTCTCTTCCCTGCCTCCGCCGCGTCCTCCAGGTTACGTAACCTGTTCCTCTGGTTTATGTAACTACGCATAGACATCAATAGTAATACTAGTCATCGTCATCATCATAGTCGTCATGAGCGTCGTCATCATCAACGTCGTCATCAATTATCGTCGTCATCATCATCATCATCAGCATCGACATCATCATCGTCGTCGTCCTCATCATCATCATTATCATCGTCATAGTCGTCGTCCTCATCAGCATCATCATCATCATTATCTTCCCTTGAATCCCAATTTAACTAGGGTCGGGATACGAATAGACTGTCGTTAGGTATACAATTTTTTAAATCTAAATTAAACTTAGCATCTACTAAAAGATAAAAAATTATTAAAAATATAAAAATAAATTTTACTTATTTTGTTTTCAAGTTACGTAACCTGGAAATAAAATTTTCCAATTCAGCATCAATCAACTTCCACAGTACATTAACTCATAGCACACACTAGAGATTAGCATCAGCAGAGAGATCTATACCTAATGGAGCTGATATTATTTGTCCTGAGCTTATCCAGCTCAGTGGCTCGCTCTTCCAACTCCTCCAGTTGAACCTTATATTCCTTCGCCTCATCCGTTCGACCTTCCAGCTCAGCCGTTTCCTGAAGAGTAGCCATAAATATAAATAGAGGCAAATCTTCCTCAATGATAGTGAGTTAATCAGATCACTCACTAAATTTTCAGTGTTCTAGAAAATGGAAGATAAAGCCAAGATGTCTATTTATCAGATAAAGCCAATATATCTATTTATTATATCTATTTATTAGATAAATCCAAGATATCTATTTATTATATGAAGCCAAGATATCTATTTATGCTATTGGGGTCAGTAGCTAACACTCAATCAAACAACGTGAACCAATGTTATGCATCAATATAGCATGTATTAATGTACAAGCCTAATGTATCATGTACTTGTGTACAAGCCTAATATATCATGTACTAGCGTACAAGCCTAATGTATCATGTACTAGTGTATAATAAGCCTAATGTAGTATGTATTAATGTACAAGCCTAATGTATCATGTACTAGTGTACAAGCCTAATGTATCATGTACTAGTGTACAAGCCTAATGTATCATGTACTAGTGCACAAGCCTAATGTAGCATGTACTAGTGTACAAGGCTAATGTATCATGTACTAGTGTACAAGCCTAATGTAGCATGAAGTAAGGTAGAAATGATATTGCTACTGAGACAGTTTCCATGCTTCACGGACTCTTACCAGTATTAGTCGGTTCTATTCAATAGAGGTTCAGTCAAAAAACACAAACTAATGCTTAACATTAAAAGTCTTAAACACAAAATCGTCTACAAATCAGACTTACGTAGAGTTTCAACAAGTGAGTCTTCTTCATGGCGTAGTTGTGCGGATTCTTCTTAAACTTCTGCTTCTCTGAGACGATCTGAAATAAGATGAACGACACAAAAGTAGTCAAAACTTTGTAAGTATAACCTAATCTAACATTACAGATTAGTTATCTGTTACCAATAAATGAGCCGCAAAGATGTAAATATGGCATGGCTATTAATGATTAGAAGTTTGATTTGATTAACTTGCAAAATGGGACGTTAATATTTTCACATAAATTAGTCATACTCGCTTCATTTCAATATTAATTTTAAAAAATAAAATCCACAGTAAAGATATAATCTAAATCTAAAGCGAAAGGATTAAAGGTTTGATCGAGCATATAACTTATTCAAATCGCCCTCTTCATCTCGTAGTTATTTAATGTACAGAGAATTGAAAGCATTAAAAACCTTGCAAACATTAAATTTACAACACAACAAAGAGCGTCTTCTATATGTATGGACACAAAGAATTCAACAACTTCAAATGACAAACTACATAAACAATGAATCCATACCGCAACAAAAACAGCAAATTTACATAATATACGCTACAAATACACAAAAACTGAACCTTTATTGATACAAAATTGAACAATTTTATTTTAATCAGTCATATATAAACAGATATTTAAAAATTTCACAGAACAGAATCTATATTAATGATAACAACTTATTTGTAAATCATATACAGTCGTATATCAGCCTACCTTGTCAACATCGGTTTCATTGAGCCGATACTCAAGAGCGTCTCTGACACTTTTCTGCTTCACTTCTATGTCGTACAGTGTTGGAAACGGCACACCTTCCGAGAGACATGTCAAATGCCATTTCTCGAATTCAGCATCCGTATAGTCGTTATTGCTGACAAATTCTAACCGATACACCCTCTCGGCATTACCAAATCTACAGTATAATAAATAGATAGTTAGAATTATGCCTATAGGTTGTCTATTCGTATCCCGATCCTAGTAAAACTGAGATTAAAGGGAATATGATGATGAGTTAGAATTACGTCAATGAATGAAATAGAATTCAGCTGTAAATAGCATACTGCCCTAATGACAGATAGATTCCCTGATGGTCTGTTTGGTTTCTCGAGACAAATGAGTTCTGTAGCCAAGCATCTGATAAATAATATCTCTTAACATAAATATAAATAATATCTGATAATAAATTGTATATTTCATAAAACTACTACTACTACTGAGACTGCGCTACGTCCTATTTGGACCCTGCAGTAGGCTTCAAGGTTAATTGACTCCACTTCGCTCTATCCTCAGCCAGATCACAGATGCTCTCATCCAATATGTTCAAATTCTGATTTACATCTTTGAGATCTTTATTTACTAATCTGGTCCATGTTTGTTTATTTTGACAACCTCTTTGTTTCATAATACACATACACAACTCATTCTAAGAAGAGATATCAACTCATTCTATGAGCAACTCTCTCTTTGTGCACGGCCTACTGGCAGGGCCATGGTATATAAAGACTAATAATAGATAGACAGGCAATAGACAAATAAGATAAGGAATATGAAGAACAATAGTTGGATAGGTCATGTTTCTGAGAGGGGATGGTTTACTATAAGAGGTAACAGAAAGAAAAATTGAGAGGGTGAGGCAAGACCAAGAATTGGAACAGAAATAAGAATAGAGAGGGTTACGCAAGACCAAGAATTGGAATGTCAGATGATTTTATAACATATTCGCATGCAGATTTAAACGAAACACAGAGAATAAAAGTATGTGGAGCAATTACAGCAATGGATCCGTAAATAATGAGTGCACTGAGAGAGAGACAGATGGAGAGGGAGAGAATCGAAATATACCTCAGCTTTAGGCCCTTATTTGTTCGAGTACCGTTACCAAGATTATATACTTTTGCTGTTTCCACCACATCAACAATTTCTGCAACCTGCACAGAACAGACAACAACAGCCCATTTATCACACTAAATGTACACTAGTTACACAGCAAGAGTAATTATCCACATAAAACAAAACAATTACAAAACTACATGATTGAATACCGAATATCTTACTGACATCGCCACTAGCTGCGCTGTTATAAAGCTATAGTATTTTACGTTATAACCACATGTTTAATTATAATTCTAAATGCTATTCTTAGTATGAGCAGAAAATTATTCTAAATATGAAGCAGTAATTAGCATAATGACAAATTAATGTGATTCACTAGTATAATAGAGTTAGATTTATAGACATGTATAATATTAAGGATATAAATCAGAATATGTAACATTCTTGTACATTCACTTCATTACAATTGTTGATATTATTCAGATATACAGGTGAAACTAACCCGATATACTGGTTTTCCCTCGTGGTTTCCAATCCCGATTTTAACGAAACAGTTGATAACAGTGTCCTTGAAGAAGGGCATGTGACACCATTTCTCCAGCTTAAAACGAGACAGGCGAATCAGCGACAATTCCTCTTTAGTTGACACATGCTGAGATTTCTTACGAGCTTTCTAGAATCAATTAAAAGCAAATAGTTAAATGCAATGGAGTTGTAGAGCAGAGTATGCAGAATATCTATCATTCATCATAATCATCCTCCCTTGAATCCCAGCTTAACCAGGGTCAGGATGCAAATAGACTGTCTAAAATCCTCTCTGTCCTACACCACACCACCAGCCAATCCCCTATTTGAGACTTCCATTCGTTACAATTTTTGTAGCAATTTCTGGAGCCTAGGCGCTCACCAATTGACAGCCCGTTCTGAAATTGGTATGGATCTTAGTGCTTTAGTCGCCTTCCATGACACTGGTTGGCCAATTCTTCAAACAACCCGGACACAACACAGGGTAGAATATCTATCAATGTAATTCAAATATTACAAAAAGCAATGGCTAAGAGACTAAAATAATTTCTGACAATAAGCATATGTTAGTATTTTTTATAAATCTACGATCCTCGAGATTATAGATCAGCTGATAATGCTGTAATATAAATTGTCCAGGCATATCTGACATTTAACAACTGTTATATGCCACGATCATCATTAAACCTACCTTTTGACAAGTTATAAAATTTAAAATTTGATCAACCGAAACATATGTAAAATAGAAAGTAACAAGACACTGATGCAGAAAATGGCAAAATACAATCATGAGATAAAAGTGCGATTCAATCCATTCAACTAACTAATTGAAGATATCAATAAATTAAACTAATTAAATTAATTATTATTAATGTCACTTTTTTTACTTGTGTTGCATGTTTATTCCGTATGCCTAGTTATTTTTCAATTTGTATGACTAAGGGGTGATCAACTAGATGGTTACTTGTGACCTCTTTGACGGCCTTGTTTGTGTATGTCACTGTATATTTTGAGTGTATTGAAATAAACATAGTTTTCTCTTTCTCTCTCTCTCTCTCTCAAATTAACTAAAAATAAATTATTTAATTAATTAAAATAATCATCCAAATAAATGAATTATTTAACTATTTCATCATCGTCTTCCCCTGAATCCCAGTTTAACTAGGGTCAGGATACAAATAGACTGTCTCAAATCTACTCTGTCCTACATCATATCATCAGTCAATCCCAAATTTGAGACTTTTCCATTCGTTTAAACTTTTGTAGCAAATTCTGGAGCCTAGGCGCTCACCAACCGAATGCCCTTTCTGACGTTGGTATGGATCTTAGTGCTTTAATCGCCTTCTACGACACATGCAGTCAGCGGTTGGTCAAATCTTCAACTACCTGGACACAACACGGGGAAATTAACTATTTAAATTAATTATTTAATAAAATAAATTAGTAATTGAATTAACCTCTCTGGCGGCCTCGTCCTCAGCGTCAGACCCCTCGGAGCCTGAGCTGGAGCCAGAGCGTGACAACGCTGACGATGAAGATGAACGTCTGCTGGAAGCACTCCCAGGACTTCTACGATCCCTCGTCCTGCCTCTATCATCATCGTCGTTATCATCGTCGTCATCATCGTCTGAATAAACGTCGTCAGCCTTGAGACGCTTCTTCTCCGCCTGCTCTCGTTCCTCTTCTTCTTTGTGCTGCTGCAAGATCTCCGCTAAATAGTAGCACACGAGAAACGAGTTTTAAACAAATCAAATCATATATATACAATTAATCAGCTAGAATTATTATATCTGCAGCTATATAGAACTATACTTTACATATATATATTATATATATATATATATATATATATATATATATATATATATATATATATATATATATATATATATATAATATATATATATATATGTAAAGTATAGTTATATATAGCTGCAGATATAATAATTCTAGCTGATTAATTATATATGATTAAATAGTAGCACACGAGAAACGAGTTTTAAACAAATCAAATCATATCTATATAATTAATCAGCTAGAATTATTATATCTGTAGCTATATATAACTACTATACTTTACATATATATATTATATATATATATATATATAGATATATATATATATATATATATATATATATATATACATATAACATATATATATATATATATATATATAATAATATATACAGTATATAACTAGAGAGTTTAAGTTTATTTCAGAATCACACGCCACTACAATATTACATACAAGTTATAAAAAGTCCAAAATAATATACAGCATAACTTCATATAGAATAAATATTTTAGTCAAAAACGTAACCAACACATAATTGTAATACTTTAAATAGTAATAATTTAAATAGTTACAAACGAGTTTTAAACCTATCAAATCATATATATAATTAATCAGCTAGAATTATTATAGCTGCAGCTATATATAACTATACTTTACATAATATATATATATAATATAATATATATATATATATATATATATAGATATATATATATACTATATATATAGTATAAACCTATATATATATATATATATATATATATATATATATATATATATATATATATATATATATAACTATAATTCTCTCTGCTAAATAGTAACACAAAAGAAACTATTTTTAAACCTATCAAATCATATATATATATATATATATATATATATATATATATATATATTTAATCAGCTACAATTATTATATCTGCAGCTATATAAAACTATACTTTACATATATATATAACTATAATTCTCTCCACTAAAAAGTAACACAGAAGAAACAAGCTTTAAACCTGTGAAATCTTTAAAAAAACTATTAAAGCTAAGGTTAAACACTCAATAGCTAGGCAAGCCTTTCTGGAATGATTTTATCATGGTAAGCCTAGACATGGTCCAATTTTTTATGAAATGAAGTCTGCTAGAGCTCAGTTTAAAATGGCTTTACGTTTTTGTAAACAGCATGAATCATCTCTTAGAGCTGATGCATATGCTAGGGCTATATCAAATAATAATTATTCTACTGTTTGGAAAGAGATATCTAAATCTAGCAATACTAAGGCAAGTAAATATGCAAATGTTATTGATGGTTGTATAGGTGACAAAGAAATAGTTGATCGATGGAGGATTTATTATAATGATTTGTATAATTGCTGTGATTACAGTGCTGATAAGCAATCTTTTATTGAGCGTTTAAATAATGTTGAGATAACTAAGGCTAAAACTGTTGAGTTTAGTATATATGTTCAATGTGTTCAGGACGTATGCTATGGTTTGAAAAAAGATAGGAGTGCTGGTCCTGATGGCATCTGTAGCGAGGCTGTTTTGTACTCGTGTCGTAGTTTAATTGTGCACCTCAGCATATTGTTTAATCTTTTTCTTAAATTTGGATATTTACCTGCTTCTTTCATGCTATTGGCTATTGTCTCTTTAGTTAAAAACAAGTCAGGTGACTTATCAGATCTTAATAATTATAGGGCTATTGCAATCTCTAATGTGCTTTCTAAGAAATTTGAATCCCTTTTGGCTGAATCTTTGCATACTAATTCAATATATGATAATTATCAGTTTGGTTTTAAACAAGTACATTCTACAAGCCTTAGTACCAGTGTACTGAAGCAAACAGTGGACTATTATAGAAATAATGGTAGTCATGTGTTCACTTGCTTTATAGATTTTAAAAAGGCATTTGACAGTGTTAACTATTGGAAATTGTTTATAAAACTACTGGATGACAATGTAAACTTCAAGGTAATTAGCATTTTGGCATATTGGTATAGTCATCAAAATTGTCATATTAGGTGGCGTAATTCAATGTTGTCATCTTTTAGTATTGGTAATGGCACACGGCAGGGAAGTGTTCTCTCTCCATATTTATTTTCTAGATACATTAGAGATCTGTTAGGTTCAGTTGTTGAATCTGGCATTGGTTGTAGAATTGGCAGGCAGATTATCAATATTCTTGCATATGCCGATGATATTGTCCTTATTACACCTTCATGGAGAGCTATGCAACTTTTAATTAACACTCTGTGCTCTAGTGCTTTGATATTAATATGTCTTGCAATATTTCTAAAAATGTTGCTATGATTTTTGAACCTAGCGAGAGAAGATGGGCCTTAGACTATATCTTCCCAAATTTTAAACTAGGTAACGACGACATTAATTTTGTCTCTCAATTTAAATATTTAGGTCATTTGATTGATAATCGTTTATGTGATGATAGTGACATTAATCATGAAATAAGTAATACCTTTGTCCGCACTAACACGCCTTTAAGACGATTTTTTAATTGCTCCCGTACAGTTAAAATTATTCTGTTTAAAATGTACTGTTTATGTTTTTACAATATTGCACTCTGGTCCAAGTTTAAAGTGTCTTCTTTAAATAAATTTCGTTCATGTTACAATAGATGTGCCAAATGGTTCTTTGGTTTCAAAAGGCAGGACAGTTTATCCACCATGTTGCAGTTATGTAACATTCCTAGTTTTTATACGATTATATATAACTCTAAATGTGTGTATAATCAGTGTTAGTAAGTGTGAAAGTGCACTAATTAATTGCTTTAGGTTGTGACTTTTTCATTGTAGAACTGTAATATCTGATTTTACGAGTGTTTACATGATTTTATGAGTGTGCTGTGTTGCGTGTCTTGTGTGCTTTGTGTGGGCCTTGCTGCCTGATTTCTAATGCTAAATAAATAAATAATAAAATAATGTCAGTTTCCTCACTAGAAAGCGATGTCAGTGACAGGGGAGCTCAGGATTTGAACACCGCACATACTGATCCACAGTCGAGTATCTTACAGACATTGCCACCGGCATATAAATAATTAATCAGCTAGAACGATTATATCTGAAGCTATTATAACTATAATTTACATATATAACTATAATTTACATATATAACTATAATTTACATATATAACTATAATTTACATATATAACTATAATTTACATATATAACTATAATTTACATATATAACTATAATTTATATATATAACTATAATTTACATATATAACTATAATTTACATATATAACTATAATTTACATATATAACTATAATTTACATATATAGCTATAATTTACATATATAACTATAATTTACATACATAACTATAATTTACAGTAAATCAGCAACAGATATACGATACTATTGCCGATATTTTAAAGTTTAAACATCAGAAATATCTGAGTGATTGAAAAAAGGCACGCAAATAGTCAAGTGAACAACAGATAATTTCTGAGATAATATAGTTGCCATTCATAGTGGGCTTCTGATATATCATATTTAAGTTAAAGCACAGATCATTAACAGTTTAACCTCCTAAAGTGATATATCAGCAAAAGACAAAAGTCCTGAGCTTCACACCTACGTAATAAGATTTAAACATTAACCCAATACAAGCTCCAAAGCCATTCATCCATTGCTAATCCCAGGAAAACATCGTTAACCATACACGTGTGCTATAGCTAGTATGTGCATCAGCTAAGAAAAAAAGGATTATTCAAAGAATAGTTTAGAATTATAAAGAACATACAAAGCATAAGTCAAATTTCTAATACTATTTTATATAAACTTTTGCAGTATTTGAAATAATTAACTTCCTTAGTAAAGTGGAAAAAACTAAATATTTAGGTAGTATGTTGGATACAGAAAATGCTATAATTCATAGGAAACAATTAACAATGATGGCATTTAATAAATATAAATTGAAATTAACAAATAAAAAACTAAATCTTAAAGTTAGAATAAAAATCTTTAACACTTATATTAAATCAGTATTTGTTTATAATAGTGAGCTATGAGTAGTAGCAAAAAGCATAGAAAATGACATAGATGTTTTTCATAGAAAATTACTAAGAAATCTCCTAAAAATTCACTATCCATACACAATTAGTAACATAGATATATACGAAAGAACAAAAGAGACTCCTTGGAGTCAAATCATAAAAAAAAAAGATACAGTTGGATAGGCCATATGCTAAGACTAAATGAAAATACTCCAATTAGAAAAGCTTTAAATATAGACTACTAAACAATAAAATGAGGGTAGGAATGGGAAATAAATACACATTAATTAAGCAATATAATAATGATATAAGTCAATTAGATACCAAATTCAGTCTTATGCAGGGTGATGTTTATGACTTTGCACAGGATCGTGATAGGTGGAGGCAGAGGGTTGAGGAGGCTGCTCTGGTGTCCACCGAGTGACGTGGCGCAGAGTTTATATATATATATAACTTCCTTAAAAATATTACATACTTAAATATGATGTCAATTCTTCATTTAACTTTCTTCCATATAAAAATAAAAATGTAAATGTCGAACTGATGGGCAAAGAATAATTAAATAAATTATAGGCACCAATCTTCGCAACGGACTTTCTGGCAGAAATAGGAGCATAAATGCAATTAGTCGAAGCAGTCGATTGCTGACTAGTATAATTAGAAGTCAGTCAGAAATTAAGAACGCCATACCTTGTTTCTTCTTCTCTTCCCTTCGAGCCTTCAGATCTTGCAACGCGGACACTTTCTTGTTATCCTTCTTATCTTCGATGACTTTGCGTCTATCCATGCTCCTCTGGCTTACAGATTTACTCGCCCCCAAGGCTACCGCCGTGGCAGACGATTTCTTGCCGGATTTCTTTTCTTGCTTCCTCGCCTCTCGAAGCTTCTTTTCAATAGCGAACCTATAAAAAGAAAGAAGCATATCTATAACAAAAGTGACACGCGAACAACTTATCAAACAAGAGGAGTAAACCTGAAAGTGTACCAATTTCATATTTATCTAGTTGACCTGGAATATCTTACCGACATCACACAGCTGGAGCCAGTGGAGATGTTGGTAAGATATTCGACCGCAGATCAGTAACTGACATCGCTTTTGAGTGAGGAAACTGACGTTAACATTAGCTTTTTACCTAACTGAGAAAACAACTAATAGCACAGTCAATGCTGACTCCCTGTTTGTCAAATTTCATTGAGTCCTGCAAAAAGCATCATGCCAGTTTGCTGATACTAAAATCTAAACAAAATTTAGTAAGTTTAAGAGCAATAATTAAGAGCAAATTACATGGCAGCCTTTCAAAAAAGCCCATATATAATTTGGCAAGTATTAGTCTTTATGTTTAGGACCTTGCTTCTCCTCAGCACATTTCTTTCGCAGATTGGTCTGGGTGAATTGATCTGTAGTGATATGTGCTGTTGGGGACGTCCCTGACATCATCCCTGGAAGAGGAAACGGACATTAAACCTTTATTATTTATTTATAGAGTTTAGAGGTAAAATGCAGGTTTAACACTGACTAGTCTTCAATAGTAACAAACTTTTTCACAGCAAATAAATAATTAATTTATAGTCTTTCTACATACATGTACACTGTAAAAAATGTGAACATAAAAATGTTATTTTATCACAGAAAAAAAAATCTACCTCGTCTTCATGACTTCTCGTTTCTCGATACGATTAAACAGCTCTTGTTCTCGTTCTTTTTCAGTCATCTGTTCCAGACGTTGCCGATCTTCTTCGTCCCTGATCAAATGCTCATCGAGTCCGTCGTCAAACTCTTCCATATCTTCCTCTGCCTCCTCCGAGGAATCTCCACTTCCTCCGGCGCCGCCTCCAGCATCGCTGTCAGAATCCGACACCTCTCCTAGAAAACAATGAATGACAAGGTTTCTACTGGATCTTGAATAGCGGGTTTTGGACTGATTCACTGGCTGATTGATTGATTAACTTATTGATTGATTAGCTGATTGATTGATTAACTGATTGATTGATTGACTGATTGATTGATTAACTGATTGATTGATTGACTTGTTGATTGATTAACTGATTGATTGATTAACTGACTGATTGGCTTATTGATTGATTGATTGATTTAATAGGTTCATGTACTATGACAGTACATTATGTATATTAACGCTTCAACATAACCACACTCCTCTATCTCGCTAAGAAATACATGCTAGCTGACCTGAGTCCATCACCTCTCCTACGTCCATCGAAGTGCAAAATTTCAATACATCTGGCAGACTTATCCTTTATATATAACATCCACAATGGCAACCTAGACCTTTGCATACTTGAAATAATAATAATAATAATAATAAAGGTTTAACGTCCATTTCCTCATCCAGGGTTGATGTCAGGAACGTCCCCACAGCACACATCACTACAGATCAATTCACCCAGACTAATCAAATAGTGATATAACACCCTCTTAGAAAGTGCTATATATTGTTATCACATTGGCAAGCTGAATGAAATCTCTCAAAGCTGCTAAAGCCAAGGTTAATGCTGCTCAAGCTAAACAAAGATATCCTGGAACATGTACTGATGTAGAACTGCTTCCAATTCTATATTTTATTTGAGGCTCCTATACACCAGAGTCATAGTACATTTCTTTTACTGTATTTTTTATTTTAAATATCGCATTTTAAATTTAACTTTTTACTGTATATTGTATTTGGCATTTGAACATTCAACAAGACAAAAAATTCCTGAGTTAGGAATTTTAGACAAAAGAAAAATAACTAAATGATGAAATACGTGATTTCAGTAAATTATCGAATATCAATATTTACCAATATCTCATTCGCATCAATATTGAACTAGAAATCATTTAGATAGCACACCAGTAATTCTTACCTTCTTCAAGCTCTGACTGTTTGTCGTTGTCATTATCGCTATCTGACGGCATGTGTAGTCGTGTCTTCTTACTGTTCTTCTTTGACTGCTGAGCCTTCTTACTTCTTTTCTTCTTACCACCTCCCGTCCACTGTAAATGAAATGCAATAAACTTCATAGATGCATAGAACACTACCAACACATCACTCACTTTCTAGATGCAATTAATTTAAATAATCACTACAACTAGTAGTGAAGGCAAGTACAATATACTAGTATATGATTCTGCATGAGACAATAAAAGTCCACACATCGGCAATTGCATAGGTAATTCATGCAAATACCTATGATCAACACAATTAAGAATAAATAATATCAAATAGCATATATATATATATATATATATGTATGAAGGCAACGGGAAACCACCGCAGAAGCCAGACTTTTCCCAAGCTATGGGCTACATAAGGTATAGATAAGGCAGAGACTTTGTGAAGGGATTAACTCGTTGATCTAAGGAGTGCTCTTATGGCGCAAGAAAACAGACTTTGAGTATGAATATGTACCTTAAACCTGCCACTTGGCAGTGCACTGAAGAAAGATAAAAATTTGTATACATGCCCAATGCATGCAGCATGTATTGAAGTAACATCGAATTGCTAATAACTCATACAGAGTCAGCATTGCCCCTCCAGCACTACCAGAAGAAAAGCAAGATTGTCATTACTGACAGAGAATGTGGCATGATCATTAAGGTGCCAAATTGTCGATCAGTATGTTAAGGGTTCAACTCCTAGACTAACCCCTGATATTCATTTCATTTGAGATATTAAACTGATGACAACATAAGTTTTAGCGTGAGAATTTATTATCAAACAACTACCTCTCCGTCACTGCCACTCGATGAAGAAGAGTCACTGTCTACCACAGCTGTTTGCTTCTTGTTTGCTAGCAACTTAAGTTCCTGCATAAAAAACACAGTATAATATATATCAAATGCATTATACAGGGTGACCACTTTCCAAACTACATCGAATTCCCTGACCTTTCTCTGCCTTTTCCAATGTGTCTTGACATTTTTATTGCCATAGCAGCATCGTTTCTATGTCGGAAGACAATCATTGTCAGAGACGATTTTCATCATGATAGAAATTACTATTTAATTTTAATAAAAAATTGTGAAGGTTTTTAAATGAGACCATTAATTTCTGATTGCTTTTTGTTCATTACCAACAAGCCTGTTAATTTTTCAACTGTATGATCTTAAAAAGTTTGGAAATTTTATACTGAAAAAGTTAACTATGCTTCTCCTGACTTTTTCCTGACTTATACCTAACCAATTTTAAATTTCCCGACTTTTCCAGGTTTTCTAGAAGAGTTATAAACCCTGATTATAACTGTAAATTATTATTCATGATGAAAACATGTTTGAATAATTCTCGAATACATAATGAATACTGAAATATATTATATATATATATATATATAAATTTGACAAATTGAATTGAATTTGAAATCAATAGCATTATCTCAAACAACTAATTCTATTCTGTATTCAATAATTCAGTATCCGATCCTTAAGCAATTAAAGGTATCAGTGTATCAGGTTGACTATTATGCTTAAAACTATCTTTGAATGTCCAATTTGATGCACATTTTAAATAGGGTTAAAAATATGATTAGTTTTAAATTATCCCCAATAATAACTATCAGCCATAAAAATATGGGAACACCATGCTTTCAGCATGGAAGATATGGCAAGCTTATCTAGCTAACCAGTACCTACAAAACTAAGAGCAATAAAGTATAAAAAGTAATATGGCTATAATAGTGACAGTCTTCCTATAGTCCATTACAGATTCATGCATAAGAACTGGATGCCAAATGAATTAACAAGAGGCTATAAACAGGGTCGTTTCAAATGTGTATATACATTTACAGTTCATATTAAAGAAATTAACGAATCGAGCAGAATAATAAATAATCGAATAGGCATATTTACACAAATATAAAATAAACATTTAAGAACTTACGGATTCCACATCATTATCGCTTCCACTATCACTACTGTCTGAATCAATCAAAGCCGCTGTCTTCTTTCTTTTAGACATTTCTTAGATTTAATAGCACGATAATTTATAGTGAGTACTGAAATTACATTTAAGAGTAAACCGACGATTTTACTCCTGATACCGACGGCACAGCTATAAAATAAATTAAAAATCTATAACAATAAATGCAATTATTTATTTATTTATTTAAACACATCACTACCACTCCTTACACAAAAGTACTACTTTGGTTTGTTCACAGTGCTCACACTTCAACAACTAAGTAGACTGAAAATGATAACAACAACAGCTTTTACTACTGCTGCTTGAAATCGAACCCAAGCTATAATCAAAAGATGTAAATGGCAAATATTTGATGAATATATGAGTCATACTTTTCATATATAAGCTCTTGTACAGTACATACTTGTAATGTGCCTAACATGAAAAATCCATATAATTATATATATATATATATATATATATATATATATATATATATATATATATATATATATATATATATATATATAATCTATAATATACAATTTTCTACATGTACATACTGTATGCATATTGCACACAGTATTGTGAAGTAACGAAGTACAAATAAATACTTTTTACTTGTCATGAAGTAATTTTTGTTGTACATTTTAATAATAATAACAACAATTAGAGTGCTACAGTCATAAATGACAATATTGAGCATTATTGAGACAAAATCACAAGAGTAATTACTTTAGGAGACCGAGTAACAGCAGGCTGCATCACTTTAATCAAATGAGACGTATAAATGAGACAAGTCTTATTTTAACTTTTAGCCGCTGAAGTGAAAAGGCGTTCCTTTGAAGAAAAATCTAGCGCAAAATTTTTTACTAACCGCGTAACGTAACCCCTTATTGCATTTATTACTTAGATTCTGATACTTTTTGTTTAAGTTTTTGTCACATGTTCATTGATGTGATTACTTTGTGAAACTTTATGAAAATAAAACATATTTCTCTCTATTTCTCCCTCTCTTCAGATGTGTAAAATTTTACACGTACCGTAATTGAGTAGGCCTGTCACCAGGTTCGGATCCAGGAATATTTTAAGGGGGGACCCGAAACATTTTGAGAATGTACGTTGCACGTTTTTTTGCTTTCGCCCCGCCTTCTTCGGGACATGTGACGCAATGAGAAAAATGCTCGGGGGGGGGGGGGGGGGCTCAAATTATCTTCACTACTACTCTCGGCTCGTAGAGTGATTGTATCTACCCCCTCTCCCCACCACTGATATCCGTACTAAAGTGAGATGAAAACCTGAAATGCCTAAAATCCTACATTTGTTTTGGAAAAAAAGTAGTTTAATTTTTTCACCTCTGAAGAAACTCAGCGGATCAGGACGAATTGCAAAGGTGCCAGAATTTAGGCAGTAGGGGGGGGGGCTTAAGCCCCTTCCAGCCATAGCTGTTAGCACCACTGCTCCGGTATAGAGTTCACATTTTTTACTAGCACCTTTTTTCCTCTTATACAGTGGTTAAAGCGAAAATAGAGAGCTAGTGAAACGGTCAACATTTTTCGCGCCCCCTTCCATTAACAGGGCTCCTAGCTTACAAAAATGGCCCCTAGTCCCACCCATATTAAAAAAATGATCTAGTGGAACTGAGTTCCCACTCGTAACCCCCCTCCCCCACCACCCTAACCACTACCCTTAGAAATGTACTGACACAGAAATTGAATTGAAACAATGAAAATATAGTGTAATTTTTTTAATCGCGGGTCCTAATGGGGGGCCCGGGCCCCCTAGGCCCCCCTGAATCCGCCACTGCTTATCACCTATGCCAATTTCAGGATCCTAAACAGAGCTGTTCTGACAATAGCTCTTCTTTTCTGCAGAAATGGTTTCTCTTTGCCTTCATTAGCTCTGGCTAAGTCGCTTCGTATAATGTCGTTCAGTTTAGTAATGATGAAGATTTCCGGACACAAAACGGTAGGCCTGCGTAAAACTAAACGCGCATTATAGTGAAATGATCAACTCGGCCCTATAGGCTATGTTGATATCTATCACTTTTGATATTACATGTTAAAACCGTTAGGTAATTTAGCCCGTTTTCCGTAAAACCAGTCCAGTGAATGTCCAAGATTTATTTTACTCTCAGATCAGAGCGGCTGGGATTCGAAACCCACGAGGGTTCAATTCACCTCAAGATCTTTCATTTAAAACTTCATGACGTTACCCCTACGTTATTAAGACATTCATGTATACTTGTGCAAACAGCAGATGAAGCTGACTATAGGAGAAAATACTTTTCTAGAGCATGATAGAGCTAAACTCACGTTTATTGTCGGTTTCGTGCCACAAATGTCTGGGATGTATTGTCAGACATGTATTGTCAGACATATACGTATTATCAGAGATGTATTATCAGAGATGTATTGTCAGAGATATATTGTCAGAGATATATTGTCAGAGATTTATTGTAAGAGATATATTGTCAGAGAAATATTGTCAGAGATGTATTGTAAGAGATGTATTGCCAGACAAGTATTGTCAGACATATACGTATTGTCATAGATTTTTTCCAGAGATGTATTATCTGAGATGTATTGTTAGAGATGTATTGTTAGAGATGTATTGTCAGAGAAGTATTGTCAGAGATTAAATATAAGAGATGTATTATCAGAGATGCATTGTAAAAGATGTTGTAGATGGGGCGGAGGGCTACTCCATGCATCACGCTCCAGCGATTCGCCGCTGTGTATTGCACTTCTTTCAAATTTGAGTTTCTTTCAAATTTGCGAATCTGAAGAAAATGTTCATATCTGGAGAAAATGTGCGAATCTGGAGAAAATTTGCGAATCTGGAGAAAATTTGTGAATCTGAAGAAAATTTGCTAATCTGGAGAAAATGTGCTAATCTGGAGAAAAGCGACTCTTGGAATCTCCTGTCGCTTGAATCGTAACAACAACGACGTAAAATTGATTCTGATGCTGTTCGGATTTAAAATAGCCTCTCATAAATATTTATTTCGTTTATCTTAGGTCCCTGAAATATTCTGTTAAAATATTAATATAAATAAACTAGATACGATTTATTCAGACGACTATAATCTTTATTGTTCATATGAATATCAACAAGAGATTTTCAATGCGCGGTATAGTTAAACTTAATTAAATTTATAAAAGAAGCATCCAGATAACAATTGTTTTCAACATTGTATTCACAAGAAATATTCAGATATGACAAAAAGATTTCTATTTCAGTGCGAACAAGCTTCCCGTTCTAGTGCTCTGCCATACGACGTGTTCAAAACATTCCTTCTGATAAACTATTATTTAAAACTTTTGAAAGAGTAGCACATTGACAAACCAATTAGTTCTATCAAAGTGGCTATATGCGTGCCTTACCACAGAATAATTATCTGACTGGCAAATCTATTGCTTCTGGGTGCTTTCACATTGTCTTCCTCGCCATTTCTTTCTACATGTACATATCCTGATGCAATCGTCTTTATATGTACAGTATATATGATTCATTCCACTGTGCTTTGTTCACAACAAATGTATTAGAAATTAAACGAAAGCAAGTTTAAGTGCTATTATAGTGTAAAACTGTCAACTCAACTGTTTTTAAATCAAGTACAATTTTTAATATTATTGGTCTCTCTTCCGGCTCAAAATCATTTGTGCAGATATTCAAAATAGTACACACTATATAGCACATTACATGTATATCCAAATTGATAGAAAGTATATTTAAACTATTGATTTATTATATCTACACTTAGGTATCTAAGCTGGCATTAAAAGCTTGGCTAAGTTGGCTAATGCCAGAATAGGCGCATAATTGAAAGCTAATCATTGAAGGTTTGCCATCGATCATTCTATGTCATGTCATGTGATCATCTTGGGGTCGATTCAAGCTAAATATTTATCTATGATGTTCCTCCACAAAACTTTATTCTTTGCAATTTTCTCGATGTTCATTCTTTTTCTTCATTCTGTTCTCCCATAAATGCTAACTCCAGCAGTCTTCAAGTCTTCTTCGAGACAGACTTGAGTAGATATTTGGTGACTTGCCATAGATAGGCTCAGTGGCGTCCATCCCCCCTAGAGTAACGACGCAAGCTTCCACCCGATTTTGACAAGCCAAAAAATCAACACGCAAATTCAGCCAAAATCTGTAAATTTCAGTTAGGCCTACTGTGTGTGAGTTGTAACTGCGTTTTAAAGTAGGCCTATTGTCAAACAAGATAAAGATTAGAGAGACGATTATTCAGAATAGTAACATAAATTAAGTAGCCCACACAGAACGATCAACATCGAATTAGAATGTGGCTGCTCATGAATTCGTGGTAGAAATTGCTAGTTTGCGGGATTAATTCTCTAGTCTCTAGGAGACTTTATGTAGAGAAGCCGACGTACATTTCATGGACTGAAAATATTTATGCACGGCTTACTTCTCAATGACTGGTTACGAAATGCTTGCAATTTTTCGAGTTAAGCTTTAGCAGAAAGATCAAATTTGGCCAAAAGTCCGTTCAAGCTCAGACACTTTCCATGACCACTGTCGTGACCGCGTACAGTAACCATTTCAGCAGCTATCCATTGCAGTGCCTTGATGGCCACAATAGCTGCATTTCGTCTTTCTATAGGGTGTCCAGATAGATCGTGAACGATTTTGAATGACTGCCATTTTTAATCCACTAGTAACAAATTTATAAAAATTGTCATTTAGTATTTAATAATGTCTCCTTTATTCTTCAGTACAGCGTCAAGTCGATCATGCATCGAGCCAATTAGATTTGTCAGAGTTTTCAGAGGTATCGATTTCCACGCCTTTCGAATCCGGCGTTTCAAGCTGTTCAATGTCTGCGGTTCAGGATCGGCATAAACCGTTGCCGCCATAATACTCCAAACATTTTCTATCGGTGACAAATCCGGAGAATTAGGTGGCCAGTCCTCTGGTGAGATATATCCATTAATGTTTGTGTTCAACCACTCGACTGACGCTCTTGATGTGTGTGCACGTGCACCGTCTTGTTGAAACAATCCTTCGCCGTTATTACGAAACAGCTTTGTAGCTGTTAAATTCGTACATACAACTGTTCGCTGGAATGCTGGTTTGACCTCTTTCTCCAGTATCTCATTGATGTAATAAGTCGAATTAACTGAAGTTTTATTTGGGATGATATGAAGTTTTGTTAATCCGCGAGCTGTAATACCACCCCACACCAGAACTGACGGGCTGAACTTCACCTGTGGCGCGCACGGAACAGAAGTTTCTTGTGATCCCCATACTACATCGTTCTTATTGTTAGGTACGTAGTAAAGTTTGAAAGGTGATTCATCAGTGAACATGACACGCGACCAGTCAATATCTTTAAACTTCTTCGCAAAGTTGACTCGGCGGACTTTATAAGCACTACTTAACTTTGGGACCTTTTGTCGTTTAAAGCATTTCCATTTCAGCGTCGTTCGCATATACTGTCTTATTGTCTCTTTGCATCCAGCAAAGCGTTTGTCTTTCAATCGACGTGCTAACTTTCGCAGACTCTGTCCACGCACATATTTAGACTGCCTAATCAGTTTTTGAGCGGCAGCAGTCAGCACAGACTTTCGACCGCCTTGATAACGACTCTGCAGCGTTTCGTTTGGATTCTGCTTGTAGCGGTTGGCCCACTTGCTAATCCACGCTTTACTACGACCTAGTTTTTTTGCTATAACGCCATAACTATACTTTTCTTCCAATAGTGTAATAGCTTGTGCTCTAATTTGCGCTTCGTTTAATGTTGCCATTGCCTAATCAGTGATACGCCGTTTATTTACTGCACTGTTGCGGCAGTTTTCTGTTTACGCACATTTTGATGACGTCACGGCAAATGACGTCAACACTTTGAAACGTAAGTTACAAACCTACAGTATTTTCCCTGTTATTTACAATTGAACAGCCTATCTGCCAGTATCAAACTTTCCACATTGTATTGTGCATAACATATAATTTTTTGCATTCAAAATCGTTCACGACCTATCTGGACACCCTATATTATAAGTGCATTCCTTGAATTTCTTGTTGGCAGTCGATCTGCTTTCCGAATATGCAGGACAACCAATTTATTTCTGCTGTTCTGTGAATTATGGTGGATTCATGTACGCACAGTTCTCTTGCAGCATAGGACCAGTTTTTGATACCTTTAGAAACCCAGGCTGTCGATTCTGTTGCTGGTCCACCAAACAAAATAAAGTGTAAGCAATGCAGTCGAACAGAAAATGGCTCTCGTACTTAATATACGACAGCCGTTTTCGCTGCAGAGTTGTTTGCAGAGTTGTCTGGCAGAGTGCTGTAAAAGTACGAATGCAGGCATGTTCTTGCATTCGTCACTGGAAACTGAAATCCATTGGATGGTTGGCATGTCTTGCTTAGAAGCATTGCTTTTGTGGACTTATCAATTCTTCGGCTTGAATAGAGAGCAGGATCTTCAATGTCGTCGTTGTCGTCTTCAGAACTTGATTCCATTTGATAGCTGTTCATAGAATTATGCGAGCCTACTGTAACGGACGCAGCTATTAAAGCAAGATTTTTGTTGGAAAATCAACCTCAGTATCAATATTAACCTGTGTTTGTAAAAAGGCGAGCAAGATGGAGATTCTTTTATTTGGAATGAAGAAGTCGAGCATGATGATTCTTCAAGCTTGGTGGAGTCTGTTACTTTATCTTTGTTGTCTGCTAATTTATGGCGTGACCTATTAGCACCATGTTTGACTGCCCAGATTTCATATTGATAAGTCAATCCCCGCTTAATTTTGGAGGCATATTTTGTGTAAAAAATGGTTGACCCACTTGTCACTTTGAACATAATGGCCGTGTATGAGTTCTTTGCAGCGAAACTTGTAAATTCTCTCTCCTCGAGACATCACAATTTCTTGCTTACCTAAATTATGTTATGTATATTTCTATTATTTCTGACGAAGCTGAACTGTTTTCGTTTACAATTTTTAGTAACAACTTTAAATTCATTGCTTATAAAAACTGGAATAAGCATAACATAAATATTATATTAGTCAGTTTAAACTTTATTGTTGCATATTTGTGCAAACTAACAATACTGTTGTAAAAAGTTAAAAACCATCATTCATGATGATATTGATCACTATGTAACCACATTCACTCCTATTAGCAATCACAATTGTCCATTAAAGATGCCAGGCCAAAAATCCAGGAAATTTATCCTTAATTTTAGAAATTAAAACCCAAATACTACTGTACAGTATATATGTTTCGCTATAATCTAGGCTATTATAACATCAATAAATTTAACGGTATAAATGCAAGCCGAGGCCTACATTATAATTTTATAAAAGTCTAAACTCTTCTCTTTTTATCTAAAAGTCAGAGTTTTCCAACTAATAGACAACTATATGTATGTCAATCTTAATTAGATCTATTTATTGTCCTCCTTGTACATGCACTTCATTGGTACTGTACTACAACTTCGATTATGATCCTTACATTAAGGTACAAACACATGTACACTACATGTAGGCCCTTTATATTTACTGTCAGAGTATTACTGCCTGGGTTAACTAGCGTGTGAGATCACCGAGACGCGTGCTAAGATATGATTCGTGCAGAATTTAATTTTCTATTTTTCCACTTCCCCCCCTGTTTTTAAAGTTCTGTACCTTTTCCACTTCCCCCTATTTTTCCAACGACGCAAGCTGCGTCGTTGTTAACATTGTGTGGAGGCCCCTGGATAGGCTCCTAAAATCTAAAAATCAAAAATTAATTCAATTCTGAGTGTAAACGATGTCTTTTATTACAAGGCGAAAATAGTATTCGGTATAGCAAGTCATACGTCATTTAATACATTTATGTAAAGAATACTAAAGATATTTGAGCAATAACTTCAGAAGGCAGCAAACGTTTTAGTTATACATACAAAACGAAATATATAGCTACAAATAGAAATGTTCCTAGAAAATAAATAAATAAATAACAACAACTGTAATAGCAACATATGAGATTTCTACTGTCATCCATAACAGTATCTAACAGTTAACTCAAAAGCCAAATAGATGAAAATATTAAAGTCTTTAAAATATAAGAATTCAATATCTATGAAAACTAATCCAGTTCATTATCCAACCAATACTGGAAAGGTGGTTTATACGTTAATATTTATTATATAATTACGTTAATATAATATTATATACTTCGAATCAGTTTGTGCCGTGTTAAAATCCTAGGCGAGCTCGCTCGCAATTGGTATCGCTTTCGAGAGATAGAACTGACGTTAAGATCGGCTTTACGGCTTTTATGAAATTGTCAATATATCATTCAAAACTCGACAAGTAATTTCAGTACATAATTGTAGCAATTAAAATTTAATAAATTATAGCAACACATATTAAGACGTTTAAAGAGCTTCACTATTGAAAAAGACGTTAAACCTGGCCTTGCACCTTTATAGGAAAGATTGGGAGTTTAAAATCAGTAACTAATCTAATATTTTCGTGGATTTGCGCAGTTATGTGTATATGATTCTGAATCGTTATATGATTCTAAAACGTTTTTAATTAGTCATTTATAAAACTTCATTTATAAAATTAAAAACGTTTTAGCAGGAAATTCTAGAATGAATTGTTGACCAGAGCTTCCATAGGAAGAAGTTAAAATTAATTAGTCGAAGGACCAAGTATTAGCCAAGAAAGATTGCATTTATTATGTTATCTGATTTATTAAATTAATTGTTAAATTAAAGTGAATTAATTAATTAATTTTCAATAGAATCATGAATGGATGATGAATTCAACGATAGCAAAATAGTAACGAAATCTGAATAAATTAGATGAAAGAGATACCAGAACGAAGGACGGATCAAGAAATGCCAAATAATTAGCTAATTATACGTGTAGATCAATTGAGTGAATCCTGAATGCCGAGTCAAACAAAATCCAGACAAGAAAATCGACATATCAGACGAGATGCGACAAAATCATGCCCTTTTTAAAAATAAGCATATTAATATTACACATTATAATACAAGTATATTCTATATATTAAAACAACACAACCGATATCATGGCAAGATGAACAATAAACTTGAAATGGCGTAGAAAAGCGAAAATAAATAACATTTATTACAACAAAATATTATCTCATTTTTAATTACATCACAGTAGAAATATAATGCGCTATGATAAAATACTACGAGAAATTATGCGATGTTTCACTTAAAGTATCACATGCCAACGTTAACAATGGGGAAGAATAAAGTTGATGGCCTCCATTACAATGACGAAGTGTGAACCAATAACAGCTTTACTTGCTCTAAGATAAGATCCAATTCTCTCAGTACTATGTAAGCCTGCACACACAATGCAAACATATATTTAACATTTGATAATATTATAAATATGTCAACGAGTTGGGACAATTTGAATATTTCAGAAAATGGCGTGAAAGGTGTTCTAGCGCTTCTTTTGACCAGCAGAACTAAAAATTAAAATCAGCCAAATTGAGCGTTTTTAGATGAATACAGTAGGCCTAATATGACTATGAGTGATAAATACTGCAATTGACTAATACAAAACTGTAATATAACTATGAATATATATATATATATATATATATATATATATATGTATATATATATATATATATATATATATATATATATAGGGGCTTTTAATTGAGCACTATAAAACTCTAACATCACTGAAAAATATGCTGTAATTGAGTAATATAAACAATAAAACTAAATACCTATGAAAAATTAGATATCTAAGTTTAACTTCGGTTTTCAAATAAAAGGAAACTATAGGAGACGTTTCGGCTGGGAGTTTAAAAATGTCTTCATTAAAAGGCAGATAAACAGAATCATAAGCAGAATCTCTCAAGAATAATGGTATATCAAAAGGAATGTTATGAAAGATTTGAACATCCACTTGTATGTGAACACGAAGAGGAACACGGAAAACAGAAAAGAGTGCTGGCGTTATATGCCATGGACCTGTCAATAGGCAATGCGCTAAGATAGATATATATAAAAAGGCAGATACGCAAATATGCAAATCAACGGTGCAATTCAATAACATGATTCACTAACGCAAAAGTCATCAGGTTAAATAGTCTATAACTTTTTTGATTGATTGATTTGACAAGCTGACCTACCTTCTCATCGTGATCCAATCCGTTAACTAGAGTAGATCCAGATTGTGACGTCATCAGTTCGTTGATGTCATCCAGAATATTTCTGGGCATTATCTCCTGAGAATGGTGAGATCTTAAGCTGCACATAATCCACATCAGATCCGAATCTACAGGCTCCAATCTGAATAGACCGTGAAAGTAGGAGTGAGCTCGGAGCTTTAGCTCTTCTATTGATCGACTTAGGAAGACACTGACTCTGGCTAAATGCTCGTAGTAGTCTTTTATAGAATGCTGAAAATATAAAAGGTTTCAAAATAAAGCAATATTATTTACTGTATTCTAATTGCACGAGGGAATAATTTATGAGTTTATTTCTTATTTATATTAGGATTATAGAGTCATACTATATTATTGGATCTAGAATAGCATAACAAAGGAAATGTTTTCTTTTCAATTCTAGCCAGTGGCGAAGTCAGTAAGGTACTCGACCGACAATCCGATGGTGTGGGGTTCAATTCCTGGGCTCGTTGGTCACTGACATCGCTTTCGAGTGAGGAAACTGACGTTAACCTTAGCTTTTTTTATGAGCTTTAGTAGGCTTCGGCCATTTACCGCGCAAGTTCAGCATATTTACAATTTTATTTCATTCAGTAAAAGCACTTAATTTAAATCGGAAGATGTCAAAATGTCATCCGTTCTATATTGTGGCGTCCGTTCTATATTGTGGCGTCCGTTCTATATTGTGGCGTACGTTCTATATTGTGGCGTACGTTCTATATTGTGGCGTACGTTCAATTAGAATTTAGTACTATTCTAAGTAAAGGAATATCACACAACAGGAGAACGGGATATAAAATCAATCTGCGATCAACTGAGGTTATAACCGTTAAATATATTGTAAAGCTTGTGAGATGTTGCGTATTCCTACAAAAGACCAGGTCTGATATGTAAGAAAAAAAGAAAAAAAAGAAAGTTCAGGTGTCTGGAGTTGAGACTTTGTGGAGGGACTAAACAAAGAGTTTTCTCTGGCTATGCCGTTGCTAATGGTGCGCCATTTTTTCCTCTATCGAAAGCATGCTAGTGACGATGATGCTTTTTATTGTTACTACTATTATTATGCAAAGGGATTGTATTTTTGATAAAAGGTTCAGATCTGATATTAAAAAATAATTAGTTTCTTGCCTCTTGGACTTTGTACACTTAAGTCAAAGAAACATTATCGAAACCTACCTTGACAATTATTACTAATAATTAAGCTGTATTATAAATAAATTTTAAGATAAGGATAATTACCATGTAGTGAGCCATAGATTTACTGGTGACTGGATGCAACTGAGGCATTCCAATTAGCTTATATTTCAGCAGTCTATCCGTGAATCCCAAGTCTTCCTGTAAACATTGACAAACGACATAAAATATAATATCGAAATTGCACCTTTAATTAAGCCTACATAGTGTAGTTTATTTTAAAATAGTCAACGAATCAAGAGCAAAAAGCAGACAGACATACACAGCGATGAATTTAAAATGATCTAATTACAGTACAATACATACATGCATTTTGTGATCTGCTACTTTCTATACAAGCAACTGTGAAAGTAAAAGCTCTATAACTAGAGAGTTTTCTGAAGCTCTGTGTTGACATAATGTACATGTATATACAATAGGCCATATTTTGCCGCTCCACCGAATCACAGCTGACAATGCATTAGAGTTTCGAAACATACGTCAAACTTAGGTTTATTCCTCTCACTTGCAGTAGTTAGTTTTGTAAAAGTGCTCAACACATTGTTTCATTCTAACCAAAAGTTTGGCATAAAATGCAAAATATTTAAATTAAGTAGCTTTACCATCTACTTACAAAGTTTCGCTTTCT
This sequence comes from Enchytraeus crypticus, assembly GCA_905160935.1. Taxonomy (NCBI): domain Eukaryota; kingdom Metazoa; phylum Annelida; class Clitellata; order Enchytraeida; family Enchytraeidae; genus Enchytraeus; species Enchytraeus crypticus. Next base: position 1,090,365 of record CAJHZI010000713.1, read on the forward strand.
TCTGTGAATTCTTTGAAGAATTTCCATAATTTTCTTGACGAGATTTGCAGTTCTGCCTCTACCGGACATCTCATTCATTTCACGATGGTCGTGATCAGCCTCGATGGAAGGATTCAAATTCGACGTGGATTCGGACCTGGAGTTATCAACCTCATAACCGCCTGCTTGACAGCACGGATACATCCAACGCATTTCTCTTTCAACAAGCGGACACTCCACCGGAAGTCCTTGAATTAAATACGAGTTAATAGTTAAATAAAACAATAATAGTGCGACTGAGTACAGACTAGTGATTGACATTGCGAACATTTAACCTATCTAATGATAAAAATAGTAAAAAATTGTTTAGACGCAGCTTATTAACTATTTTCACTTTAAATCCTAATTGACAATTATCTTGCCGATTCTCTGATCCTTTAATATCTTGTTAACCGCAGAAAGTTTCTTGCATAAATATTGTTCACTTTATTAATATATTACTAATCTCAGTTGCATTCGTTGGATGAGTTAGATTGAAAACAAGAGCAACTTACGCTTTATATATTCCAAGATATAGGATGTCAGCCAAATGTTGAGACCTTCAAAAATTTTGACTAATGGAAATTAGTGTCAAGTATAATCCCCTGATCAATTACTTCATCAGTTTTAAAGTTATGAAATTAAATTCTTTCAGAGATCTTTTTATTTGACAATGATGCGTGATCCTATGAAATCTGCGCCTTGCAATTGTATATTGTAAGAAGCACTTCCGTTGCAAAGTTTTCGCAGAAGTCTCCCCTTCTAAAAGACTGGTTATGAGTCACGATTAAGCGGGATGTGGTAAATTCTTACAAATATAGTAGAAGTGTAAAGTTTCATTACATTTCAAAACTGGTAAATTCACAATGCATATCCATTGGTTGAAAATATTAGGCATGCATATTTGTTGGGTTTAGCAGATTTTCAAATGCTACAATGTCGCTACTGAAACAAACTCCATGCTTCTCTTCTCTATATATTATACTCTATCTATCCTGTCCACCTCTTGATCACGAGACTGGGATCGTTTAGGACCTTACTCTCTTTAGCATAGGCATGTCTTTTTTACAGATCGGTTTGGATGAATTGAACTGAAATGATATGTGATGTGAGGATGTCAGTGCCATCATCCTTGGATGAGGAAACGGTCATCAAACGTTGATTGATATTATTTCATTGTAACTAAAAAATTTGTTTAATTTTGAAGAATCACGACAACGCTGTGTCCAACCCCTATTTCATTGTAACTGTGAGACATACGTGAGATACAATAGACTCGGTGTAATAAACTATTTTCCGTCGCATCAATAGCATACCTGAAGACTTTTAAAACATTTACAACGATAGTTCTACCGTCTTCTACTAAATAGCGTTTATGTTGCATTGAAAAATTGGTGAAGCTAAAAATAGCATACTGCCATATCTATAGTTCCCTTATTACGCGCTGGAAATTAGACCCAATATGGACTGTGTGTGTGGTAAGAGCCGACAAAGCAGGAACGGAGAAATTTGCTAATAATTCAAAGAAAGTTTTCTTTAAAGAATTGTCTAAATGAAAGTCACGTTTATACCTTTCTTTCTTTAAAGGCATATCATTTGTAATGGAATCAGCTAGTTAAATTGTGAAACTCAATTTAATGAGCACTTAGCTGGTAACTGTTAAAATATGTACCTTGAATTTCTGAGATTGCTGTTAAGCAGAACACCTAAAAATCATAAGGAGGATTGAACAAAAAAAGCTTGTATTAAGTTAACGAAAAGACGATTCAGGAAGCGAATATTTTAAATTCAACAATTTCATCTCTTTTACTATTCTTTTATCTACTTTTAGCTCATGCTGCACTCTTTCAACCATCGATTCGGTTAGCTTGGCCAAACTTCTTCTTTGAAAACCACCCCGTAATGTCATACATAGTTGAGAATACAAACGAGACTCATTGATATTGTGAAACCTCTATTTAAGTTGCATCTACATATAACTTCCCAACTACGAAACACACAATTACGTAAATATTATTAAATAATCACGTAAATATTGCACACAAACTTCAAAATACAATCCTAACCGCTTGCCTCAATCCCAAAAGGCTGAAGATTCGAATCCTCGATGAATCTTATTATATCGTACTACATATATCATTAGCTTTTGACAAATATCATTTAATATTTAACTTTTTCAATATACAAGCTAAGTTTGAGAGGGGATAACGGTAGGATTGTTCGCCTTCGATGCAAGTGGCCTGAGTTCAAAGCCCAGATAGAACAGTTAATATGAATAGATGATATGTTTATTTCCGCCAAGACAACAAATGTATATGCTACGCAAAATGCATAAACACAATTACTTATTTCTAAAGTGAGAATTGTAAGTCGTCTGGGAGATACAGAGTAGGCCTACATGTACACGTATCTTATATGTAATTAGCTGACCAGGTCTGTCAATGCTTAACCCACTTCACGTGAGCATGGGTTCAACGCATACAACTCAGGACGTATTCAACCGAAATAGTTCTTTTCACAAACATGAATATTGTCGGCAGAATAGGAGCTAACAGTTGGCCGAATTTCACAACTAATTTAGAGAATCTCGGCCACACACGTTTCAACAACAACATGTAACAAATTCAATAGTGATATCTAAACGAATTTTGAACGAGTACGCTAAGAAGAAGAATACAGCGTAGTGTAAATACTTTTGTCGCAGAATAGTGATTTTCATTTTATTATTATTTAATATTTGCATAAAATTTAGTTACTGATATTTAAATATGTTTAACTAATTTCTATTTTAACTGTTTTATGCCTTTAAGCTTTCTGAATTATGAGTAATCCAATAGAAAATTACCAAATAAGCCATAACTGTCTCAAGTTTATTTTAAGGTTTGGTGAAGAATAAAATTCCACACAAATCAATAAACATATCATTATTTGTATATTTGTATATTTGGGGGATTAAAAGTTTATTGCTGACCACTTTTGACATAATAACACGTATAATACAACTTAACATATTCATACTATTAATAGACCTATGCGCAGGACTATGATTGAAATATATTCTACTGAATTTGCAGTGTCATTTACTTAAGTTCGCCAAAGTTACTAAGTTACTTTAATTTTTGTATACATATTTTTTCAATGGATTTTGCAGGATCTCTATACTTTGGGCAAAAGGCCCACTCAATTTATGGGTAAAAGACTCATGGGGGCTTCTTGCCCTATACTCGAAGAAACAAAAATTCAAAGAGACAATTCTGTTAAGTCTGCACTGATGCTCTGAAAGCTCTGGCAAGTGGTGCGTCTGTAAAGTTATTTGCGAATAAATGAGGTCACCGAGATGATAAAGTTCTTTGAACTTCTTTCCTCTCGGACATTTACGATTACAATTTACAATTACTTGTAAATTGTGAAGCAAGATTACAGTCTTTTCTGTAGATCAGGATATGGACTTAATTTGCACTGTTTGAACTGACTGATTTAGTTTCAATTTCAATTTCATATATATATATATATAATACATAATATATATAATATATATATATATATATATATAATATATTATATATATACGTATACATATTTCCATCATACATCTGCTTAATAGTGTGCGTAATATTGAACAATATTTCATCATCTTTTCTAATTCTTTCGACTTAGGCTATAGTCCGTGGACTAAACAGTGTCTAGAAGCTTGTTTACGTCTGCCGAAAAGAATTTACACATGAAGCGAACGTTGGATTAGGCCCTACTCTTTACTTCTATTTTCGCTACAAATAGAACAAATATTTGCATAATGTGCTAAAGCTGAAAAATTATGTCTTTCGTTTTGCTTGCCCTTTTTACTCATGTCGGTAGAATGGTTCATAGATCTACTCATTGCTTTATACAACAGAAGTCTACGTCATAAACTCGTATTAGCGTAGTCATCTACCGCAGTCTGAGATGTTGTTCTTCAGGTTGTCATCTTGTGTTGTAGATCGGAAATTGAACTTACGTGGCAAAAAACTGGGTTAGTAATAATCGCGTGGGTGATCGCACTGAATATCCGGATGTGCTTCTCAATCGAGTGAATTCTTGAAACAAAATTCGGATGCTTAATCAATCCACCAATCCTTTCAATGATTTATAGATCCTTTCAAAGATTTTGCGAGTAGGCGGTAATAGTTCAAACACAATTAATGCCCTTTGATGATGCTCGTATCGAATGCTCGTATGATGCTTGTTCGACTGATTAACCGAAAGTAAAATATTTAATTTTAAGACTATGTAATTACAATTTTTACTTGTAATTGTGTGTAGTCAATCTACAAGCAATGTATTTCACATTGTAAGGTTATGAAGGTAGACAGCGTTCATTCGACTGACTTGCATATTGTCTTACGATTTTACTTAGGATTAGTAAAACAAGCAGTGTCAATATAGAAACATTAATAAGCATGTATCTCACATAAACAAGAGAACACATGAAAGTTTTATTTTTTTGTTGACTTTGAAAAAAGTTTTCTTGTACAGCCTAAAATTAGGACATGTAGGCTAGGTAGAAGTGTGCCTTATCATTTGTGGTCAAAATTTCCACTATGAGCTAAGTAAGCTACACACGTGAGTAGGCGCATGCGCCACTGGTATATCGAACCATCATCATCGAGCCATGATTATCAGATCAAATTTAGTCCACTCCTCTCTTAGGCGCTCTTTTAGGTGAGCCAGATCACGAACAATGCGAAGTTCACCTCACTGTGTGATACATGCGTGTTACATGGACGCTGAATTAACATGCCTGTATGCATATACTGGAAATATTTTATTCGAACCTACTCAAATTCTTAAATCTACAGCTCTTTAAGCCTTCATTGTAATAACAATTTGAACAATTTGAAGTATCGATTCTAAAAATACTGTATATGAAAATGTATATGCAATTTTTATGCATATATATATATAGGCCTATTTATATACATATATATACAAATATATTCTATATTCTATGTATATATAATAAATGTATATATGCATGTAATATTTATAATAATAATAACAATAATAACAACAATTACAGTGCTACAGTCATCAATGACAACATCGAGCACTACTGAGACAAAATCAAGCCGGCGAGCAAAAAAAAGAAGGTCTAAAAACGGTGCAGATTCCAAAATCCAGAAATTCAGTCCAAAGTTATATACATCTATATATGCAGTATTTTATATAGTATATATATATATATATGTATATATATTCATGTATATATATATATATATATATAAGAGCAGCAGGTTAAATCAATCAATCAACCAATAAGAATTTAACGTCCGGTTCCTCGTCATAAGGCAATGTCAGGGACGTCTCCGTTAATTTAATATTAACCCGTTAATTAATTAACGGCCGTTAATAATATTAACGGTATTCAAAGTAAGATTTTAAACTACAAGTGGCTACACTTAGTAGAAACATCAAATGATCTTCTGATAACACGTGTGTGACGTGGCAGATATCATCTGATAGATAGATCTACATGTATTACAATCATGACGTTCACACCCGATGCCTTTCTCACAGTCATCATCCGATTGTATTAACTGTTACTAATATAAAAACAAACTTCCGTTTACCGTGCCATTAATCCCTATTCGGCGTCGACACGGAGGGGACTAAATACGAAATGGAATATTAAGGCTATCCATCGGCCTGGCACCACCAAGTGTACACGATTAGGTTTTTTTCGCCCCTCAGAAGGGAAAAACCCCACGTCGCAAAACAGTCTCGAAAGCGCGACCTCTCGTTAAAGAGGAGGTGCTCTACCATTGCGCCACGAGTCGTTTCAAAAATTAGCTAATATTTTAAAAAGCAGTTCATACAGTATATTATATTAACTGTTAATAATAATACATGCTAAGTGCTAGAGCCAGGTTCATGGCTGCAACATGACCTATAGCAAGATAGATTGATGAGATTCATAGATTTCTTGGTATATAAACCCAGCTTCCATTCCGCACTTCGTTCGTTTTACACTTAAGCCTATTGCTGTGCCAGTGCGACTTACTTAATTAATGCTGACAGACTTTAGCATAATTCAATACATTTCCGTTCAATTATAATTCATTACAATTCACAAGTCATTACATTCCTTTTTAAATGACATCTCTTGATAGAATAAGTAAAGTGTGAGATAAGAAGAGAGATGGCTGTTTCGCATTTAACACTCAATATACTGGGATTTGTAAATGCTGCAAGCTCATTAATAACTCATGGAGTTACTCATATTTCTTGTGAGGAACTCATGGAGTTGCTCATATATTTGAACCAAAAATTGTTCACGTTATGAGAACATATTATGGAATATTTTTTTTTAAATATTTATTTTATTTCAATTTTTACTCAACTTGTGACTTAAATTTCACTTGTTAAATGTTGTAACTTAAATTTCAGCTGTTGGCCTTCTACTTGAGTAAACTATAGTGAAAAGCTGGTAAAGCTAAGGTTAACGTCAGTTTCCTCAATCGAAAGCAAAGTCAGTGACGGGCGAACCCAGGATTTGAACCCGCACATACTGATCCGCGGTCGAGTGTCTTACCGACTGGCTAAAGCCAGTGGCGAAGTAAGTGCGATATATAGGCCTATATATATATATATATATATATATATATATATATATATATATACACACATGTATATATATATAATATATAATGAATGTTTCATGCTATTAATTGAACTTTCGTTCAAGGTCTAAAGCGCGTACGCTGCCATATATGAACTCATTTAAAGTAGTTACTGAAATGAGATCGAGGTCTTGGGAATCGTGTAGCTAAGTAACTACAAACTACATGTAACTTTCGTTTACTTCAATCATACATCTTTCCGCTTCAACAACGAGTTTGTGTCTATTTTGAATGACTGATAGACGGTTTAATCGCCTAACTGCGTGGCACAAACATTCAATGGCTCTATGCCATACCTTGCAACATGTTTGTTGTCGTCTACTTTAGAAGAAAGAATGATAAATGCAATACAAGCTATGCATGTAGGCCTACTCTATATAGAATTCAGTATAAAGAAATAATAGTGAATTGCCTAATAATAATTTCCGTATTAGTGCAGGAAAATTTGAGAATGTAGACCAGTTTTATGTGTTAGTCAACGAAATGGTATTTTGACATTTTTAGTCACACAAAATGGTATTCTCGTTTTGCTTAGAATATTAGTTGATCGTTTGAGGGAAAATTCGCTCTGTAAACATCAGGAGCTTAGACAGCCATTTCGAGCTTTCCGTGTGCTGCATTTCAATTTAATCGTGGAATTCATTTAATAACAGCTCTGTTAGGACCTTTCTTCACATCAGCACATTTCTTTTGCAGATTGATTTGGGTGAATTGATCTGTAGTGATGTGTGCTGTGGAGACGTCCCTGATATTATCCTTGGATGAGGAAATGGACGTTAAACCTTTATTATTATTATTATTAATATTATTATTATTATTTTCCCCTCCTCTCTTCCGCTGTCCCTAGTATGCCTGTATCTGCAGTAAAGTAACGCTGTGCTGCATAATGAGCCAGTATGGTAGTTCGAACTGTAGTAAAAGCTAAAGAAAGCTCCAATAGGACGACTAATAAGGGAAAGAAGGCTAAAGCCAATTTTAACATAATTCCGTATATGGAAAGTGTATCAATAATTGAGTGTTAACACTAGATTTAAATCCGATATCTACCAAATGGCAGCCAGCCAATTTAAGCGTTTTGTTGTAGATTAAAGTTACTGTAAATTATTGTGAAATGAACACTATGACGAAATGATCATGCATGATGATATCTAACTTCGTCATTTCACTCGTAACTCCCTCCATACATCGAGTTATTTGAACATTAATATAGGCCTACTGAGTGACTGGCCCAGCCTTTTGTGAAAGGATTAACTTGTTGATATATGGAATGCTTTTTATGAAGCATGAAAGAAGACTCTGAGTATAAATTTGTACCTTTGACCTGCCATGTGGCAGAACACTAGAGAGAGAGAGAGAGAGAGAGAGAATAACTAGTAGAAGATTAGGTTCCCTCGCCGAAATTTACGAAGTTAATGCGAAAGTATAGTAATTGCGGTTTTCTGTTCTATACTAACCAACTAAATTGTATGTATTATTATGTTGTTTTCTTTCATCCTCTTTGTGTCTGGGTAAAGGTAGACTAAGCCAAAATTAAATTGAGGCTAAAGTAATAGATTTTACAAGAGCAGTCAAAATTTTATCTCCTAACCAATAAAGGAAAAGCAGCAGCATACCAATTCAGAAGCCATATTTTCCAAAACATAAATCTATATTTCAAACTTTAGGCCTACCACTGGTCATAGGCTACCTAGGCTAATGGATAATGTAGGGGCCTAGTGTCTTTAAATAGTTTAGGGTAATCATGAAGTTTTTCAGCAAATCCTAGAATAGCAAACATGACTTCATTCTAACGAAGAAAAATCTTTTTTACATTTCTATGCATTATTGGTAGATATGGTGTATAATACATATGTCATATAATATTTAGCCATATTATGTGGTTTTAAAAATAGTTTAGGATAATCATGAAGTTTTTAGCATACCTAAGAAACAGTACGAAGGCAGGTGTTGAGTCCGAAAATACGATGCTAATTAATTAATTTGCTAATTGGTTAAGCATTAGTGAGAAAAATTGTTAAGTGACTAATTTTCAGACAATTACGACATAACTGATTTTTAATCGATTGTTAATAGACAACAATTTTTGTCCAAGTTTTGTTATTTCTTGTCGCAGATCCTCGACAAAAGTTCTTTCTCTAGAACCACCCTTCTCTCCTAACGATAATGATTAGTCAAGAAACTTCTCAAGCTACTTTATTTTCAAAAGTTGCTAACTCCTGTTGTTATGCATTTTTGCGATGAAAATATCACGAGTGAACGTAATATACAAAAAGCAACACTTACTGTAGTAACTTTTAATATTCAAAGAAATGTAGAATTACTAACATTTGTAGGCATTGTTAGTAAATCTAATGGAAATTTACACTACACTGCATGTATATTTCAATACAGATCTTAGCTCAAAGATTGTATTTTTGGGCTAGTAAACGAGGCAATTTGTAGCGATAGGTGACCTTCACATTCTAAAGTAGCTTGTTCATATGGTAATTCCAGAATTAATATCTCACATGGATTGAAGTTTATTTTTGATTATCTCATAAATATAAGCAGAACCTTTGCAATATTATGCAATGCACATAAAACTTCATTTTACAAGGTTTGCAATAATTAGTTTTTTTATGTAAAAGAATCAATTTGATTATTTTCAATTTAAATTATTTCAAAATTACACTAAAAGAGTTTGATGTCTGCGTCCAGTCTCTACGGTATGTCTATGGCAGGTTGAGCACTGGATTTGAACCCAGCACCTACTGATCAGAGCTTATTCAGCTCAGGTAAAGTTGTGAAATATGCACCAAAAATGCTAAATTGGTAGAGCTTGAAATTTACAAATCTCAAGGGTTATGATCGATTCGGCATCTTTTAGGCCCTAAATTTAGGTCTTCGTTTGGTTAGGTTCGATTTCGGCAAGAAAATAAGAGTGTGAAAATTTGGTTAGATTAATAGCCTCAAGTAGGCTACAGAGACTTGAGTTCGCGGTTCGACTAAGTTTCATGATTTATTCTTAGTTTAATTTCTGGTTCGGTTTTATTCGCGCCTCTAATACTACATTTCGATAAGTTTTTGAAATAATGTTTTGCTGAAATTAAATAGACATTTTGTGGTGTTGCAAACAACGTATGCTGAATACATTTGTGTTTGTGCAGAAATAAATTATATGAAGCAAAATAGATCAATTATGTGAAGCAGAGTTATGGGTTGGTTACTATGTTCAGTCAATTCCTAATTGATTACAAGAATTTTTAATTATACAGTTCACGGCAAAAATATTAACCAGTGAAAAGCAACTATTATTTAACTGGCGATTATGAAAATGATAGAATTAGTGAAAATAAGATAATGAAATATTTTAAATTCAAAATTAACACAAATACTATTCCTCGTTTACATATTGTGCCCCGTCAACTGAGTAAACTTGTACTAAAAATAACTAGTCTACAAAGAAAAAACACTGTTGTTGCTAGGCTGGTATTATTTTAGTGGATTAACCGCAAATCCAGTGGCGTATCCAGGAATTTACTATAGGGTGAGAGTGGTGTGGCAGTTTAAACTGATGGGTGGTAGCTTAAACTGATGGGGTGGCAGCTTAAACTAATGAGGTGGCAGCTTAAACTAATGGGGTGGCAGCTTAAATATGAATGAATAAGGCATTTCCTCGCTTTCGAGTGAGGAAACTGACGTAAACCTTATCTTTACCAGAATCTTGATTCCAATCAATACTAATTTATTTGGACTGGAGAGGGACAGCTGAGGTGGCAGCCCTTCATATAGGGGGCAGCTGCCCCCCGTGCCCCCTCCAGTTACGCCCCTGCGCAAGTCGGATAATACAATACAAATAAGAAACAGGATATTAATAGGATTTCATATAATTGGCTATATCCATTGATTCAGTGCTAAATATAAGTATGCCTTCTATGAAATTTGTAAATATATCATATTTAAACTTAAATTTTAATACAAATTCAACAGCTGAATGACTAAATACAGAAGTATTCGACATAAAGCGAAGGGAGCAGCCTCTAGTATAAATTCACCTGAACACGAAAAGATTCCATTGCAACGCACCAGTAAAGTCATTATTAAGTATTAATCATATTAACAATCAGGGATTGCGCAATGTCAAAAATTTAACGACAGGATTCAAACAACGTTAAGAACTTAGGAACTTTTGTATCAACGGATAGTTATGCCAACGTGAAGGAGTCAGTTAATACTAAAGAGGAATGTTTAATGGCGATCAAATAAGAGAACTGCTAAATAAAAGAAATAGGTTATATCAAATTTCAAATTCTCCCTATAATGTTTGTCAAACCCAAGGATACTAAATTAATTTTGTGAAGAAACCGGTAACGTTGATGATGATGACGAAGACAATGATGATGAAGACAACGATGATGATGACGTTGTGCTGAGCATGATGAGTCACAATGATAGTGGGTGATGATACGCAATGATAGCGGGTGATGAGTCACAATGATAGTGAGTGATGAGTCACAATGATAGTGGTTGATGAGTCACAATGATAGTGGGTGATGAGTCACAATGATAGTGGTTGATGAGTCACAATGATAGTGGGTGATGAGTCACAATGATAGTGGTTGATGAGTCACAATGATAGTGGGTGATGAGTCACAATGATAGTGGTTGATGAGTCACAATGATAGTGGGTGATCAGTCATAATGACAGTGGGTGGCGTGTCGCAATGATAGTGGGTGATGAGTCACAATGATAGTGGATGATGACACGCAATGATAGGGTGATGACACGCAATGATAGGTTGATGACACGAAATGATAGGAGTGATGAGTCACAATGATAGGAGATGTCGACACGCTATGATAGGGTGATGAGTCACAATGATAGTGGGTTATGACACGCAATGACAGGGGCTGGCGATGCACAGTGGTGAAGATTAGATCTAAAATGGCTAGACATTTTCTTTCACAGTGGTAGGGCATATTTTTCTATTGAAATGTCATTGTACTAGTTTGCTTTCGAAGCGTTCTTGATCGGAGTTCCTCCTAACTTATGGATCGTTTCTAAGCGTGAAAACGAAGTCCATCTCTTCATCTTCACACTTCGAGTATTTTGTGCCTCAGACTCTGCTCTTGGTCCTATCGTCTTCAACATCAGCACCTTTATGCTCTCAAATCTATTCTCATTCGCTTGACCTTGTACTACCTGCTTACAACTTGCTGATGATACCAAGCCATTCATTTATTTCACCTTCAAACCATTGGTGGAGCTGATGTACTCCTTCAGAAGCATTCCTAAAATTTAACTTATCACATGTTGCATATAGCTTAGATACCTTAGTACTATCAATTGTCTAAGTCAGTGCTTTGCTGCATTGAAATGCTTAGACGCAGATTTATTCTAAGCTTTTCATATCTTTGATAGAAATATTATAGGGAACGATCAATGTTACAGTATGTGTACATGAGACAATTCTAGAAAGTCAGAAATTTTAAATAGTATATTTAATGATTTATCTAACACAGTTCAATTGGCATTATGAAATACTTTAGACATGAAGAAAACGAATGTTAGTTTTGTATACTAAAAGCTCAGTACAACTGACTTATAAGCAGTAGTTCTCACTGTAAAAAATAAACTGTAATTATTTGCGTCTTCTCGTTGAAAATTGAATATACGAGTAATATGAAGTAAATGCATGGTAGTTGATATAGTGGGATGTAACATTTTCTCTACTTTAATATAATTGATTTTTTATTGCACTTTATCTTAGACTTTTGAACATGTTTTGTGAATGTGCATATTCATTTCGTTTTGTACTCAATAAATAAATTCGCGCCATAAATTAGTTCAATTTTTGTACTATAGTATGCTTATATACAGTACTTACTGCATACCCGTTTACTACAGTAGTTTAGAAAACATATGTAAAGGACCACAGGTGTATATATTTCAATATAATACATGTAATGTGTATTAATGCAATCTTTTTTGCACTATTACAGAACACATTTCTTGGCATAAGTACTTGATTTATTAAATTCTTTCTTAGTAAAATACAAATGACTAAATGTAAATGGACTAGCTTACGTCAGATTGATGTAAAATGTTGAACTAGAGTGTAAGAATTTTTAGTTTACAATTACGCAGTTTCGAAAGTTAGCACAACTTAAACTTGTTATGAGTCATAGGAAGGTCAGGGCAGATAGATAAATAGGCAGACAGCATAACAACATAACATAACAACAATTAGAGTGCTACTGTCGTCCATGACAACATCGAGCACTATTGAGAGAAATCTAAGCCGGCGCTCAAAAAGACGATCCAAAACGGTGCAGATATCCAAAATCCAAAAATCAGTCTATAGACAAAGTAAGATTTCGCAAACTTAATAACCTTAAATCACGGCTCGCAAGAAATACTAGGCTGCGACTATTGCATGAGCGGTTAGAGGCCCGACAGAGGCTCATAAGGTGAAAGTTCAAATCCAGCTTTCGTACAGTCACTGACGTTTTTTGTCAGAGAGGAAACTGACGTTAAACTACGCTTTTGCCGTTGGAACTTTGAACAAGCTACAGGAGAGCGGTAATAGAAGATTCAAGTACAGAAATAAATAGCTGTTTCCTATGCTTTAGTTAGCAGTTACACTCATAAGGGCTTTCACAATGTTTGCTTAGATAGGAGAGTAGCTTTTGGAATTTGGAGTTAATTTTTAACTCCCTAATCGATGGAGTGAGAGGGCATAATAGGAACAAAACTATGAGTTTTGGACCTATCAGTTGGCAGAACCGTATTGAGAGACAGCATATATCATACGAACATAGATCTCAATCTGGGCTTTTAATAATCTGTAGAGGAAGTGGTATAAATTATGAAATGTGAAAGAGCCAATGGAAATAAGCTAGAGCTTTATCAAGGAATTTATAAAAGATATTATCTAGGATAGGGGGGATTTAGCGCACTCAGTTAAGCTGCCCGTCAGTTGAACGAAGTAAAGCCACTCTGCATGCGGTTAGTAAATTGTGGGCGACCACTTTGGAAGACCGCGTGTAGACAGCTTTGAAAGTAAACAATCCCCAGGGTGTTGGAGGTTATTCTTAAATCCGCGCCGGCTGCTATTGGAGCGCCAACAAAAGGGAACTAATAACCATGGAAAGGAATGGAGGAAATAACGAAAATTACAAAAACAAAAACTTAAGAATCGAAACATTGTAAACACATGCGGTACGTCATGTGTGTAACAATACGGAATAAAAAACAATATTGAAAAGATTAAAATTAGATTTCGCAACTGCTGTTTAATTCTTTAAGGAGAGCTTGTTTAGGTCCATTAAAATGTTACACTTATTTTAGACCAATCATGATTATTTTTCTCAAGGAAATTCCGCTCAGTTCATGTGAATAATCGTTCGCATGAAACCCCAGCGACAAAGCTTCTCAGATCTCTGGGTCTAAATACAGGACGCTGTAGTATTGAGTAGCCTCTGTTACTTAATATAATTAACTATTATTAAAGTAAAAATATTTGTATTATTATTATTCATTTTTATTCGTCAAAAACAGACAGGATCAAGATACATCACAAATACATATAAATAAGCATACATTTACACATACGATCATAGAACAATCAAAATGCATTATAAGAAACTTAAATAGAGTTCCTATTAATTTCAGCACTAGCATTAAACGCTTCGTAAATTAAATACCCTCTGCTACCACAAGACACAAATGAATATGTACCTTTAACCTGCCGCCACATGGCAGTGCACTAAAGAAGTAGACCATAAGAGACTCCATTGTCCAGAACCATCGAACATAATAGGCAATTATTACTTATACTTTTATTATTTTATTATTAGCGGCAAAGGACTACAGGTTAGTGAAATGCTTGTGCTGAAACTTAATCCTTTATTTTAAGTGAAGACAACAGAAGGGCATCCCATAGACAACTGATCAAAGACTTTCCTCTGACTTGGTGGATTGGTGAATGGTATAGAATGTGATTAAAAGTAGCAATAATTGCATGTATAGTGTGATTATCTCTCTATCCCTATGTTTTTGAGTTTATCTCTCTAAGTTATTACTGTATTTTCTAGTGGGAGGTTCAGGCATATAACTCCACACATTTCTGTTTAATGCCTTTCCTTTCAATCCAACTACTAATGAGGTATAATTCGTCTCACATTCCAAGTCTCGGTCTTTCTCTAGCTCTCTTTCCATCCATCCATCTTTCTATTACATTTTTAAGAGATAATAATCCTATATTAGAGCATGTCCTACTAGTTCTTGTTTCTGTGTTTTAACCTCTTTATTAATTTATTATCAATACCAATCTGTTCAGTATTACTGCAGTTGCAATTTTATAAGTCCACTTAATTTTATTATTCACTCTTCTCCATAGCCTCATTTCCGTCCAATTATGCTTTTAACATCTTCAATCTTTAGCGTCAAAATTTCAGAGATATGCAAATTTGATACGCAAAAAGTATTTACTATATTTATCTCGGTGGATAGACTTAATTTTTATTAACAGAAATTTGTTTTCAAAATCAGAAAGAATTTTTATTAACTTCGTCTTACCAGAGGCCTCTTTTTTCTTTCACTTCTTTTATTTTATTCTTTTATTTTATTCTGTGTCATAATTCCATTTCTTATATCTCATCAGCAATGAAATATAGAATTGAGAGAGAAAAGGAAGCATTCGTTAAGAGAAAAGTCTAGTAGCAAATTAGATGTCAATATGCATTAAGATAATGCATTGACACCTTTACATATTGATGATAATATTTTTAATTATCTCAAAGTCCATGGATGATGTCAGTAAGAACTTTAGTGTGTTTTTGAGGAGCATTGAGATAATTGCAAACAAGTATCTTGTTTCTGGGCACACTTCTAAATTAAGATCCACATAGTGTGTCATTGCTGCTTTACGTTACAGATCAACTCACTACTCGATTCAAATAGAATAAAATTAAAATCTATTTGTAAACTAATATTCGGGGATTTTCCCCAAATCATTTTCGATATATATATATATATATATATATATATATATATTATAGCCTATATACATATATATATATACTGTATGTATATATATATATATATATATATATATATATATATATATATATATATATATATACAAAGTGTTTATATATCAAGTAAGCTTCTAACAAAAAATTGTTGTTCACTTTATGATAAAAAAGTCCCTGAACATTTTAGCATAAAGAATGGAGTTTATTGAAGATTTTCGTGCGGACAACAGCGTGCATTGTATACCTATGATAATATTCATATTCCTCGCTTTATAGACTTTATGGTCCAGGTAAATCAGAATAATAAAAATCCAGTCCAGCTCAGGGCGGTCCAGTCATAACAGTAGAGTTGAAGTACTTATTTTTGGCTATATGACAACTATCTTATCGTGCAATTCTAATTTTGTTATTTCATCATCATTATAATCATCACCATCATCATCATCGTCGTCATCATCATCATCATCATCATCATCATTATCATCGTCGTCATCATCATCATCATCATCATCATCATCCTCCCTTAAATCCCAGTTTAACAAGGTTCGGTATACGACTAGACTTTCAAAGTTTACTCATTCCTTTAAGTTTTTGTAGCAATTTATGGAGCCTAGGCGCGCACCAACTGACTGCCCTTTCTGACGTTGGTTTGGATCCTTTTTATGTCGCCTTCTACGACACGCGAATATTTGCAGGGTCTATCTGTTCTTCAAGCAACCCGGTCACAACATGTGGAAATTTTATTATTTAATTATTAAATACTATTATTTAATTATTGGCTTTTCTTAATATTTGCAATTAATATTTTGCAATTCTTACCTATTGGTGTTATTGGAGATTCAAGCTACAGGTTATAGTAGGCCTGTATTGCAAGTGAGAGTCTGATCTCAGTTGGAAGCGAAGTTTGACCTACTTGGTTTAGCGTGTGCGTCAATAAACGAAGTTAAGCCACATCGGAACTGGTTGCTAGTACTTGGATGAGCGATCACCAAGGAACGAGTGCCAACAGCTTTTAACAACAAAAAGCCGGTTGCTGAAAGTTATTCCTAATCCGCGCTGATTGCCTACTATATAAATGCCTATATAGACTGGTAAAGGCAACCATTCAGGCATATATATATATATATATATATATATATATATATATATATATATATATGTACGAGACAAACTTCAAGAAATGTTGGATAATGTAATATATCATAGTGAGGTTAGTGGATTATCTATAAATATGAAGAAAACAGAATGCATGGCAGTTAGCAAACTAAAAATGCCACAACCATGCTTAATAAATGTAAGAGGTCAAAATGTCAAAAAGTCGAATCAGTCATATATTTAGGGTCACTTATCCATCAAAATCGGAAATGTGACAAGGAAATAAACAGACGAATAGCCATGGCTAAGGAGGCATATAACAGAATGTCAAAGATTTTCAGAAGCCATAAATTATCAATTGATACCAAAAAAGACTTCTTCAATGCTATATTCAAGCAATATTGTTATATGGAAGTGAAGTTGTCCCAACTTCACTTCCATATCTAATCTCTTCTGTAATGGAATCGAAACTTGAGGCAACAGAGATGTGGTTCTATAGAAGAATGCTACGTATAGCCTATCTTATAAAGACCTCGTTAAAAATGAAGATGTTTTACAAAGAATGTCAACTTGTAGTGACCTTTTGAACCGAATACGACGACAACAGATGAAATTTTTTGGACACATTATGCGTAACAAAATAGTTGAAAATACCGTAGTGACAGGAATAATGGAAGAAAAAAGATGCAAGGGTCGACAACGAATGACGTTTATTAAGAGTCTTAGCAAATGGATGCAGTTAACTGAAACAGAGATGATCAGAGCAACAATGAACAGAGACATATGGAAGAATATGACCATGACCGCCCAGGCTTGAAACAGGCACGGCACATAGAGAAGGAGAATATATATATATATATATATATATATATATATATATATATACGTGTATATATATATATATATATATATATATATATATATATATATATGGATTATAGACTACGATTTAGTTGAAATTTAATTAAAAAATTAAATACATTTTGTTATGGAACGAAGAAAAGTAATTAAAAACGATAAAAACAGCAACTAGGAAGGAAACAGCAGCACACACATCTGTCAAGTGTGAAACAAAATAAAATTATACAAAAACGTAATAACACAAACTTGAAGTTACAAGATAAATCTAGAATAACCTTGTCTCACGCATATTGCCACTCGTTTACTAGTTGCCCTTGCCTGTGGAAAAAGTAATGCAATGATAATATCACCATTGGTTGAGGAAACCAAACGCTAAATTTATGATTATGGTTATGACCGAAATATTGATTTTAGTCACAAATATCAAGGAGTAAGTACTGAACATGAGAACTTTTATTCAAATTTTTCTACAAAGTTTCTTGTACAAACAAGGTTGGTAGGCGAACGACACCTTACAATAATACAAGAATTATACTAAACTATATATATATATATATATATATATATATATATATATATATAGAGAGAGAGAGAGAGAGAGAGAGAGAGAGAGAGAGAGAGTTAGCGAAGGTGTTAACAATCTCGTGCTCGGTTAGTACTTGGATGGACGCCGGCTTTGAGAGGCCGAGTGCTGACAGCATTAAATGGAAAACTTCTTAGCTTTGGAAAGTTATCAAACGGCAGCAATAGGTAGTAGCCATGAAAATCAATGGATAATAGCTACGGAGTGAAAGAGGAATAATTAAAACGAAATTAAATTAAAACTGAGCTCGAAAACTATATAACTCGTGAGGTCATATGTAGAGTCAAATGAATAAAAAAGTTGTTTAAAAGAGAAGAAATAAATTCTAAGTATTTACTATATATTAACACAGAGTACGAAATTGATCGACTTTTTAAGTGTAATAATGTACATGTGATTACAGCTACTCTAGTTTATACTAGTTATATATATATATAAATTATATATATATATATATATATATATATATACATGTATATACATGTATACATATATAGTTACATGAATGTATATATATATATATATATATATATATATATATGTATAATATATATTATATATGTACATAATATATATATATATATAATGTATATAGGCTAAATATATATTACAGCTACTCTAGTTTATACTAGTTATATATATATATAAATTATATATATATATATATATATATATATATATATACATGTATATACATGTATACATATATAGTTACATGAATGTATATATATATATATATATTATGTAGTACTGTGTATATATATATACCTTGTGTATATATATATATATATATAAATATATATACAACATACGTCCCTGACATCATCATTGTATGAGGAAAAGGACGCTAAACCATTACTATTTAGGCCTATATATTTGCATGTTCATGTATATGAAGTGATTTAGCGAATCATTTTCTCTGTGTAAATTGTATGCTGATAAATTGCACCAGGAAGCCAGTAGAGCTTATCGCTGTGCTCTGCACGGTTGCTAGGCACGTTGCGAAGGTAAATAGCTCATAACTCTGCTCACTCTGTCATAATGTAGCCTATAGGTATACCGACGACCACACTGCTCCACCTTAGATATGTAACACATAAACAGGACAAACACAGCGTAACAGCTTTACATTAGCAACAACAACCGTATTGCTACCATCATTCATGATAACAGTTGGAGCGGAGTATGTAAATACGACAAAGATAATTCAATATGATGATCAAACTGTCAAAACTGCTCAACAAGGCGATTATCTTAACTCAATTAATGGTTGATTATTTAGATTAACCAAATACATAGCGGTGTATGTGGCCTGCAATTTTCGTGCCCTGATTAAAGCAATTATCTTTTGAATCAATCTCATATTTCAATTCGCTTTGAATTTTTCACATTTGTCAGAAGAATTAGAGTGCTGCCGTAGTCTATGACAGCATCGAGCGTATATAGCGAATTTATCTGAATTGGCCGATACGACTGTAAAGCAACTATATTAAGCCGCAACGGTGGTGGCTCATTTGAACACAAACAGCTGCCGTGGACTTCAATCGCAACTTACTCTGATCAATACTACTCGACAAGTTATTAGGAGGCGTTTGGAACAGTTATGCTGCGCGTACTGTGTATCATGTGCCTCACTCATTTACTAATTTCAAATCAAAAGATAAATCTATAAAATGGTTAAGGTATTTTAATCTAAGTCTTGGCCGTGGAAAAATTTTATATATGAAATAAGCGGAACCAGCCGATTTTAGGATCTTTATTGATTTTATTTATTTATTTATTTAGATCATCAAAAAGGGTAATTCAACCCTGCACAGTTCACAAGCAATGCAAACAAACAAGTAAATGCAATAAATGTGCACACAATTTAAATGTGAACCATGGTGAACTTAAAACGAAAATATAAAGTAGAAATTAAAGAATTGAAAAAAAGAAATTAAAAATTAAAAAAATTAATGATAATAGGTAGGCATAATTATACATTTAAGATCAGTATCATTAATAACTAATTAATAAGTACTGACGAAGTTTTTGTAATTTAACTTCTGACAAAGATCACAATTAATTTTTAATAACTTGAAATATTATTTAGAAAAGTAAGATTTGATATGCTTCCTAAAGTGTTAGTTATATTTAGGTATATTTTGTTTCATATTTTCTCTGACGAAGGCTCGACAATGCTGCACTACAGAAATATTGTTAAATGAAACGTGTAATCTTGATCGTAATTTGAGCAACTATGAAGATTGACTAAATTAAATTGAATTGTGACACGATGGGTAGGCTATGTGTTAAAGTAGTCGGGAATATACATGTATGTCAATTTTTTCGATGCTATGACTATTATCATGAAATCAATTTTCGTGAAATAGTATTCATTTCAATTCAATTACTATACTGCATATACTGAGGCACGTCGAATTATAATCAAGTTTTAACTTAATCATAGCATGCCGCTGAATTAAATCTTTTCTGGCTTCAATCATGGCTCACAGCTCAGGGTTTTCACCGGATCTATAATACATCCTAGGTTCTAGGCTCAGCCTAGAAACCAGATTGAGGAATTTGTCAACAGAAGCGATTTCGTTGTCTCTCTAGCGCTAACGTTGAGGATCTGACTAAGAAGAGATATTCTGTAAGTATTTTAAGTGATCTAGTTGCAACTTAGAGTAATTTGTGATAAGGAATTTTGCAGCAATTCTATGACCAGCTAATGTAGGCGATTTTTGTTACTACTGTAAGCTTTTACTATCTCTGACCCTTTGTTTTAGGAGAAAACTCTTCTGAATTCTGCAGTTGTACTTTTTATTAGATATTTTAATTTATATTTAGTTTTCATCTGTTTTCTATACATAGGCCTATACATTGTCTACATACTTATCTTATTTAGACAAATAAGGTAACACATATTCGGATACATATAAAGTACACACAGTTCAACGAAATGAGGCGTAAGAGATATTGAAATAAAAAGATGAAATAAATCAAATCCTGGGCTCGTCCGTCACTGCATCGCTTTCAAAGAAACTGACGTTAACATTAGCAAAAGAACATAAAACTTAACACATGTTTTCAAATTTTGCAAGTTAAACTTACAAAGTTTAGCAGAAACCGCGGACAAACCTAAATGAGTGACTTCGCCTAGTCATTGTATAGGTTAACCATTTATTAGTATGTACGAAGCTTTAATGGAATGTCTAGGGCCAATACGAATACAAAATGTCGTATTGCAATTCGTTTAAAGATTGTGAAACTCGTGCAACAAAAGCATAAATAATTGAATTGTATAATTATAATGCAACGCCAAGTTGCTATAATCCCATTTTAACACAGGTAGGCCTACACATAATATTATATGAGACTATCGGTACAGGCATCAGTAACTCTGAACACTATACATATAATTACTAGAAAATACTCAAGCAGACTACTTGCAAATTTACCAGAAGATTCACTAGAAATTGAGCATTTGATTGCATTGCTATCATGCATAAAATGATCACATAACATCAAATCATATTTAAGCATAAATAGTGAGAAAATATTACACGGTCAACCAATAATATTAACAAATTTAAATTTAATTGTAAATCACCACCCCAGATAATATGTTTTGAAAATCGACTTAGTGCAGCCTAAATAATATCAAACTTGTCCAGAAGCACGAGCTCTATGCTGTCATGGCTGATAGTAGCACTATAATTATACTTCTGTTGATGATGGTGATATTATTTAAAGTCCTGAAGATATTGCGCAAGCAGTAAGTCTTGAAAGTAGGTAGACAACTGGAACCTGACTGTGGTGAAGGCAGTGGCAATACTGTAGCAACTGCCACGACATTATCTTACCTGCAATTTCTTCGTTTTTCCAACAATAAATCTCGTTTAAATAAGTTAAAGTAAATAAATGAAACTAGCGACTACATTAATAGCTTTTGCATTTAACAGATTTTGCACTTAAGCATAAAGGAACAGATTGAGTTATAGTATAGAGAAAAGTCGCACACGTGCGACTTTTCTCGTGCAGAAATTCGTGCAGACATTCGTGTGTTGCTTAAGAATAATAATTTTTGAGGAAGTAGACGTAGAAAATACTTCGATTAGAATATATTACAATATTTTATTCCGCGACGGTCTTAATAGTAAAACTAGAACTGCTCAAAACGTGAAAAGTTCATCTTTTTGCACAGTACGACGTGCGATAGGGTTAAACATAGTTGTGGTTATTCATTGAATGGTCAACACTTAAAACTGCCAATAGCATCATGAAATATTAAATAACAGATCCTGAGGTTAGTTTGAACTCTAGAAAGTGTGATTCCCAGCTTAGACTATCAGAGTGATCCAGGACGTTCATAAGACAGTTAAATTAGCACTAGTCTAAGCTGCTTAGCTGGCAAAGCTAATGTTTCACCAGTTTCTTCACTCGAAAGCGATGTCAGTGACGGGTGAGCCCAGGATTTGAACCCCGCACATACTGATCCGAGGTCGAACAGCTTATCGACATCGCCACTGGCTCCAGCCATTTAGCGATTTAAATATGCGATATTGAAAGTGATGGATATGATATTATGGTTAATAACTTTCTAATATTGTGTGTTAAATATCCATTTTAGTAGTTTAATTTCTAAAACTGAATGGTAAGCAAAATTATGGTCAAATAATATTAAACCAATTCATACGCATGCACACAGGCACAAACATATGTAGCAATTAGCATTCATATATAATATATCCACTCCAGAAATTTTTATAATTCTGAAATTAGATCCAGATTTGATTTACTAAAGAATTCATGATTACAATAACTATTCTTTTATGAGGAATATAATTTCTCGTGCTGTGACCTTGTTTCTGAAGAATAGACCAACCGTAAACTGCATATGGCGTAAGAGACGACTGTGCAAGAACTGATGAGGGCAACTGGAAACTCTCTCAAGAGCCATACAATTCCCAAGCTACAGGCTACATTAAAATGTGTTTAAGGCGTAACCTTTTGTGAAAGGATTAACTCGTAGATCGATGGTGTGCTCTTTATGAAGCGTGAAAAGCAGCATATGAGTTGGAATATGTACATCAGACTTGTCACTTGGGGCAGAACACTAGAGAGAGAGAGAGAGAGAGAGAGAGGGCGAGAGGTAGAAAGAGAGATAGAAAGAGATAATTTCGAAATACCTTCTTATTTTACATTTGACTTAGTATTTATATTCTTTAGTTAAAGAAATACTTTAATTGTAACGAAAAGGCCTAGTGTTCTGCCACTTCCATTGTATCAATTTCTGCTGGCTCGTTTATGTGATTATCCTTCAATAATGTGTTAAGAAGTTGTATTTGTGATATTCATAAAAATAATTACACGGTAGAGAGTTTATTATAGTATTGTCAGTTTAAGAGAACTTTAATTTAAGAAAAAAGAACTGAAATGAAATCAAGTTCTAAACTATTCATATAAACTCTGCTTGAGTCAAATGAATTCTCATATCAATTTTAAATTTTTACAAAAGACTTTACAATGAAAAGTTTTCCTAGTATTTACATGAATTGATTGCTCTTTATTGCTTGGCTTGTATAGTTTACAAATTTTTTATGGGTGCATTTGAATTGGATAACTCCAATAGTACGTTTAGCTTCAGCCTAGATTTGGTTTGTAATGCTGATGCACAAATTCTGCCATTTGTAAATATATCTATGCTCGTAACGTTTAGCATATGTTATAGTTTCTGAAAACATTTATGTTATAAGTGAATATATCTTGTTGTATATTCCATGTACAACAAGAAAACATAGATTTCAATATACATGTACAACATTAGATAACAACAACAAAAACATAGATTTCAATATACATGTATAACATTAGATAACAACAACAAAAACATAGATTTCAATATACATGTACAACATTAGATAACAACAACAAAAACATAGATTTGAACATAAAACAATCGATAACATCAACATCAAACAAAGATTAGACATAGATTTCATTCATACAATGATTGCTTATTGGTTGGGTATTTCTTGTAAATAGCTTAAATTATCTCACTACTTACTAACATAAGACCTCGATTGAGTGCACTTTATTAATATATGAGATTACTGTTTCAAGTTACAATACGTCATCCCATATCACCCCTTAACCCAGTGTAAAAATAGCGATAGTAAATAGTTCTCAAGAGCCGTTTCATGGTAATTTTACCAACTTCCTAATTGCGGAAGGTTGTAGTGGTCAGACGAACTAACCACTCAAAGAGTATTGCACATTAACAACTTTAAAATCGAATTTTCAAAGAACGCTTTTAGCAGCAAAATTTTAAATTTATCTAAGATGATTAGTCAGCACTTAAGTTAGAAAAAAAGCTAATGCTAACGTCAGTTTCCTCACTCGAAAGCGATGTCAGTGACGGGCGAGCCCTGGATTTGAACCCTGCACATACTGATTCGCGGTCGAATATCTTAAACACTACATCACCACTGGCTGGAGCCAGTGGTGATGTAGTGTTTAAGATATTATTTACACTGTCTAGTGAATTATAAAATTTGAAACTAGAAATTAATTTCCATAAGCAAACACTCGATGGCTAAAACTAAATGTATTATGAACTTAGAATGTGTGAAATAAATAAAGTGCAGTTACACTGAACAAATCGATCGTTTTGAAGAAGTTCAAGTATCTTACTCAAAGTCGGTGGAGGATAAAATCGTTTGAATCTATGCTAGTTATTTCCGCATCCAAAATACATGGAATAGTGAAGAAAATCACTTAATTGAATGCATCTCCTATTAGATTCTACTACATTGCCTGTGGAACTGCTCATTTCCTATGACTAGTTTCATAAGCAGTTGAAGACCTACCTTTTCCATCCTTCTTTTCCATCCAGTGACCATGAGTTGCGACCAGCACGCATTCCTCCTTTTCTTTAAATTCTTTTATCTTTGGACAGATTCTTTTGGATTTTGGAATTTGCACCGTTTTGAACCTTCTCTTTAAAGTTGGGTTGGACTTGTCTCAATAGTGCTGGATGTTGTCATGGACGATAGCAGCACTCTAATTGCAATATGATATTATGTTATATAAAATAGCTGAATAAATATCCGTGAAAAGAGTTAAACTTATACTGAGCTCATTATGCTTTGCAATAAATGCAATTTTTCTCGTGCTTTGTCCTGGTTGATGAAGATTAGACCAACCGTGGACTGCACGTGTCTTAAAAGGCGACAAGACACTAAGATCCAAACCAACGCGAGAAAGGGCTTTCGATTGATGAGCTTTTAGGCTCCAGAGATTGCTACAAAACTTTATATTCATGACTATTGTTAAACTAGAATACGAGGGATGATGATGATGATAATGATTATGCTTTGCAATGATTTGAATTTGTGTCACTAGACTAAACAACTCTTGAGTATACTGTACTCATTAATCGTTGTGCGCTCTCCTGACCAATCTGTACTCTAGAGATTTTATACACTGATGCATGTATGATTGTGCCTTCTCGATGTTTAACATTTTCTATTCTAATGATATGGTCAGAGAATATTCAACAAGGGTACAATTTTAGACCACATGCTTTTCATGCAATTACCCTCTCAGATTTGCTATTCGACTTGCACTTAATATAATGGAATTGAAAATGAGGTCATCAGATTTCTTATATGTATGATTAAGGCTGAACCTTGAGGAATGTGACGTATTGGATTCAATCAACCAATTTCCACGGTCTCCACCATCCTTCAATGCTTTCTTTCCAGTGCATATATGAGATTTAGTTATAGTTAAGAGTTCAGTAGTTTATACAGTGCTTCATCGAAATATTCTCCAGTTACTTACTCTTATATTGAAGTTTGGTACACAAATTTCGATTGCGTCAAGAATTGGGAATGTTTAATCCGGGATGTGACTAGTATGGCAACAATAAATCTATTGATCGATAGGCCTATTGCATGGGAATCAATACAAGCTATCGATTAGGACAGAGAGATTAGCCGCCATAGGCTAATACGTTAGGTCAGTAGGCATGCTATAGAGCAGTGCCGAGAGCTCATAAATATACACTTGTTGAAACAGATTTATAGATTTATAATCTCTGATGCCATGACAACCGCCTTGTTTTTCCTTAATCAATTCTATGTAGAGTTTAGTTAGTGCTATCGTGTACGCATTAGGTAAATAGTGCGCTTATTAATATAGTTATATCTAAAAGGTTTTGCAAATTGGTTAAAATATTAGACCTCAAAACGTAAATGTTGTAACTTTTTAAAGATGGGTACAGTTACTACAGTACAAAATAATAAGCTAAGATTGCATAATTTCATCATTATGTTACTTTGTCAAAACATTCAAGAGTAACAGTAAACTATTTATGTGCAAATTGGTTTCTAAACGACATAAGTGTAAATTGGAGTAGACCGAGATTTTTTAAATTAGCTGTGATATTCGGCCGACTGATAGTTTTTAAGCCGTAGGAACATAACGTATAAAGTTGAGCTGTTGAGTAGTTGTTAGTTAGGCACGGTTAACATTAATTCTAAAAATGTTTTCATAAAATTCATAAACTATTTACTGTATCAATTCTCTCTTTCTCTCTCTCTCTCTCTCTCTAAATGTGTTTTATCGTTTTCATTTAAGTTTATTTACCGCACCAATTCTCTCTCTCTCTCTCTCTCTCTCTCTCTCTAAATGCTAAATGTGTTTTATCATTTTCAATTAAGTTTATCTTATAAGGATTCATAATCTGACTCTATCATTGCGGGGCTTTAATATTGGGCTTACTTTAACATCGTAGGAATTGCATGTCTATCATCCAGTAATTCAATGGCCGCCAAATTACATGACTCCCATAAGATCGGCATGTATTTACAATCTGAAAACAAAACGATGTGAATAAGTTTAGCGTCAGACTCATATTTCGAAAGCGAATTAGCGTCTATCGATAAATGGATTTAGTTAGTATTGCATTGCCTGCTTCTTCCATCTGCTTTGTTTAATTCTGCGACTCAGAAAATGGCTGGAGCCAGGGAGTTGTCAGTAAGGTACTCTACCGCGGATCAGTATGTGCGGGGTTCAGCCAGTCACTGACATCGCTTTCGAGTGAGGAAACTGACGTTAACATTAATTTTTTTATCATACATGTACATTTTCTTAACCTACGTTCCCTTGGTTCATCTGAAAACTTCTAGTTGCCAGTTGTTAATATTTTCCCAGAATCTTTTCACACTGGTAATTCCACTCGAAGTTAGATATGGGAATCAGTTTATTAGAAACCAGGAGCCAAGTGTTTGTGTATGCTACATACTATGAAGGCAAATCAACAATAGTTAATTTTGCAACATTTTAGTCATTTTTATCTGGTTTTCGATTTATTTTCCATGTGGCCTAAGAGATAATAAATTTGTTTCCAATATGTCATCAAGCTGCGTATGCCTAGCCGTACTCAACCCCAATTTAATTACACTCGTTGTTCTAATCTATTTGCTAATTTTATTTATTTCTGTCGTGTATTGTAGATAAAAGATTAATCTTACAAAATGGCGGAAGGCGGTGACATCCAAGCATCTTTTAAGAAGTTCTCTTCTAAGGGAGGAAGCGAGCAGACCTCGGCTGATTTCACCAAGTGGTGCAGAGATGCCAACGTGTTCGGCAAGACTTGCACCTCCAATCACGTCGATATCGCCTTCGCAAAAGTCAAGCCGAAAACTGCCAAGTAAGTTAAGCATTTTATGACTAAGACTTTAGACTCGTCTTCTTGTCCATGACTTTCTATGACTATGACTTTCTATGACTTTTCTATAGCAACGGCTTTCTATGACTATGACTTTAGGCTCGTTTCTATGACAATGACTTGCTATTACCATGACTTTAGGCTCGTTTCTATGACAACGACTTTCTATTACCATGACTTTAGGCTCGTTTCTATGACAATAACTTTCTATTACCATGACTTTAGGCTCGTTTCTATGACAATGGCTTTCTACGACTATGACTTTAGACTCAGATCTATGACAACGACTTTCTATGACTATGACTTTAGACTCAGATCTATGATGATCTAATTATACATGTATATTACAGGTGCTGTAACAACAAAACACAATATATAACAAGAAAGTTAGTCTCTTTTAGACTAATAATAATAATAGACTAACTGACGTATTTTCCAACTTTTTTCTTATTCATTATGTTTATATATATATATATGTATATATATATATATATATACATATATATATATACATATATATATATATATACATATATATATATATATATATATATATATATATATATATATGACGTCCCTGACATAATCCTTGTATGAGGAAACGGACGTTAAATCTTTATTATATATATATATATATATATATATATATATATATATATATATTGCATTATATAATTTTCTAAAACGAATGGAAAAGATTTTGACATGGTATGAGATGGTGCGGAGTGGAGAAGGTCCATTCGTATCCCGACCCTAGTTTAACTGGGATTAATGGGAAGATGAAGATGACATATTGCATATATATATTTTAATGTTGACTTTTATTTAGAGTTATAAATTTAATGCAAAGCAAACGTACATGAAGATCGTGCCGGATTGAAATTCCCGCAACAAGGAAATCAGCAAGAATATGTAGGTTTTGATAAACGATTCTGCAGGTTTCGAAACCAGACTAAATGAGTCATTTGAAAACTACTCACCTTAATTTTCTCACAATCTTATCGATGTCAATCATTAATTTCGAACCGTCGTATCTGTGTAGTCCTCCACTCACGTACACAACAGTTACCGATGGATCCAATTTACATTTTCCGTAAACTAGTCATAAATGTGGATTTCTTGTCATAGATGAAAAAGAAAATCTGGTCGCTCGAATTTTCACCAGTCGTTTTTATAACATTACTGTTTGCTTAATGTTTGATTGACAGGACAATAACGATGAATGAACTGGACGCGCTTATAACAGAAATGGCCAAGAAATACAAAGATGATCACAAAATAGACGAAGCAAAAGCCGTGGACGAGATCAAGACAAAACTCGCCAAGACTGAACCAAAAATGCACGGAGTTACGGTGGGTCTGCCAATGTATCTTTTCATCAACAATGTAGATCTCTCTTCTCTCTTTCTCTCTCTCTCTCTCAATGTGTATATGATTTATCTAAATGGCGGTATTCTGTCCATGTATGTATATGATGATAGGATATGGTTTGTATATTATTACTCTTAAAACTCTTAATTGCTATCGGTATCTCTCGCAGCTTTTTGCTTAAAAGTTGTTTCTATAAATTTTTTTATATCCTAATCCATATCGTGTACCACAGCGTACACACATCATATGTAAGTTGTGTACCGTCAAGTGTACCACATCATGTGTATTGAACAAGAACTTAGTTTGCATCCTGCCATTTAAGTGAGTCGCTACTGTTACGTATTAACGAGGAGCTTAACATATTCATACATCTGTTCTCTATGAAATCCATTACATACACATGTATATGTTGTATGTTTGAATCAAAATGAGACAATCTCGATTTTACTTATTCGTTGGATGATAAAATGAAAATCAAAAATGCAATGATAGCATCAGCATCATATAATCAGAGCTAATCATATCAGCATCATAAGATTAGAGTTAATCATATCAGCATCATATGATTAGAGCTAATCATATCAGCATCATATGATTAGAGTTAATAATATCAGCATCATATGATTAGTTATCATATCAGCATCATATGATTAGAGTTAATCATATCAGCATCATATGATCAGAGTTAATCATATCAGCATCATATGATTATAGTTAATCATATCAGCAGCATATGATCAGAGTTCATCATATCAACATCATATGATCAGAGAGTAAAGACGCGAGTATGCACCAGTCCATTAGATGCTGATAGATTTTAACTGCATAACGCTTTTAACATGTCATAGTTATTAAAGATCATCAAAGATTTTAACTGCATAACGCTTTGAACATGTCATAGTTATTAAAGATCATCAAAGATTTTAACTGCATAACGCTTTGAACATGTTATAGTTTTATTAAAGATCATCAATATCATCATGGATGATCATCACCTTATTATGTGCATTTAAATTAATTAACAATTGTAAAATTATTACTTATAAATTTATCCAACGGTTTAAACTTGTGTTAGTAAAAGTGGTTAATATCTTCAAAGATGTTCATTTCATTTCGCTATGATGTGCCTTTAGCCTTTTAATTGTGTTTTGCTTATTAGAAAACATCGAAGACGGGAGGAGTTGAGAAAATGACGGACACCAGTAAATACACGGGAGCTCACAAGGAACGATTCGATGCTTCCGGAGCAGGAAAAGGATTGGCTGGACGTACGGATAAGGTGGAGAGTACCGGATATGTCGGCAACTACAAGGGATCTGGAACGTACGACAAGAAATAGAAGTTTTGTGTTGAGACAGTGAATTAGTTTTTTATTTGTTTGTATTTTGCGTACTATTACGTAGAATTAGAGAGTAATAGCTTCCAAGTAGAACAATGTAGATTTGTGATCGTGATAGTGAAAATAGCTGGTAAAGGGTTTTTTAATACTGATATTTTTCATTTTGATTTTTGATTTTAAACAGAATTTTGTATTTTAAATACCTCACGCATATTTTGTACTTGTACTTTAATATTCATTGGAAGAAAATGTTTTATAGAATAATGTTTATAATAGCAGAAAATAAATTTTTCTGATATCAATTACTATTTATACAATTTATTTTACACTTTCTTGCAATTTTAAACTATTTAAGGGACAGAATTAAAATTTGATTTGTATTTGTCTTACATCAAAGTTCAATATCGTTTTCTCCAGTAATTATTTAAATATAACCTGAAGTCATCAAATCAAATTACATTTCCATAACGATTCAAGCATTAATTTAAGTTTCTAACATTTTACGTTCCGCAATACTTTGATGAAGTGTTAATACAATTATTCATTTCATGGAATATTTGAGTTGACAGCTTTTTGCTCTTTACAATATGCTTGCCGGTAATTAATTGTCGTCAGTCTGAGAATAAAAATCAAAAGCTTAATGCTTAATTAACTACTTTTTATATTTACCATTCGCATTACTAGGCATAACCTATATCTCACTAAAGAAATTTTGACCAAAATTTGAAGCCAAAATATTTCAGTCAATGCTATATATTTTATATCAGTTTTGCGCAATTTATTTGATACCTCTAAGGGAATCTCTCTCGGTGCACAGCCTACTGGCAGGTCCATGATACATAACGCCTCCACTCGTCTCTGTCTGCCGTTTTTCTCTTCATGTCCACCGTTTTTCTCTTCATGTCCACATAGGTCCATGAGTGGAACTTTAAATCATCTACTATTCTAGATAAATAAAGGTTTTATTTACTTGCTCTTTTGAAGTTCTAGCAAACTCTTATCTTTCTTTACCACTACCTTGATATCTTTTCCGCAAAATGAATTTATTAAATAAAGAAATTATTCCGCAACATGCATAACTATTTTAATGAATGCTATAGTCAAACAGTTTTGCGCTTGTTCAAAAAGTGTAAAGTTCCATACACAATCAAAGCTGTATCATTTGAAAAGTATTTTATTTATGTATTGATTGATTTACTGTAAACGAAAACTTATATTTCTTATTGCTGTCCTGTGAACAGAAAACTATTATTCATGCTCTTTCTAACTTACGCAATTTAAATCTTGATATACTCTTGTTTGAGTCTCTATCAAACGTTTATTACCTGAAAAAGTTCGATCGACATGACTAAGCAAATAAGCACGAGAGTAAACAAAATAAATTCTTAACTTGCAAGCACTCATTTATCGAATTCAACAAAATAAATCTGACATAAAGATCGGCCAAAGCTCTGTTACACTAACGATACAAAGAAACTATACCTCATACAGTTTTAAAACGTAACTAAGTACTGAAATGCTTTTGTAATTATTAGTAATTTTGCATGCCTCTTAGTAAATGCATGTATACATTTCTAAAGTTGGCAGATAAGTAGTTGGTCGATTGCGAGTGTCAAATCTAATAATATTATCAGAATGTCTCAGCAGCATAGTGGGTAACGTGGTGAAGTTTTAAACGACAGATCATGAGGGGAGTTGAATCCTCGTGGGTTCCAATCCCAGCCTCGCTGATCTGAGAGTAAAATCAATCTCGGGCATTAACATGATTGGTTATACGGAAAATAGACAAAATTGCCTAATGGTTTAAACATGTGGTATTAATAGTGAAAGATATCAACATAGTTGATCATTTATCCATTTATCCATAATGCGTGTTTACTTTTTTACTTTTTCGCAAGGACACGGTAAAACTTTACTTCATAACTTAGCAGTTCCGAAGACATAACCATATAGTCATCATTGTCACCATCTTCCCTTGAATCCAAGTTTAACTAGGGTCAGGATATGTACGAATAGACCAAAACTTTTTCATTCGTTTTAGCGAATTTTTCAGCAATTTTTCCGGAGCCTAGGTGCTCGCCAACCAAATGTCCTTTCAGACATAACCATATGTAAAAAATCAAAGGATTAAAAATCTTTTTAACTATATTATTGGTTTCTTTTAAAAAATACTAAAACATTTAGTACGAAAGTCCAGAATCTAATAATACAGGATTTTTAGGTTGACAATTCTTGTCTTTGAGCTTATCTCTTAAATAATGCTCAGAATAGAAGTGAAATCGGCAAATGATTAAAAGAAACGTATCTACTTTATCCGTCTCTAATTATCTGCCTTCCTTATCTCTTACCTAATCGCCTTTTAGGACAAGTACGGACTGCGTTTTGCTATTTTTCAGTAATGAGAAAAAACACACGAATACTGTTATTTTATTCGTTTAAAACAATAGTAGGCCTATTCACAGCAATGGAACACATTACATGTGTATTCTTGAAGAGCGCGCGGTAATTTAACAAAAAGCTGTTGAAAAGTTCGCTAAAACGTTCTTGATTGTAGAATTTCATTATGAAACATTTAGCTATGACTACAATTTTATGAAAGACTTTTTGCAAAATTGCCTGCTTACCAAGTACAGAGATACAATATCAGAGTATGCGTATACAATCAGTTAATAATGAGGAATATAATTTTAATGATTTGAGGTACTACAAAAGCGATCGCAAATCCCTCAATCGAGCCTTTCATATCAATCAATAAGAATTTAAACGTCCGGTTCCTCGCCATACGGCAATGTCAGAGACGTCATATGAGAGATAGAAAGCAGCACTACGGATCGGTCTCTTTGGCGCACAACAACAACAGTACTATAGTTTTGATGGTTGAATGTGCTGCATAACGATTCTGACGGCTTCACTTGCTGTGCCCCAACCCAAACTGACGCCATTTCCACCGTGACCATAGTTATGTACCACCTGCAAAACACAACATATATTCCATTTGATTTGTCAGATCGGTGGAACACTGAAGTTTGGAAGTTGAGTTTTAACGGTTGGTCTATTCTTCAAATCTCGAGTTTTGCGTTTCTTATTCTGTTATTGGCAAGATATTTGTTCAACATAATACTATCGCAGAAATGCTAACGTTTACTTTAATGACTGTTTCCACATCATAAGTGTACTGTCGTAGACGTTCTACTGAGGTTTCAAACCCATGTCCTTTTGCGTATTAGGCAAGCAAGCTACCAGTTCTGCCTCTTGTCGTTTAGGAAACAAAAGCTAAACGCAAACTCGTACACTTTAATTCAATTACGAGATTAATTGCTGGTTGAAATTACGCCTCAACGTTTGAAGATGATGTCAGGCAATTAATAATCGACGAGCCAGTTTGTCTGACATCAAACTGGCTCGTCTGGTCATTCGAACTCAGTTAGTTATAAAGACTAAAAAAAATAATAAAAATAAATTGAAAGAAGTGAAATTACAAATATTGCAAAAACTCTATTCATTTGACCTTCAGCGATTAATTTAATGAATTAATATTACCGGTGATGTGTCCGGATTGTTTGAAGAGTTGACCAACCGTTGACTGTGTGTCGTAAAGGCGACAAAACACTAAGATCTAAACCAACGTCACAAAGAGCATTCGGTTGGTGGGCACCTATAATCTAGAAATTGTTAAAGAATTTTATAATCCCGACGGTGCTGACCCTAGTTATACAGGGAATCATAGGAAGATGATAAAGATTATGAATTTACCATTAATAGTACAACATCTCACATCTCAACTATACGTAGCTAGACAGTCTCTGTACATGTACATCATTACATCGTGTTATTATAATAATAATAAAGGTTTAAATCCCGTTTCCTCATACAAGGAAGATGTCAGGGAAGTCCACACAGCGCACATCACCACAGATCAATTCACCCAAACCAATCTGCCAAAGAAATGCGCTGAGAAGAATAAGGTCCTAAACGAAAGCCGGTGATCAAAAATGATCAGAGTAGATCGATTATGTCTACTCTAAGGTGGGAAGAGGTAAGTCCTAAGCTTACTACAGATAGTTGAAAGAGGAATCATCATATAAATAGAAATTAAAAGTTTACGTAATTCTCTTACCGGAAGGTTTGTACCATGTAAGAACTCCAACTCCAGTCGAATAGGTTCTCTAACAGGTCTAAATCCTACTATTCCCTCGATAATTACGGCTTTCTATAAAGCAATAATAAAATATGCATAGTAAATATTAATTAAACTCCTATCCTCAACGTTATACAGTTGGCAACATTTCTACATGCATAATAAATTGCGACTTATATATCATGATTTGTAGCCAAAGACTACTCGGTTTACAGCTAAGCTGCTTGAAGTGCAGTAAAGATTTCGTTAGTATAAAATTAACAACGGAATTTAGCCAATTTCAATAGGATAATTATAGTTATAGTTCAATCATCCTACTAATTTAATTAAACAATATTTCTACCTCCCCCAGCAAATCACAAATAATTAATAGTCATTAGAATTACGGAGCAAAAGCATAATTTCATTCTTCATTCAGATTTAATATATCATTTTCTCTTTATGCTGCCCTATAGCATCGCGATATTAGACCTACATTAGGCCTACATTATAATCTATATTAGGCCTACATTAGGCCTACATTAGACTTACATTAGGCCTACATTATAATCTACATTAGACCTACATTAGGCCTACATTAGACTTACATTAGACCTACATAAGACCTACATTTGACCTACATTAGGCCTACATTAGACCTACATTAGGCTATATTCATTCTCCATTATTCACTATACTCGTCTTTACTATTCGTTTCTAAATTTTAATACTATGTACCATCTAATTACCCATGTATTAGCCTTTAAAACATTCATCTCCTCATAGTTTCTTAAGTTTTAGGCTCTTAGAACATCGTTATTAATTAAACAATATATTAGCATCAAACACTTAAATAGTCCCTTGAACCATAAATCTTTTCCCATTCACCACATCTTTTTGAGATAGTGAAAATAATGCGTTTACTTGCATGCGCACAATAACGATAATTAGTCAAATCTGAAGACTTCTAACCAAGCATCATTGTAAATCATCCGAGCATCACCCTGACACCATCCTTGTATGAGGAATCGGACGCTAAACTTTTGTTCTTATTATTAAACATTATTTTCCTTTAGTTCTTGGATAAGGAAGGCATACGGAAACCACCTCAGAAGCCATATGGTTAACAAATTACAGGATACGTGTAAGACACGGGTTAAGGCATAGCCTTTGGTTAAGAGACTAACTTGTTAATCGATGAGTTCTCCTTATGCAGAGCGAAAGCATCCTTATATAGAGCAATAGGTTATGAAAATTGTATAGTGGCAATAGGTTCTGTTAATTATTCCATGATAGTAGGTTATCTCATATAACAATAATAAACAATCTGTAATAACTGCAGTCTTACACAGAATTATATTACACATAGGTGTTTTAGGCCCGTGTTGTGTCCGGGACAATGTAGAATAGACCAACTGTTAACTGCACATATCGTAAGAGGGGACTAAAAAACAACGGCAAACCACCTCTAAAGCAATATAAAACGTAATGTATAGGATATAACCTTTTGTGAAGGGGTTAACTGATTGATCAATAGAGTGCTCGTTATGGAGCGAGAAAGCATACTCAGAGTAGGAATATATACACAAATGTTGGATCTGTCAATTGACAGACTACCAAAGATAGAAAGCTACTCTTATAAAGTATACCTATGCAGGAATGCTGGATTTAATTCGTCATGTTCAACTTCTCCATCCTTTACTTAAGAGGAAGGAAGACATACCTTTAAACTGGGAATATACTTGGATGCTCTCTCTATGAGGGACGCTGAATCAGCTTGCCTAACCCTCGGGTCTTCATCGCGCTCTTGTCTCGTGCCGCCGATCACCACCCACTCTTTCCTGCGAGCACACAGGCGTGTAACATCTCAGCTCATTATACTTTAAGATACTTGTATATATGGTTCTGTATCGTGTAACATCACAGCTCATTAAACCATGAGATATTTATATATATATATATATATATATATATATATATATATATATATATATATGGTTCTATATCGTATTCCCTGTGTTGTGTCCGGGTTATTTGAAAAACTGATCAACCAGTGACTGCACCTGTCGTAGAAAGCGACTAAAGCACTAAGATTCACACCAGCATCAGAAATGGCATTCGGTTGGTGAGCGCCTAGGCTCCAGAACTAGCTACAAAAATTTAAACGAATGTAAAAGTCCCAAATAGGGGATTGACTGATGATATAGGAAAGGGAGGATTTGAGAACGTCTATTCGTATCCCAACCCTAGTTAAACTGGGATTCAAGGAAAGATGATAATGATGATGATAGTTCTATATCATGTAACATTTCGATGCATTAGACTGTAAGGTAGTGTTCTCTATAGTAAGTAACATAACAGTTCATTGGACTTTAAGCTAGTGATCATTGTAGCTCGTAACATAACGATATATTAGACTTTAAAATAAGTGGTCTCATTTGAGTATTATGTTATTTTAGTTAATTGTTGCATATATTTTTACGTCCGATCATATGCATAATATTAAAAGCAGCTAGGCATAAAGTCCATCGTTCCCTAATTCTTGCTAAAGAAATCTAAAATAAGAAATACGATATTATTCAATTCTTCGCTGCTCTTATTTGCTACAATATTTTACAATAGGACTATTTTAGGCTGTATGGAAAAGGAGCCTACTTCCAACACTCTATCTTAACTTAGTCCAAAGTGTACAACGTTTAGAGAAAATAAATCGTAATTAAAATAAATTTTAATTACAAATTCTTTAATGATACTTTTAAATAATTATTGCTATGTTGTATCAAAAATCCAACAATGATAGATCTTATATTACCCAGGTATTATCCAACAGTTGTGATCCACGTAAAGAAAATTCTTTATCCATGGTGCTTTAATCTGCCATAAAAATTACAAGGTGTTGCAAATATTTTAGTAACAATTTATAAAGCGTTTTACAAACTCTCTTCAGGCTTATGCAGAACTCAGCAGTAAAACTTAACTCAGAAATAAAGCTTTACCGCGGCGTCTGTGTTTCACCTTCATAAATAAACTTTTACATAAACTTAATCAGCTTAGGCGATAGCATATAAAATACTTTAAGTATTACTTGTAATACAAAATATAAAATCGTTAATATTTTTAATAATTATCATCATCATCATCATCTTCCCTTAAATCCCAGTTTAACCAGGGTCGGGATACGAATATTTTTAATAATTATATTCTAATTAAAAATCTTAATAAATATATTATAATTAAAACTTTTAATAAAATCATTGTGATCACTGTAGATTTAATATCCACTTCCATATCGAATGTTTGCACAAAAATCTAATCATATTTCATTCGAGCCCTCTATAATTATACCCGTCTATCTGCGCTTAGCGGTAGGAAAAGCAAAACACTTTGTAAATTATAAAAGCCATCATCATCAATCGTTCATGACAATATCAGTTGACAAAATTTGCTTTTGTCACTTTGACTAGGGCTAATAACAGCAAACAGAATAATATACTTGTTTATTATTCTCGGCAAAAAGAAACAGCGATATCAACAAGCAAACATAGCAAAAGAGAGAAATTATGCAATTGTAAAACGATATTATTGGATATAACTGCTTGTATATTTATATCAAAAAGCTGATACATGTAACAATTAACTACTATTGACTTTATAAAATAAACGTCTCTAGCCCACTAACAAGCAAATAAGTATGCTTCCGCGAAGAAAAATTAGATATTTAAAATGTCAATTCACGATAGCAAAAATCGGTTATTTACTTGCTTCTAACGAATCTAGAAAGTAAAATTCCATATAGGTACAATTAGTAAGTCCCAGGAACATATTCATAGTCAGAGTCTGCTCTCAAGCTCCACAATGAGCAATGAATAGATCAACAGGTTAAACTCTTTACAAAATGGCTCTATATTATCAATAAATTACCTAATCTTTTTCTCTCTCTCTTTCTCTCTCTCTCTCCCTCTCTCTCTCTCTCTCTCTCTCTCTCTCTGTATCTCTGATGTTCTGATGACAAATGACAGGTCCAATGTACATAATATTCTAATTAAAGCAACGAGAAAGTGACACAATGAAGACTCTTACTCTTAACATTTGACCTCTGATTGGAGTGACGGAGTCATCAGCGACGAGTTCCCTGCTGCCCAATCCCGTGCAGTTAACAACCAAATCATACTGGCCAATCAACTACGTGATAAGACAATCAAATCATAACGTCTAATCAGCTGCGTGATAAAAAAATCAAATCATACTGACCAATCAGCTGTGTGATAAGAAAACACAATCATAACGACCAATCAACTGTGTGGTAAGACAATCAAATCATAATTACCAATCAGCTGCATGATAACACAACCAAATCATAGTAACTAATCAGTAGAGTGGTATAACAACACGTTTTTAATCATACTGGTCAATTATATGCGTGATAAGATAATGAAATTGAACAAAATGAACAATTCATTGGTGAATGAATTGAATAATCAGTGGCGTGATAGGACAACAAAATAATAATGACCAATCAGCTGCTTGATAGGACAACCCAATTATAACGACCAATCAGCTGCGTTATAGGACAACCAAATAATAATGACCAATAAGCTGCGCGATATGACAACAAAATCACAATAGCCAATCAGAAAACAGTATAAAACAATAATCTAAAGGTAAGTCCCGTATACGAATCGTTCATATCACACCAATATTTGATACTAAGAATATTGGAGAGACGAAATATACTCTAATATTACCGTTAACATTATTCCAGTATCATAACGTTTTTCACATTTTTCCAATATCACTTCAATATAAGTCAGACGCTTAAAGGCTAGTCCCAAAAATGACCATTGATTGATTGAGCTGCGCCGAGGCCCGATAGCTTATTGGCTAAGTATTCGATTTCGAATAAATATGTTCAGGTTCAAATCCAAAGATCGCCGTATAGCTTGCATGCTTGAAAGGAATGAAGCAATGGATTTTAATCCTATTCTGTCTTTGAATACAGCTATACGAATAAGAAATTGTTATCATTTTTTATTCCAGAATAGCCCTGAAATTTTCTTCAGCTACATACCGAAAGCAATAGTTGCCCCTATGGCCAGTCAGCAATATTTAAACTCATGGCTATACATGTATAACAATGTCTTACCTCTTTGAGATTATTTATATGATGTTCTTCAATTATGCCACCTGCCCGTTTAAACCTATGTATGCATATATATATATATATATATATATATATATATATATATATATATAATATATATATATATATATAAAATTTCTACCCTAGTTAAACTGGGATTCATGAGATGATGAGATGATGATGATAATATATATATATATATATATATATATATATATATATATATATTATCATCATTATCTCATCATCTCATCATATATATATATATATATATACATATATATAATATATATATATATATCATACGCCTTTTTAAAATCTAAAGTTGCCATGAATATTGAGTATATATACATACATATATATATATATATATATATATATATATAAGGCGTATATATATATATATATATATATATATATATCATACGCCTTTTAAAAATCTAAAGTTGTCATGTATTGATATATAATAATAATATATATATTATATATATATATCTATATATATATATATATGTAATAGATATATATACATATATATATATATATATGATATCACATATAAAACGGGATTCATGGAATGATGATAATATATATATATATATATATATATATATATATATATCATGTTATATATATTATATATATATATATAATACGCCTTTTAAAATCTAAAGTTGCCATGAATATTGAGTATATATATATATATATATATATATATATATATATATATATATATATATATATACTCAATATTCATGGCAACTTTAGATTTTAAAAAGGCGTATGATAAAATTAATCACTAAAAACTCCTGTCATCTTTGGTTAAGCGTGGTATTCCAATGTGGGTTATAGTACTGCTACATGATTGGTATAACAAACTATTCGTTAATGTTAGATAAAGGGGGTGTGTATCTAGGGGGTTTTCAGTGAGAAGTGGTGTACGACAGGGTAGTTCTATTTCTCCTGCGTTATTTAATGTGTTTATAAATACATTTATTCTTGCTTTAAAAGATAATAATATTGGATGTCAATTTTGTGGTCAGTACTTTGGCATTATTATGTATGCTGATGATTTACTTTAATCTCGGCTAGCGTTGCTGGTCTTCAAGAAATGTTAAATAACTCAGTTAGTGTGAACACCATGTTAGAATTTAATTACAACAAGTCAAGCTGTGCTGTCAGAGGATCAGCTAGTAAATATAATATTGAAAATATGACGCTTGGGGGTAATAAATTAGAATGGTCTACAACCGTTAAATACTTGGGTGCCACGTTTACAGCCGGAAAGAAGCTATTTGTAAATACGGCTCCAATTAAAAGGAAATTTTATTTGTCAATTAATTGTATTTTAGGGAAAACTAGGTGTACCGACGACACAGTTAAACTCGCTTTAATGGAATCGCATTGTCTTCCGATTCTGCTATATTCATCTACAGCCGTTAGTTATTCCAAAGAGCAGCTTGTTGATCTTAATGCATGTTGGAACTCAGTGTATCGTCGAATCTTTGGTTTTAATCGCTGGGATTCTGTCAGGGTATTTGTTGCGGGATTAGGCCGAATGGATTTTGCTTCAATTTGTGCTTATTTATGTTTGAAATTTTACAAAGAAGGAATTAAGTCATGTAATTTAGTTTTTTTAGGCGTATTAAGACGGTCGATCTTTTCAAAACACTTGAGAACTCTATGTAGAATTGTAAATTTAGAATTAAATTACCATCTTTAATCGAAATAACGTTACGCAATATGAAACAAAATGTCTATAACAATTTTTGTGGAAGCGCTCTAGTGTAAGATTGTTTAGTTATTGCACTTGTATTTTGTATTCTGCACTGTTTCGGTCTTTGTAAGACAACTGTTAATTTTCTTAGTTGTCAAATTTGACGAATA
Source organism: Enchytraeus crypticus (assembly GCA_905160935.1). Classification (NCBI taxonomy): domain Eukaryota; kingdom Metazoa; phylum Annelida; class Clitellata; order Enchytraeida; family Enchytraeidae; genus Enchytraeus; species Enchytraeus crypticus. The sequence goes on from CAJHZI010000713.1 coordinate 1,132,171, forward strand.
AAGATCTTCACATATAAATATATATATATATATATATATATATATATATATATATATATATATATATATATATATATATATTATCACCCATGAATCCCAGTTTAACTAGGGTCGCAATTTGACAATTTTGTGTCTATTTCCGAAGCCTAGGCGCTCATCAACCAAATGCCCTTTCTGACGTTGCAATGGTTTGGATATTAATGCTTTGTCGCCTTTTACGACACGCGCAGTCCACGGTTGGTGGACACAATACCGTATATATAAATAAATATATATATATATATACTTTCATATATATTATATTTGTATATATATACTTATAAATACATATATACTTATAATATATATACATATAATATATATATATATATATATATATATATATATATATATATATATATATTATATAATATATATATATATATATCTCTTAGTGCACTGCCTACTGGCAGGTCCATGGTACATAACGCTTCCACTCTTCTCTGTCTTCCGCCTTCCTCTTCATTTCCACATATGAGTGGGTCTTTAAATCATCTAACATACCTAATCTCGGCATGCCCCTGCCTCTGTTTCCTTCCATTCTACCTTTCATGACCTCTTTTAATAGACCTTCCACCCTTAGAATGTGTCCTATCCTTCTCTTCTTCCTATTTCTTAATACATTTATCAACTGTCTATCTGTGCCAACTCTCTCCAGGACTTCCTCATTTATAACCTTTTGAGTCCAGCTGATCCTCTCCATTCTTCTCCAAATCCACATTTCCAATGCCTCCAGTTTCCTAATATCTTCCTTTCTTAAGGTCCATGTTTCACATCCATATAATAGAGTGGTCCAAACCAAAGTTTTCACTATCTTTATCTTTGTGTCTTTCTTTACACTTTTTGTTAATAGTTCTTTTCTACTACCAAAGGACGCTTTTGCTTGTGCAATCCTACTGCATATTTCCGTCTCACATTTCCCATCATCGGTTATAGTATGACCCAAATATTTGAAACTCCTTACCTGTTCCAATTTCGTACCATTAATTGTGATATTAACTTCACCTTTATTATTTGACACTCTCACAACCTAGGTCCTTTTTATATTAATCTTCATGTCATATCTCAGGGCCGTATCATTCAGCCTATCCATTATCTATCTATATATATATATATATATATATATATATATATATATATATATATATAATAGTTAAATGTAATTACAACAATTAACTTTATACATTACTTTGTACTCGGTTGTTATCAGGCAAAATTAGGCTGTTGAAACAGAAGATATTTATTTAGAAACAAAATAGGGCCAAGAGTAAATGTAAAACACCATTCAATAAAATCATCTGAAAGACAAAAGGTTTGTGTAGGAATAATAAAATGACGATATTTTTTCTCCAACAGATGGTGAAATATTTAGGATTATCATTTTAAATATGATGTATTGAATTTACTGATCTAAGTACAAAAGAATAAACATATATATGACAGTTAAAGGTTAATGAATGAATTAATCGAACTCTGTTTAATCGTCTTAATAATATCAAGCTCTACTAACTTATTCATTAAGTAGGGTTGAAAAAAGCGACACTCAATCATCAACGTTGTAAATGCGACTGCAGACCTGCATATCATAGATCACACTAATCACATAGATCACACTAATCACAAAGATCACACTAGTCACATAGATCACATTAATCATATAGATCATACAGATCACACTAATCACATAGATCACAGTAATCCCATTTATCACACTAATCACATATAGGGCCAATCACACTATTCATAGAGATCACACTAATCGCATATATCACACTATTCATATAGATCACACTAATCACATATATCACACTATTCACAAAGATCACACTAATCACATATATCACACTAATCACACAGATCACACTAATCATATTGATCACACTAATCACACAGATCACACTAATCACATGTATCACACTAATCACACAGATCACACTATTCATATTGATCACACTATTCACCTAGATCACACTAGTCGCAAAGATCACACAAAAACATTCCAGGTTTTGAGTTCAAATATGGGAGTGTATTCATCAGCCTGACTCATCGTCATACCTAATCGTAACAAGAACAAACGCTATCCTACAATAATGCAAGATGTTGTCAGGAACGATGCTGTAGCAATTAAATGTGTTGCTGTTGTTCTTAAAACCAATACACATTAAAGCAGACTTAATGCTTAGATAAATTTATATTGATTTTATTTATATAAATCATCATCATCTAACCTTGAATCCCTATTTAACTAGGTTCGGGATACTAATAGACATTTTCGACTAATCTATCCCAAACCATATCATCAGTAAGACCCTTGTTATTTAATTTTATTTATATAGTAATTATAGAAAATACTCTTGGATACTTTAACGACATAGTACTATAAAGTAAAATTGTATAAATACATGTATTTCTTCGTCCTTTTCTTTTGCAGATTTATTTTGCAGATTGGTGTGGGTGAATTGATCTGTAGTGATGTGTACTGTGGGGACGTCCCTGACATCATCCTTGGATGAGGAGGATGAGGAAACGGACGTTAAATCTCTATTATTATTATTATTATTATTATTATTATTATTATTATTATTATTATTATTATTATTATTATTATTATTATTAGTGGTGGTGGTGGTGGTGGTGGTGGTGGTGGTGGTGGTGGTGGTGGTGGTGGTGGTGGTGGTGGTGGTGGTGGTGGTGTGGTGGTGGTGGTGGTGGTGGTGGTGTGGTGGTGGTGGTGGTGGTGGTGGTGTGGGGTGGTGGTGGTGGTGGGTGGGTGGGGTGTGGTGGTGGTGGTGGTGTTGGTGGTGGTGGTGGTGGTGGTGGTGGGGTGGTGGTTGGTGTGGGTGGTGGGTGGTGGTGTGGTGGTGGTGGGGTGGTGGTGGTGGTGGTGGTGGTGGTGGTGGTGGTGGTGTGGGGGTGTGGTGTGTGGTGGTGGTGGTGTGGTGGTGGTGGTGGTGGTGTGGTGGTGCTGGTGGTGGTGGTGGTGGTGGTGGTACTACTACTACTACTACTACTACTCCTACTACTACTACTACTACTACTCCTACTACTACTACTACTACTACTACTACTACTACTACTACTACTACTACTACTACTACTACTACTACTACTACTACTACTACTACTACTACTACTACTACTACTACTACTACTACTACTACTACTACTAGTTAAGATGACGTGTTTGACTGAATCACGAGATTTCGTTAGCTTGTGAATTCATGCGAGTGTTGCCACGTCCACGATTCTAGAAATCATCCGGGTCGTACGATACGTAGTAGCGGCACCTCAGTGAACTGTCTGGGCGTGGTGACACTCGCTCTGAGCTGAGGACCGCTATTGGAGGTCTTGATATAACATATGTGCTATTGTTATTGATATGTTATTATTATTATTTTTTACTATTATTATTATTATTATTAAAGTCATCACCATGATGACGACTTAATATTTATATAAATTTAACTTCATTGTATGATCTTAAATTGTCTAAGAACTTGGGTAAGAAAATTTAGCGCAGCTCACACTTACCTTGGGTTCTCGATGCTGGAGTAGAGTCGAGTTATTTCTTTAGCGTCTGCTTCCCGATAGTTAAACACAAAGTCCTTATACATCTGATCCTGTGCGCATCCACAGATACCACCATGAACAATTACGATATCCGCGTGAATAGCGTATCAGAGCATATACTATGAGATATTAGAAGTGATAGCAATCATCAAGAAATAAAGCTGGTAAAGCTAAGGTTAACGTCAGTTTCTTCACTCGAAAGAGATGTCAGTGACGGGCGAGCCCTGGATTTGAACCCGCCCATACTGATCCGCGTTCAAGTATCTTACCGACTTCGCCACTGGCTCCAGCCAGTGGAGTGTTATATCATAACACTCTAATGAGTAAATTGAATAATATACCCATAGCCGTTCAAGACAATAATAGTCGTATTATTGATTTATTGTTATGATATATATGAAGCAAATTTATACTAAATATTAATAGTTATTCAAAGTGTATCTTTCTTTTTTGTAATTAATTGCAAATGGAAAGCAAAATCTGCATTAATAAATGTATTAGTCTTAAAAGTAAAGCTATTTCCTGTCGGTGGGAACTGTAAATGAAAATATTACTATTATGTATAAGATAATTGAGGAAGGCAACGGGAAACAACCTCAGAAGCCATACTTTTTTCAAGCTATAGGCAACACAAGGTATGGATAAGACATAGACTTTGTGAAGGGATTAACTTGTTTATCAAAGGAGGGCTCTTATAGACCGAGAAAGCAAACTTTGAGTATGAATAGACTTTGTGAAGGGATTAACTTGTTTATCAAAGGAGGGCTCTTATAGACCGAGAAAGCAAACTTTGAGTATGAATATGTACCTTGAACCTGCCACCTAGCAGTGCACTGAAGAGAGAAGAGAAAGTATAAGGTAATAATAAATGTATTCGTCTGACGTAAACCTTCTCCTTGTGGACGTTGACGAACACGTGATGGCCGCTGATGACAGAGACTCCAGCCTCAGAGGCTTCCTCTGACCCAGCCAGCTGACTGTAGTACCGAAATGAGTCATTACACCAAGCACTAAAACATGAGTCATCACACCAAACACTAAAACATGAGTCATCATACCAAACACTAAAACATGAGTCATCATACCAAGCACTAAAACATGAGTCATCACACCAAGCACAAAAACATGAGTCATCACACCAAACACTAAAACATGAGTCATCACACCAAGCACTAAAACATGAGTCATCACACCAAGCACTAAGACATGAGTCATCACACCAAACACTAAAACATGAGTCATCACACCAAACACTAAAACATGAGTCATCACACTAAGCACTAAAACATGAGTCATCACACTAAACACTAAAACATGAGTCATCACATGAAGCACTAAAGCATCAGTCATCCCATGAAGCACTAAAAACACTTCAACACGTATATCAAATGATACAGCGAAATGATTTTCCATGATGCTATCTATCGCTAAAATATACCTAACGTTTAAAACGTTAATGTAATTGGTGACGTCATAACCAATGGTGACGTCACAATAAACCAACTAGCGTTCAAATAATCTCTCATCTCGTTATTTTTATTTCAATGCAGTTACCTGAAATTCTACACACAGTGGCATTGAACAATCAAACCACCGATTCTTTATTAATCAATTTTTTATACATAATTTTTGTTATTATTTTACTTGTACCGGTTGAATAGCTGAATGGTTAGCATGCTTGCCACATAAACAGGAGACCATCGGTTCAAATTCGGGCCGGACCGTCTCGGAGAGTACCCCTTGTGATATAGAAACCGACGTTAGCCTTAAAATTTTTGTTATTTGGACAAATTAATAGCGGATTATTGGTTGAACGTTCGAGTAGGTGGCAAGCTTGTTTTCTAAGCAGTAGTCTAATCGGTCCGAATCCCAGCCGGATCGCCTCGATAGTTTCCCTTGCGGTAATAATGGAGGCGATACGAATAAACTACTACAGAGAAATGGCCTACTTAGCAACTCTGTAGTAATTCGTACCGCTGAATTTTGATACCGTTAGACCGGACGGAATGTACGATGATTAAAAGCATGGCTCAAAGGCATATAAAGTAAAGTAAAAGAGCCAATGTTAACGTCTGTTTCATCCCTTAAGTGGTATAAGTGACGGGCGAGCCCAGGATATGAACTCAAACATACTGATGCGCGATCGGATATCTTACCGACCTGACGGCGACACTGCCTGGAGCTGTGGCGACGATATATAAAGTTAAGAAATCAAATAAGTCTATTGCTAATACAACTTTCTGTCGCCATCAATGAGGTCTTCATACTGCTCAAAACACAGATATAAAGAGGTAAAGAGTTAATGCTTCCATCATCATAGCCTTTGCGTAAATCTTATGTAAATAGAAGAGGTGACATGCAACAGTCTTGTCTTATTTACAAATTAAAAGTTAAAAATGTTGATTTTCAGAAGTGAATGATAACAACTTTTCGGAAAAAAGTACAAATTAAACACGTATTATATTGAAATGATCAACTATGTTGATATCTATCGCTTGTAACACCACATGTTTTAACCGTTAGGCAATTTAGACCATTTTCCGTATAACCAATTCAGTGAATATCCGAGATTTGACTCTCAGATAAGCGCGGTTGGGATTCGAACCCACGAGGGTTCAATTCAACTCAGGAGCTATCAATTAAACTTCATGACGTTAACTCAACGCCATACTTTTCCCAAGTTATAGGCTACATAAGGTATGGGTAAGGCATAAATTTTGTGAAGGGATTAACTTGTTGATCAAAGGAGTGCTCTTATGGAGCGAGAAAGCAGACTTTGAGTATGAATGTGTACCTTGAACCTGTCAAAAGAAAGTTCAAGGTACACATATTAGTAGTGCACCGAAGAGGGAGAAAAGACGTTAACTCTACTCTACTAAGACATTCTACGAAAGCATCTAGAGCTTACTTCAGCCTGTGCCTAGGAACTCCAGGAATATAATCGACAGTCGGTCTGAAGCTACCTGCCGCCACGTCACTCACCGTGTCCCTGCCGAACCTGTCAGCTATGAGCGTGACAGGTGAGGACCAGGGCGAGTCTGCCCCCAGGTCGCCCAGAGCCTGCTGGAGCTGCACGGCCGTCGAGAGCCCCACCACACCGGCGCCGATCACGGCTATTCGTCGAACTCCCGTCATCCTGCCCGCAGAAGACTGGTATGAGGCTGGAGATGGATTAGAAGAGGATTTCAGAGGATCGGATAATGCTGTTCGAAGGATGATGCTGTATGGGGTGATTAGTACGTGATACTCGTGAAGAAAGGTTGATAGGAAGTCTTGGTGTTTTGATTGAACTGTCGACTTAGTTGTTTCTTGACTTAATTATAATGTGTATGCAGTGATATTAGTACTATACATTAACAATGGTGGTTTGTTGAGCTTAGTTGACTAAAATTTAATTCTATTTAACATTGTCTAAAGTTTAATTCTGTTTAGTATTGTATAAAATTTAATTATATATATATATATATATATATATATATATATATATATATATATATATATATATATATATATATATTAATGGCACAGTGGCTTTCATGCACTAAAGTCTGCAAAAAGCTCAAGTGTATGCAATTAACGCTTATATTGTAATTATGTCTAATTATAGGTTACGAATGAGCAAATATACCAGTACCTCTTCAAAACCTAAACTACAGATTCTGAATCGCGATATATAACTTAACTTAGCTAGATAATTTGCAATAGGCAATAAGCATGCTGGTTGTGTTTACAATAGTAAAGCCTTAGGAATTAGCTGAGCCAGTGAACCTCGATCAACTGCACTATACCTCTACTAGTCACTGCTTGTATAGGCCTACTGTAGGCCTAGTCATTGCTTGTACAAATCAACATCAGCTGCGTAGTGCTGGGTTATAGGCCCTGCGACCTTCACGTCTTCACGTAAGCTATAGTAACTGTTGGTAACTTCGTATCTTATCTCCGTTAATCCTGGCAATCTTGGCAATCCTGACAATCCTATGAAGCTTCAATAAGAACGATATCGTCGCCGAAAGTCGCTTTTGCATACTATGAACGAGATGTCGCTCGGCATCTGAGCTGATTTCAGCTACATGTGACGGAACTATATCTTGTCGAGATCGGGCGGATAATGTCACCGTTAGATTAAACAAGTTATAAGTAGTAAAATACGTAGTAAAATGTGTATGCAGTAAAATGTGTACGTAGTAAATTGTGTACGTAGTAAAATTTGTACGTAATAAAATGTATTCGTAGTTAAATTCTCATTAACTGGCTCGTTAACTACCGATATTCGACGGACTAAATATTGTAAGGTTATACAAATTCCGCCTCATCTACAAAACATTTAAAAATTATATTTCCTAAATAAATGAATAATAAGTAAAAAGCTTATCGTCGACCAATTGCTAAGCAGACCAAGTATTATCTAACTTCTAGACCACCCGTGAGAAGGTTGAGTGGTCTGTCTGCCTTTTAATGTCCGGAATACAATTCATGATTTCCGATTGCGATGAGATAAAATATGATTTGAGCTCAAAGCAAAGCTAAGGTTAACGTCAGTTTCCTCATTCGAAAGCGATGTCAGTGACGGGCTAGCCCAGGATTTGAACCGAGCACATACTAATCGGCGGTCGGGTAACTTACCGACTTTGCCACTGACTCCAGCTCATTGGAATTAACGTCTCCTGTAGTTTTAGGCGTGGAACTTTGTATATATATATATATCTATATATATATTTATTTATCTATATTATATATATATATATATATATATATATATTTATACATATATATATATATATAATATATATATATATACATACAGATGTCTGTGCCTGAATCTCTCTCTCTCTCTCTCTCTCTCTCTATATATATATATATATATATATATATATATATATTATATATATATATTTTATATATATATATATATATATATATATATATATATATATATACACACAGTATATATATATTACCATTATATGGTAATATATACTATAATATATACAGAGCTCCGTGATTCAAGACTGGGAACTCTAGCCTAAATTACGAAATTACGACGACGGATTTGGAATTGACAGGCTATATACTAAAACTTGTAAGGCCGTGGCGGCGTGGACTCCTACACACGGATTCTATTCTTCGGAATAGGACAATGAATCTTATCTCCTATGAATATTTCAAATTTACTGATTAAATTGATATAAAGATCAAACTTTTCAAAGTATCATTCATTTTAATCGTTTCGGTAAACATTTTAAACCCCGAAACATACGGGCGTATTCTAGCCGTACATTAGACCTTATTCTAACACCGCGGCGAACAGAATGAAAACCACTCGTTTAGCAATAATTGCGCTGAAGACAACAGTTATAATATAATATAACCTAGCCCCAAGGTCAAGGGCTTCACTATGTCCTAAACTTTGAACAATCGGCTAGATCAAACAGATACTAATTATAACTGATTATACATGCGTATGTATGATCGAGTCGAAAATCAATGCTTCTACTAATGAAATTTATTTATTGTGGATAGTTTATTAAAAGATATCATAGCTAAATGGTTTACGAAAGGTGATAGTATAAAGTAGAATGGAAGGAAAGAGAAGTGGAAAAAGACCAAGATTAGGAATGTGAGATGATTTAAAAAACCACTCCTATGTGGACATGGAGAGTTAAACGTAAGACAGAGAATAGTGGAGGCGTTATAATATCATGGACCTGCCAGTAGTCAGTACACTTAAATATATGAAACAAATATGAACTTATATATATATATATATATATATATATATATATATATATATATATATATATATGAGAGAGAGAGAGAGAGAGAGACAGACAGACAGACAGACAGACAGACAGACAAACAGTCACAGAGAGAGAGAGAGACAGAGAGAGACAGAGAGAGAGAGAGAGTGACTAATATTTATGAATGCTAATGACTGCACTCAGCAATCAAACAAACACCCCCTCTCTCTCTCTCTCTCTCTCTCTCTCATAGTGCCATGCCTATTGGAAAATCCATGGCATATAACTTATTGGCCTAATTGCCAGAAAGTTATAGTCGACAAATGAAAGAGCTGTATATTAGCGTTATGATCGACGCTGCTATAAAATTTTACTATAATAATACTGGGTATATAATTTTCGTTGATGCTGAACAAATGACAGAGCTGTAATTAGCGTAACTAAAACTAGAAACTAAAATTAGCGTAACAATTGAGTAATTTTAAATATGACGTAATGACGCTCAGCATTATTTAAGACAGACAGACAGAACTGGGTCGTTATATTAGGTACTATTACTACTATCAATCACACTTTGTTAGTCGTCAGCTCTTACATCTTTCAAAAGTGTTCACTGTAATTTTTATTCCGTCTCATAATTGATATTCATTGCCTGTATACCATAATTGATATTCATTGCCTGTATACCATTGCTTCAGCATAATTTCATTAATAAAAGTACGTATTGAGACATGCAACTGACGAGTCTTACTCCCCGTGCTATTCTCCTTCTTTCAATAACTCCTGTCGAACTTTGACAATTGCCATATGGGTAGTGACTGCAAGCAAAGATTCGTAATTAATCTCTCCAGTCCATTCCAATTTCTGTTATAAATCCTACCATCTTCATCCAGTGTAACCTGTCGAAGTTTTCTCGTCAATAAAAGCAGATTAAATTAAAAAGTATAATTAATCATATCTAAAAACTATGTGTAAACTATAATTATAAATGCAGAGCTTTATGACAGTAGACGTCGTTGATAAGTTATAAGATATAAGAACGTCTTAATAGCGTAGGGGTAACGTCATGAAATTTTAAATGACAGATCCTGCGGTGAATTGAACCCTAGTGGGTTCGAATCCCAGCCGCGCTGATCTGAGAGTAAAACCTCGGACATTCACTGGTACTGGTTGCACGGAAAATGGAATAAATTGCCTGACTGTTTAAACATTTGGTATTAAAAAGTGATAGATATCAACATAGTTGATTATTTCGCTATAATGCGTGTTTTTTAAGTTGATGTTCATAGATAACACACAAAAAGTGTTACTACAGTGCTATGTTGATAAAAATGGTAACATAAATAATAAATAATAAAACTCTGCGCAACGTCACTCGGTGGACACCAGAGCAGCCTCCTCAACCTTCTGCCTCCACCCAGCACGATACTGTGCAAAGTCATAAACATCACCCTGCGTGAGACTGAATTTGGTATCTAATTGACTTATATCATTATTATATTGCTTAATTAATGTGTATTTATTTCCCATTCCTACCCTCATTTTATTGTTTAGTAGTCTATATTTTAAAGCTTTTCTAATTGGAGTGTTTTCATTTAGTATTAGCATATGGCTTATCCAACTATATCTTTTTTCCTTATGATTTGACTCCAAGGAGTCTCGTTTGTTCTTTCGTATATATCTATATTACTAATTGTGTATGGATAGTGAATTTTTAGGAGATTTCTTAGTAACTTTCTATGAAAAACGTCTATGTCGTTTTGTATGCTTTTTGTTACTACCCATAACTCACTATTATAAACAAATACTGATTTAATATAAGTGTTAAAGATTTTTATTCTAGCTTTAAGATTTAGTTTTTTATTTGTTAATTTCAATTTATATTTATTAAATGCCAACATTGTTAATTGTTTCCTATGAATTATATCATTTTCTGTATCAACACACTATCTAAATATTTAGTTTTTTCCACTTTACGTCTTCGTTGTTATTTGATATTACTATTTTCTCTGTCTTATCTTTATCTATTTTTAGATCCCGTTTTATTAATTTACTTTCAACGAATGTTATTAATTCATCAGAATTGTTTTGTCCAATAAGAATCCATCCTATATCATCGGCAAATTGTTGATCTATTATTTCTGTATTGCTATTTCTATTCCAGTATGTGTGATCATTAAGTTCTTTAGGTACATTCCGTTCTGTTTCTTTTAGCGACATTGTAAGGTAGAAAGTAAACAGAATTGGACTTAGACAGTCCCCCTGAGGTACTCCTGTGCTGGTACTGAATTCTTTACCTTGACAATTGTCGTTCAAAACCATTATTTTTACATTTTCTATTAGTATTTTGATTATGTACAATTCCTCTTCATCTAGAAACTGCTTTAAATCATCTATTAATAGCTTTCTATTTATGTAGTCAAAGGCCTTGTTCATATCTAGAAGTAGTATACTAATGTTAGCATTTTGTTCAATTATTGCTTTTTCTATCAATAACCTCAAAGAGTACACGTTTTCTATGATGCTCTTTCCTCTTCTATATGACGCCTGACTTAGTGGAATTTTATTATCTATTAATAATAATAACAAAAATTAGAGTGCTACAGTCATCAATGACAACATCGAGCACTATTGAGACAAAATCAAGCCGGCGAGCAAAGAAAGAAGGTCCAAAAACGGTGCAAATTCCAAAATCCAGAAATTCAGTCCAAAGTAAAGGGAGTTAAAGAAAAGGTGGTTTAGGCGCAGGTCGCTGCTCATGGACACTGGATGGAAAAGAGAGACGGAACAGATAGGTCTTCAACTGCCTATGGAACTGCTTATAGGAAAGCAAAGGCTGATGTGATTCAAATGAAGATTTCCGAAGATTGGATGGAAGAGAATTCCAGATCTGAGGAGCAGCATGCTGAAAAGAACGATTAGATAGCTTAGAGCGTGAAGGTAAGCTAGATCTCACAAGAGTAATTAGCTTAGAAGACTGAGTAATAGCAGGCTACATCACTTTAATCAAGTGAGATATATAAGTTTGTCCAGGGATGGTGATGGACTTATACGTTAACGAAGCTGTTTTGTCTAAAATAAAATTATATAGTCTATTTTATCATATACTCTATTAAACATCATGATGCACAAAATTTTCCTCAATGTATTTAGAAGGATTATGGGCCTAAGGTTTTCGGCTTTTCCTTTGATTTTTCCACGTTTTTGTATAGGTATTAATAGTCCTTCTGTTATTTCTTCTAATTGTTCATTTCCTTCAGCTAGCTTATTAAACTTATCTGCTATTATTTTAAATACTACTTTGGGGTAATGTTTTAATTCTTCGACGTATATGCCATCTGGGCCTGCACTTTTATTGTTTTTTAGTTTATTAATTGATCTCTCAACTTCTTCCTCACTAAAATGGTAACATACATGTAGATAACCATTTAATTGATCTTGCTTGAGTTCTTCAATAGTTTCACGTGTGTTTGTTTACATGCGAAAATGAAGGATTCAATTAAAAATAGAAAACGTGCGCCTAATGGCACACAAATAGACAAGGTAATATTTACATAATTGTTTAAATTACGAAATTAATATAACTTATTTGACTACACGTAGTATATGTTTAATTCAATGACCAACACGTAATTAAGCAACGCTAGTCTATTTTTGTGAAAGGGTTTGTTTGTCAAATAAAAAATGTAGTTAATAAGTTGCCAAGCTTGTCAACATGGTTTTTATCAAAAGTTCATTTGTTCGTCTTGTAAGGTTCTTTTGAAACGCTTGATAGTTAAACTGAAAACTCTGTAGATGACTTGGCCAATTTTTTTATGTCTTGGCGTTTTATGTTTTGTAATGTAGGGAGTCAGAATTAATAATTCATTAATTCAGCAGGAAATGTTTCGTTTTGATTTTTCATTAGTGACTTTCCTTTCATTACCATGATCTTTATTCTTTGCATAACATTTTGCTGGCAATGCAAAATTTATGCAAAATGAGTAGTCAAAGTACTAATTTATAATAGTTTAATATTATTTGTCAGACACCACTTGAAGGTCTTTGCTACGGGTGCTTGCTAAAGCAAAACATTTACTGAAGGTCAACTCACTGAACTTATGATGGGTTTCAAATATTTCCTAGTAGACACCATAGATCCATGATATTGCTACAGTAGAGTAATTAGCCGTTCATTGCTGTTTTGTATCAGCGCAAACATTGTAATAAGAGATTGGGATAATTCTGCTAAAAAGTTATTAGGATAATGGTTCTAAAAATTTAAATAAGCGCTTTTATCATACTAATCAATGACGAGAGATAGCTGAGTCCTATTTAGCTTGTAGTGTTTATTTTTTGAATCTGAGCCATGAGAGTGACCCACATACTCCCAGAATCTATACTACCATACGCAGCTAGCTGTTCAATATCAAAGATACTTTAATACTTAATATATTTGTCCTGCATTTAAACTTCTGCATAGTACAAGTTTATATATTATTTAAAATTTAGCTCCTTTTTATAGCTAATTTGCCTCACAATACTACTTCTAAGAACAACTTGAAAGTGTTAAACTGGTATGAGATAGTAAATTTTCTGTAGAGAACTTACTGCTGCTTTCTACTGATCATCATTTGTAAATATTAGCTATACCTCTAGGATATGTTGTATTATAATAATAGTAGTTTAACTGAAATTTAATTTGTGAAATTGATGACATCATTTGTTTATTTTACTGTAGTTGTTATTTCTATATTTTGTTTGAACTGCTGTTTGATATCATTGTGTTTAAATTTTTGCAGGAAAGTAATTCTCTGGCTAAAACGAAGCAGAAGAGTCTCATCAAGAAGAATGTTACATTTTCTGATGATGATGATGATGATAAAGATATAGTCATCGCTGATGCTGGTTTTGATAATGATCTCGACAGTACCGACGAGGAATATGATAGTGAAGATGTCGAACCTAGTGATACAAGTGAAAGTGATTCAGCCAGTAATAATAGCAGTAATGAAAGTGATAATAACTCGGATGATGACGACGACGATGATGATGCTGATGACGATGATGACGATGAAAGTAATAGTGTAAATAAGGGAGATGATAATACGGAATATAGTGATTTTGAAGGTGAAGGTAGTAATAGTAATAAGAAAAGTTATATTAGAAATATAGCATCTGATAATGGTAGTAATAGTGTATCCACTTCACAACAGGATAACTCAGCCAAAACAGACTCGCAGAGTACCAGAAAATCCTTAAAAGACAAGAAGTCTAAGCAAAAGAAATTGCTAGAAAATGATTCTGTAAGTATAATTAACTAATTAATTAATTCTAACTGATAATAATGTGTATATCTAATCTCTTTTCTGTCTGCATTCTTTTAATATTTTTTACTTTTTCTAATTTCTATATTTTTAGAAATTTTAACTCATAAAGTTAGCGTATCATTTCATTTGATTTAGTTTAAGTAATATCTGTGAAAGATGAATGATATATAATATAAATGGCATCCAATAAGGATAGGGATGTGAACCACTTAAAGCAGCGCTTGATTGAGGAGTGGTCCAAATTTGATCATATCATTTTCGAGCAAGCAGTAGGGTAATAGAGCGCCGGCCTGAAAGCTTGCGTTGACAATTCAGGTGGTCACTTTGAGCGTCAGTTAATAGGTAACTTGCGGTTCTTTTTATAACTGACAACAATAATTTAACAACGCTCTTTTTAGAACCAATGTTAATCAAATCAAATGGCACTAAGTTGCGAGAGTAATCAATGCGAGCTAATAACACAAATTATTTATGTATATAACATTACGTACTGCTGCCATGTTAAGAATGCCAATATTTGGGTATATACTCCTCAAACGCTATAACTTAATAACCGCTGCAGTTATCATCACCAAATTTTCACATTTTCTATTTCATATATATCTTTAAATAAACATAATATTTGGTTAAATTTGGCTTCTTCAAACCGGAAATATTAGCGTTTAAACTTGTCTAATTTTTTTGGGCCACCATGTAGTACTTTATAAATAATTTTCTATCTCTGATCAATGTTTGTTTTGTATAATTATAATTTATAAAGTTGAGTACATGTAATACTAAATAATAATAATTTTTAAAGTTGGGTACATTTAATTTAATAAATAATAATAACACCGATTATAGTGAAATGATCAACCATGTTGATATCTATCACTTTTAATACCTCATGCTTCAACCCTAAGGCGATCTATTCCGTTTTCCATATAACCAGTCCTGTTAAGTGTGAATGTCTGAGATTTTACTCATATACCTGCCTGGCCGAGAATCAAACCAACGGGAGTTCAATTCACCTCAGGATCTGTCATTTAGAACTTCATGATGTTACGTGATTTTAGCAGTATGCAAACATTTAGTTGATTTTGGATTTTTACAATGTAACTATACAATGGCATTTATCTAAGTGAGTGGAAGTGGCTCTAATTGAAAGCGCAGCCTTTATGCTCCTGTGTCAGTGTACTTAATTCTTTACTGTTTACTTAATTATTTATTTAACTGTATATATAGTGTCTATATAATATGTATTTATATCTTAGTTATTAACTTGTGGTTTATATACTTATGTTTATAGAAGGGAGGGAGCTCAGTTTAGTTAATTATTTATTTTACTGTATATACAGTGTATATAATAATACATATTTATATCGTACTTATTACCTCATGGTTTATGTACTTATGTTTATAGAAGGGAGAGAGCTCATCCGGTACTTCAGCGGGAACCATTTCACTCAACCTTCCAGATGAATATGACTACGATTCTTCAGATGAAGAGGTCTGTCCAGTGTTCTAACAATAAAATATGTATTTGTTATTAATTGGTTGAGTCAGTTGTAGCACCAGTTAGGTTTCTGACTGTGAATCAGTCAGTGACATCAGTTAGGTTTCTGACTGTAGATCAGTGATAGCATCAGTATGATTCATGACTATGGATTAGTCTGTGATAGTATTGATCAGTTAGATTTCTGGCTGTGGATCAGTGTACGCAGTGTTCGAATACTGTGATTGCAGTTTTATGAAACTGATGTTTTTACTGACAGATAAACGTTATCACAGTGTGATAAATTTTATCGCAGGCTCATGAATGATGTATAAATTGTATAGAACTTTTATAATATGTAGCGGTAACTTTGTTCACATAATAAACAAAGCCTAATGGGGGAGCGGGAAGGGGAGTGTGCTTATATTTCCGGCTGGCAATATTCTATATATTCCCATATATTTATTATTCATTTCGTCATTTATTAACAGAATGGTGTTTTAAAAATTACAAAAAATTATATTTCCATTACTTATCAAATGATGATAAACATATGTCTTAATTTACATTTAATATATGTCTATAGTGATTATCCAGAGAGGATATATTACATTTTTACGATAAATTACGTTGCAGTAGCCTGCTAACAAACAATTAAGTTTAAGATTGTACGGTGGTGCCTCCTAGCGAAAGAAAAAATATAAAGTGTGATTTTTCAAAGTAAACACCTTTTACGTAAGGTCTATATATGTGGTTGTTATTATCTTTTTAATTTTAATTTGTACCTTAAAAAGATTTTGATGGAATTAAACGCATGATTTTTATACGATAATTGTGTAAGATTGCAAAAAATGCAAATAGTAAGAACTTTATTGTGTATCAATTTTGTACTTATTCAAGTTTTCTGGGCTCAATTCTTACAGGCTGTATTCCATCCCATCTACTAGCCATTGTTAAATTATTTACACATACAATGCAATGGCTACAATGGCTAGCAGTAACTAGCCATTGTCTTAACTTATGTTCAGTGTATTGAATAGGACTGATTGAACTAAAACTTTTGTTTTGTCTATTTGCTAAATAAAGCTTTTATGATATAATAGCAGTTTAAAGGTTGTACTAAAGTTTAAGAGATTATGGTTTGTTTTCATATTTCAGGATATACGAAATACTGTGGGGAATATACCAATGGAATGGTATAAAGAATTTGAGCACATCGGCTATGATCTACTTGGTAAGAAGTTGATGAAGGGAAAATCCGGAGATAAATTGGATGATTTTCTGGATAAGAATGAAAATCCTGATTACTGGTTTGTTAATATTCATCAGCATTGTCGTAAATTAGTTTTTGCAGTTTATATTATAATCGTAATTTCAGAATGCATCTATATATCCACACATTCATCATAATGAATTTATTTGTTGTAAAATATCTCTGCATTGTAATGGTTTGAAAGGTTCTGTGCAATCAGACATAGGAAACACCATTTGGAAGTTTAGATTTGAAAATAAATTGGAATTAAAGTTGAATACGTAGTCGAGACTGTGCGCTGCTAATTGTTGAACAGCAGGTGCTGTGCAGAGTCTCGCTTAATGACTGTACAGTGTTCAAGCTAGCCTGGTTGAGATGTCATTCTCAAAATTATAGCCCCAGATTTTAATCATAACATTATATGAAGGTATATAATACTACTGTATTGTGTTTGGGTTGCTGAAGAATACTTGGAATAGACCAATCGTAGACTGCATGTGTCGTAGAAGGCGACAAACCAGCGTTAGAAAAGCATTCAGTTGGTGAGTGCCTAGGATCCAGAAATTGCTACAGAATTTTCCAGACCGGTACGACCCTTGTTATACAGGGATTAATGTTAAGATGATGGTGATGATGATAATGATGACGAGTGAAATATCTTGCTGAAAGATGATATGACGTTGTTTAGTTGTTTCTAAACTAAATATTTAATGCTTTCTAAAGTCTACTAAATTTGTCTAGATATGGTGTATTATGTATGGTGTATGATACTAAATATGGTGTATTAAGCTTATGAACTCAAGCCAAAGTTTTTATCTCGTAATTTGCTATTTCTGTCTGCAGGAGAACGGTGAAGGATAAGATGACGGGAGAACAGAGAGTACTCACAGATGAGGAAATTTCTGTAATACAGAATTTCTTGAAGAAGAAATACGTTGACCCGTCTTATGATCCATATGAGGTTGGTAAACTGTGTTAGGTTTGGTCATGTGTGGAACTGTTTCATTGAAGAATGCGCGGTGATGTTAGTCTAATGTTGTTAGTTATTTGATTGAAAATCGTAACATGCTTGTCTAATAACCGCATACTGAAGCGCAGTGAACTTATTAATTAGTAGAAAGAACTAATATCTTTTAATTTTTTGAAGACTATAATTTTCTGTGATATCAAGAAGAAAATAATGTATAAAATATCTTAAATTAGAAATTTATCATATTTAGTAGTATATTTTTACTACAATTTACTAAAAATTTTTGGCATGTGTTGACAGGACTGTTTATTTACTTATTTATAATTAATAAATAGATTTTTGATGAAATTTAGCATCTTAAGGGAATAGTTTTAGACTTGATTAAGTACATTGGCATAATATTAGCTTAGTTCATAGTTCTATGTTATATTGTTAATCTGTTATACAGTCATTTTGTTGAAAAATCAATTTACAGTTTTGACCATAGTTTTTTTTTTTTTGAACATAGTTTTGGTTATAGTTTATTCGGTTGCAGTTACTTTATACTGCTTTTACTGTTTAAATTGTTAAAGTTATAGTGTTTATATTTTGATTGTTAGTTAATTATTGCGAATTTGTATCATTTTATGTAACTTGTGTAATACTATGTTGTAATTTATACTGTACTTTCTGTGTTGTTTACAATTACTGATTAGTCAGTTTTGTAAGCATGTTTCGATCGAGAATTCCTGTTAATTCTCTTCGAAGCAATATTTCTCTTTGTTCTCTTAACATTCGATCCCTCTCCAACTAAGACCATATCATTGCTTTGCATGATTTGACCGAGACTCACAAGTTTGACTGTTTTGCCATCAGTGAAACTTGGCTATCCTCTATAACCACTCCTTCTGAACTGATGTCTATTCTTCCTCCAGGTTATGATATGTTTATTGCAAATCGTGACTCTAAGATATCTGGTGCTAAGGGTGGTGGAGTTGCTCTCCTACTAAGGAAGCCCTTTACCCTTCTTAGCAATGACTGTCATAAATATTCTTCATTTGAAGCAATTTCAGTCACTGGTAAATTTGGCACATGCATTCTGCATGTTGTTGCAGTGTATCATCGACTGCCATCTTCCTCCACCTATGCCAAACCTTTCTCTGTCTTTTTATTGAAGTTTTCTGCCCTACTCTCGTTCCTTAATACTTCTAAATCAGACTTTGTGATTACAGGTGACCTCAATATTCACCTTGATAATCCTCTTGATCCCTTAACTCAGCAGTTTAATACTTTGCTGTCCTCTTGTAATGCTGTTCAACTTGTGAATGTTGCTACTCATATTGACCATCATACACTTGATGTTGTTATTGCACCAAGTCTCTCTGCTATTGATCCTTTAAGTGTTAATATTTTATCTCACTCGCCGTCTGACCATTTTCCTGTTGTATTCACTTGTAATCATGTTAAGCCAGATACTATTCAAAATTCAGCTACTGTTTCATTTAGGTGTATTAATAATATTGATCTTGAGCTCTTTTGTTCGGATCTTGAAAACTCGACTTTGATCAAGTCTCCTTCTAATGATCCTGATGAATTAGTAAAACAGTATAACACTACTCTTTCATCTCTACTTGAAAAGCATGCACCTCTATCTACCAAGAAGCTTAAGAAATCTAACCCTTGGTACACTTCTGATCTGAGAAAGCTAAAGGCTGCATGCTGTAGAGCTGAAAGAAAGTGGTGTCATATCCATTCCAATTTTTGGAAAACTGTTTCTAATTTGCAACACAAGATTTATCGTACTGCTATTGCTAATGCTAAGAAGAGTACTACTCCTCTTTGGTCAGTAAGGCTGTGAATGTTAAGAAATAATGGAAAACTGTTAATGATCTTTACATAGATCTATTTCTCCTTCTCTTCCTTCTACTCCTGTTGAGTCACTTCCTGAACAATTTTCCAGTTACTTTAGTGAGAAGATAAGCAATCTTAGAGCATCTATCTCTCCAGCTCCTAACTTGACTCCTCATACTCCAGTAGAGACTCATTCCAAGGATGAGCTTTCTAATTTCACTCTAGTTACAATTGAAGAGATTACTAAATTAGTTTTGACTCTCTAAATTGACTCTCCAGCCAAACATTGTGACTTGGACCCTATCCCAACCTCTCTTTTAAAGAAGTGTATTCACATACTTGCTCCTGTATTAACATTGATTGTTAATCTCTCTCTCTCTCTACTGGCATATTTCCTTGCGCTTTTAAGCATGCAGTTATTACTCCATTGCTTAAAAAGCCCACACTGGATAAGGAATCATTGTCGAATTACAGGCCTATATCTAATTTGTCATAAATATCTAAACTCACTGAAAGAATTGTTCTCCAGAGGCTTTCTACTCATCTCTCTTAGAATGATCTATTTAATAAGCTTTCAAGCTGCTTATACTAAGCATCGTTCAACTGAAACCGTGCTTCTACCTGTGTGCAATTCTATTGTTAATGCCATGTGCACACAACGCTTAACTGAATTATGTATGCTTGATCTTTCGGCCGCTTTTGATACCATTGATCACAATATTCTTCTGGAACGTTTTTCTTCCTGGTTTGGTGTTCGTGGAATTGTTCTTGATTGGTTTTCCTCCTATCTGACGGATCGTTCTTTTAGTGTGAAAGTGATGGAGTACATCTCTTCGCCTTCTCACTTAAAATATGGTGTGCCTCAAGGCTCCGTTCTTTGTCCTATCCTCTTTAACCTCTATACAACACCCCTAAGCACTCTAATCTCTTCTCATTCTCTTGATCATGAACTATATGCTGATGACACTCAAATGTACACTTGTTTCACCCCTAACTCCTATTCTAATGCTGAAACCCTCATGCAACAAAGTTTTCAGTCTATATCCTCTTGGATGTCTGCTAATTTCTTGGCACTTAATCCATCTAAGACTGAATTCTTGTTGGTCGGGACACCTCAAAAGCTTCTGAAGCTGAATGGGAAAACTCTTTCGTTATCTTCGGGTATTAAAATATCACCTGTTTCTTCTGTGAAAAATCTCGGTGTTATCCTTGATAAACACCTAACCTTCCACGAACACATAACTAAAACTTCACAAGCATGTTCGTTCCATATCCGTGATCTTCTTCGAATACGTCCATATTTGTCACGTGAGATAGCTGCTACAATTGGTGCTGCTCTTGTGCAATCGAAGTTGGACTAATGCAATTCCCTGTTTTTAAATCTCCCTGGCTGTGAGATTGATCGGTTGCAGTTTGTTCAGAATTTTCTTGCGCGAGCAATTTTTTGTAGTTCCAAGTACTCACATGTTATGCTCATTTAAAGTCTTTGCACTGGCTAAAGATTAAAGAGCGAATCATTTACAAAACAGCTTCATTAGCGTATAAGTCCATCACCATCCCTGGACAAACTTGTATGTCTAACTTGATTAAAGTGATGCAGCCTGCTGTTACTCGGTCTTCTAAATTAATTACTCTAAATTAATTATTAAATTAATTAATCTAAATTAATTCGGAAATCTTCATTTGAAGCACATCGGCCTTTGCTTTCCTATGATCAGTTCCATGGGCAGTTGAAGACCTATCTTTTCCATCTCTCTTTTCCATCCAGTGTCCATGAGCAGCGGCCTGCACCTAAACCTCCTTTTCTTTAATTCCCTTCACTATGGACTGATTATCTGGATTTTGGAATTTGCACCGTTTTGGACCTTCTTTTTGCTCGCCGGCTTGATTTTGTCTCAATAGTGCTCGATATAGTCATTGATGACAGTAGCACTCTAATTGTTGTTATTATTATTATTATTGAAATTTTATAGTATGCTGAATTGTAAAGCTTTAATGATCATTGTAATGATAATTGTTTTGCATTTTCATGTGGTAATCGTTAGGCTTTGTAAATATAATTTTGACAGGCATTAATTGTTGAAAAGTAATATTTAGTTAATCAAAGGTCAGAACAAACAAATTCTAGAGAATATAATAGAACTAGTAAGCTTTTACAAATTTTTATATATATCATATGTGCGAATAAGAAAGGTAGTAAAATAATGGAATATTTTAATTGAAAATAATAACACCAATGTGTTTTGTATTGAATTTTATGTATGGTTTTTCATTTTATTTCTGAGTTTGGCTTGTACTATTACTTGAATGTATTGAAAGCAGCCGTTATTTTGATATATTTTGCAGCCGTGGGTTGATTTCTTTACGCACGAGACAATGATACATCCAGTCACGAACAGACCTGAGCACAAGAGAAGTTTTATACCCTCACTGTGGGAAAAGAAAAAGGTATGCATTTGTGTTCTCTGTGTGTGTAGAATATTACGTGCAGAAATTCATGCAAATACAGCAAGCGTGGTTGTCCTATAATATAATTTGTGGCAGTAGTCTAACTTCTGTTTTTCTCTCGAGCGATAGCTGTGTTTAATAATTCTAATTTAAAAAATTTAATAAAATATATATATATATCTTTTAGTATCATATAAATCAGCGTTATATTCTTCCTGTGAATCACAGTTGAACTAGAGTCAGGATACGAATAGACTTTCTCTAATCCTCTCTGTCTCATACCTTGTCATCACTCAATCCCCCTATTTTTCCATTTGTTTTAGAAAATTTTGTAGCAATTTCTGGAGCCTAGGCGCCCACAAACCAAATGCCCTTTCTGTCGTTGGTTTGGATCTTAGTGCTTTAGTCGACTTTTACAACACGTGCAGTCACCGGTTGTTCTATTCTTCAAAAGAGTATACTATATTTAAGATATAACAAGAATAGAGAATTTAGGCTGGTTATGTTTTAATGAGTTATTGGCTTATTGATATATCTATATTGCAGGTGGGACAGTTGGTTCACGCTATTAAGATGGGCTGGATTAAACCAGACGCAGAGAAGAAAGAAGAAGAGGAAGGACCAAAATTCTATGATATCTGGAAAGACGAAGAGCAGGTAAATATTTTGTTTAGATTTTTTAAAACATAATTGCAGCAGATGATAAAAACAGAGCCCAGATCAGTCATGAAGTCCTGGCATTCTTTGAGTTTCAGAATTGGTAGTCATTTTTTCTATAATGATGTTTAGCTAACACTTCTGAAGGGAAAAATCTATGTAAAGATAAGTGATTTATTTGCAATTCAACTGACGCTAGATGTACCATTGGGAGCTTTGGCTTTCAATATGTATTTATGTTTACATGATAATGAAAATATTTCGGTGTTTAATGTAATTTTTGTATTGCAATATGAATATATTAAATATATATATTAAATATATATATTTTTATATATTTAATAAGACTTCAATATATGCAGTACATGTATATATATGTATATTTATTTCTATATATATATATATATATATACATATATATATATATATACATATATATATATATATATATATATATATATATATACATGTATATATATATATACATGTATATATATATATACATGTATATATATATACATATATATATATATATATATACAGACTGAGGCAAAAGAAAAATAGTCCCCTAGCGAAATCGCAATAACTTTAAGAAAACTCAAAATATCTTTACGAAATTTACGGAGCTTCTAGGGGAGGTATTTCTGCGTACATCCTGCAAATTTGGTTAAAATAAATATTTTCAGAAATTACAGCATTTCTACGAGAAAAGTGCTAAAATCAATTTTAACAAGGCTTTTTGAAATGCTAGTTGTTCCGTTTAAAGCAAATAACGACCCTGAAAAGGGCCGTTTACTACGTTTAAGTGGTGGAGTATGTTAGCTACTTCAATAAAAGATGCTTAAAATTCGTTCTTCTGTTAAATTTATTAATAAATTTTGAATAAAATTTCCGGTACTTTTGTTTCAATAAGTCTTGTTAAAATTGATTTGAACATTTTTTTCGAAGAAACGCTGTATTTTTGTTACTTCTGAATATATTTTCACCAAATTTGCAAGATATATTCAGAAATTCCTCCTCTAGAAGCTCCGAAAATTTTGTAAATCTATTCTGAGTTTTGTCCGAGTTATTAAGACTTTTGTTTAAAAAAGCCTTGTTAAAATTGATTTTTGCACTTTTTCATAGAAACACTGTCATTTTTTACTGCTCAATGGATTTTCGTCAAATTTGCGGATGATATGCAGAAATTCTTTCTGTAGAAGTTCCAACAATTTTGTACAAATATTTTGAGTTTTGTTGAAGTTATCGAAATTTCGCTAGGGGATTATTATTTTTTGCCCCAGTCTGTATATATATATATATATATATATATATATATATAAATGTGTACTTTGATACTTGCAGAAGGATGTCAATAAGCGTTTTCGACATCACATCCCGGCGCCTAAGAGAGAGTTACCAGGTCACGCAGAGTCCTACGCTCCTCCGCCAGAGTATCTGCTCACTTCTGAAGAGGTTTGTCTGAGATAAGCTGGACTAGAATGCTGCCAGAATCCTCTATTAATACTTCTACTGAAACTCTGCGTTGTCTTTCAGAGTTATGAACCCTACTGTATGTTTGGCTTTTTTGTATTGGGATCGATTAATATTGGGCATGAAATTTTTGTTCAGAAATTAATAAAATTATGGCGTTTCCATTTTTGGCATTTTTTTCCTTGGGTAAACAGGTTAGTGTTCTAAGGGAATGACGCCCCTGCCCAATAAATGTTAGTCGATGCTGAGGAAAGTATAGGCGGCCCACCTCTTTTACGTGTTATTTTGAGGTATAACATTGTCTCTTGGAAGTTCTTATTTTTTTAAATGTATTCTTGATTTATATGTGATTTTTTTCTAATATTGTATCAAAATTGTGATATTTGTTTTCAAAATTAGTTGCATATCAAATACTTGAGTCACTATCTACGTCTCTGCTATAGTATACTGTCTTTTTAAAATATTTCAAACTCAAAAACGAAGTGTAGTTTAATTATTTTTTCTTTGAACTTTAAGTGCTAAGCTATAAGAAATGTTTTGCTAACCTGTTCAGGAAGCCAAGTGGAACGAGCAGGATCCTGAAGAGAGAAGAATGAACTTTATTCCACGCTCTTACTCCAGCTTGCGGCTTGTTCCTGCTTATTCTAGATTTGTCAATGAACAATTTGAACGATGCTTGGACTTATATCTCTGTGCCAGAAAACGTAAAATGAGGGTGTGTTTACTGTGTGTTTATAATATGATTAAGAGAAAGCGAGATTTTGCTAATAAGTTCGTTACTGTATTTAGCCACTAAAATAATAGTATATAGTGTATCTATAATTATATGGTTATGAGAAAACTAGTATTTAATAATAGCAATAATAATGATATTTAATAATAGCAGTTATCTTAATTAATATGTTGCTGTTTGTTGAAATCTTACATACATATTTGTAAAGATTGAAGTTTTTACTAAATATAAGAAAAGATCTTCATAGCTAATTGAAGCTTAGATATAAATAAATAATAAAGGTTTTAGGTTCGAAGATTGTTTGATATAGCCCAGGATTGATTTGGTAGCAAAATTTTAATTAAATTCATTGTTTTCACTATCAATAGTCTTGTGTATAGTCTGAAGTGTCTAAGAATATTGGTAGCAGTATCACTACTGCATTCCTAGCGGTCAACCACTGCAGTCTCAGGAAAGGGCAATTGGACTAGGTGAATTTTTATGTTTATAAATTTGATTTCATATAAATTGCTTGATCTAACATAATTTTTCTCTAACGTTTCAGATGAACGTGAATGTTGAAGATCTAATTCCAAAATTACCGAAACCAAAGGATCTACAACCATTTCCGACAACGGAATTTCTGGTTAATTTTATTTATTTTGATTTTAATTAAAATTAAATAAATTACAAGTTTAGTACCGTTATGTTTGAATGATATTATATTATTTTTCTTAGTCAAAATAGAACACGTCTGGGTTGAGTATTTCCTGTGGTATAGAAATATGCTGTAGTAGTCGCTAGATGCGCACTTTTAAGTCATCATTTTCTGTCTTGGTTAAGGGTATAAATTTCTGTTGTAATAGTTTTTGTGTAGATTAATTTAGCTTTTTAAGTTATTGAATTAATTAGTAATTAAGACTGGTTATAACCTACGTTAATCCTGACATTTGTGTTAACTATGACTATTAAAGTATATTTATTGATTGGTCTTGCTTTATTAATTGTTCTTGATTTATCAATTACATTGAATATTTATGTCGCTTTGTCCGCAAAAATATCTTCATTATGTAGTTTTGTCTTTCTCTCTCTTTAGTGCACCGCCAAGGGACAGGTTCAAGGTACATATTCATACTCAAAGTCTACTCTCTCACTCCTTAGATCAACAAGTTAATCCATTCATAAATCTATGCCTTATCCGTACCTTATGTAGCCTATAGCTTGGGCAAAGTATTTGTCGATATATATTAGATTTTTTGTGTTTTAGCAATACAAAGGTCACACTGGTGCAGTGCGATGTATCAGTGTGGATAGTTCAGGAAGATGGTTGGCATCTGGTAAGTTATTTGATATTCTAACTAATTGGGGTAAAATATACTTTACTGCTTTAGATGTTAGATATGGCTGAATATTGTAAAATCGGTTGAGCCCATAACAGCTTAAAAGGATTAGTTTAAATCCGTTTATATTCACTTGTATTCTCTGACGTTCTTGTTATTTATTGGTTTTTGAAATTTTTATTTGAAAACTTAGAGATTAAAAACTAAAAGATTAATTAAAAATTAACAAGACATATCATGCTTTGTTAATTTTTCAAAGTTTTAAATGCAGGCTCGCAAAATTGTATTCTCTTAATTTCATTGCATTCACTGTTTTTCTTATCATCATCATCAGTTCCTTGCGTTCTGAAGAGAACATAGGGCGGCAACATTCCTCCATTCTTTTCTGTCCTTAGCAACCCTCGCAGCATCTTCCCATAAATGTTCAAAATTTCCAAATCTTTGTTGATCGTGTTGAACCAAGTACTTCTAGGTCTTCCTCTTTTCCTTGTTCCTTGACTTGGTTTTCCTTATAGTTTTGTCAAAAGCTTTAGGGAAGGCTTATGTCGTAGAAATCTCAGTGTCTTTGCTATGTGGGTGTTTTTGCTGCTTTTTATTGCTGTTTACATTGAATAACCGCAGGTTCTGAGGATCACACAGTTAAAGTCTGGGACGTTATGTCGGGTCGATGCTATCAGACATACAAATTTAACGAACCAATCAAAGATGTTGCCTGGAATCCTAACTCTTCACTCTGCATGCTCGCAGTTGCTTGGTATGTAATTTAACGAACATATAGAGAAGGTAAAGACTTCTTGGCGTATGTCACTCTCGTTCAACCTTTGGTTAGACAACATATGACTGTTGACTGTGTTACGAATTGCATTTGAAACGAGTATGGCCGAGATTCTTTAAATTAATTGTGAAATTTGGCTGACTTGAAAATGAAGACTGAAGCCAAGCTTATAGTTAATGTTAGTGCTATAAGGCATATTTTTGCATCTAACTAGGCTGCATTTTTTCACATTTATGGAGTCTGGTTAATTAAAACTGGCAGACGCAGCTCTTAGTTAATTTCTATCCTTAATTGATTGTTAATTGAATAAAAAAATAATAGTAGTAGTAAAATTAATAACATAATGTAATAGCCAGAGTCAATGCAGAAGTTAAATAACGTGTTACAAAAATTGTGGTTGTTCTAAATGACCCTAACCACAATTAAGTGTTTCTTTAATATTTATTCTTCTTTTTTTTGTTGTTCATGTATCAAATTAAAAAAATATCCGTATTTCGGAACCACTGTGCTGATATTTAACTCTACTCTTTGATACTACGTACAGTAAATATATTGTATATTAAATATATTAATTAGTTGGTTTAAACTAATTATGAATACTACGTATGCTGTTGCAGTGGAAAGAAGCTGATAATAATAGTTCCTCGTTTTGATGACAAGCTAGTCGTGTCCAACACTGACAAACTAATCAACTCTTTTAATTCTGAGTCAGAGGAAGTGAAAGGTAACGCTGATAACGTTCTAAATGTTGAAAGTTTCTGTTTTGCTTCACAATATTACTTGAATTATGCAGTATGATAATATAATATTATATTTATCATGCTTATTAATTAATTAATTATAAGACAATAAGCCATTTTTTACATTTTATTTTTGCACGCGTACAGTTTCAAACGGTGCCTTTGTAGCACATAGTTAAAGACTAAATCTGAATCTGATGTCTGTCGGGTATATGCAGAGCTCGATTTGCGTCATCATCGTCATCATCTTCCCATTAATCCCAGTTTAACTAGGGTCGGGATACGAATAGACCTTCTCCCCTCGATTTGCATATATATCGGTAATTAACAGAGGGTTTTGTTTGAAGAAGATATAATTTTTCTGTAATTTCTTTTGCCAGCGGAAACTTGTTTTAATCAACCAGCTAAGGCTCATGTTGGCACATTCATCAGGCATACAGTACTACAGCTTTATATACTTGTAGCTATGCTATTCCAGGCTTTGATCTTCAACTCACTTGGTCTTGCATGATCGATTTTGTATTCTTATCAGAAGCTGGCGTAATGTTGGCGTCAGTTTCCTCACTCGAAAGCGATGTTAGTAATGGGTGAGCCCAGGATTTGAACCCCGCACATCTGATCCGCGGTCGAATATCTTATCGACATTGCCATTGGCTCCAACTGTTAAATGTACTCCTGATGCTAGATGGTTTTACTGCTATTTACTGATATAATCTGCAGTAATAAAATTTGTCTATGTGAGACTTTATGTAGCCGTGTTGTTGAGTAATTTGAATATTTGTATGCAGGGAGAAATACTAATGAAATATATTTACTAATATATCTAATAATTATAATTAATTAATATGGAATCTCTATTTATATCTCTTTATACTAATTTCAGAAAAGTTGCCGATCTCGTGGGAGAAAGTAGAAGATGCGCAGGAGCTCAGTATTGGTCTACGTTTGAGGATCTCACATCCTGAGGTATTTTGTTACTTGTACATATTACAGCGTATATTGTCAGAGAGAATTGCTGCGTGCATTTTACTGCGAACTCGCCTTATTTGAGAATCCTTGTTTGTTAATGCAATATTCAATGTTGCAATTCAATACAGTGAAGACTTAATGTATGGTTCCTCAGCTGCGGCTGGTGTAGGAGAAGGGATATTTGGCTTCCTACTAACTGTATATAGCGGTTTGTTGTTGATATATTAGAATCTGCATATAGAGGAAATTGTTAATATAAGAATACTTTTAAGTATGACAGCTTTTGATAAATATAATAAGCTAGCTTAAAACACTTTGGCGATTTAGAATCCACCGATCAATCTCTATTAAATGTAGCCTACTGTTATTAGATTACCAATTTACATTGAAAACTGATAAAATATGGTGTTCAATGTTATCAATCGTTGTTGTTGTTGTTGCTGCACATACACTGAAGTGCTGTTATGTCTAAGTGGCTGTGTTTTGCGCAGACTATTGACCAGGTAGTTTGGCGCGGTCAGGGTGACTATATGGCCTCAGTGATGAAACTTGGAAAGTCCATGTCTGTTGTCATACATCATCTGTCTAAACGCAAATCACAGGTCGGTTACATCTCAGCTGATGTTATGTTCATCGTCTTTGTTTTATATTTTATTTCTTCACATTACACTGTTATTTAAAATGTTTAGTGTGTGAATAGTGTGTTGCCCTACAGTTTTTTGTTATTTAATGATTTAATTTTTCTTCTACTGTTTGCAGCCTCTGTGGCTTCCAGTCTATTTTCAATTTTAACGTAAGAGATATCAATCAACACAATTCCTGCTATTAGTATTTTTAGATTTGACAAGTTCAGTAAGTCGTAACGTCGCAGTCTTGCGTCATATAGTCTTCAATCCAATCCAAATTATGTATTGTAGCTAGAGATATTTTACTTCTCATTGCTAGCACCATTGTGATGTTTTGCTTCTTGCCTGTAATTTATGATCCCGATGATCAAATAGAAGGTTAAATAGCCTAAAAAGCAGCTAAAATAT